>CM076084.1:37436029-37678529 GCA_038088235.1 Zacco platypus | reverse complement strand
TCCTCGATGGCCCGCTCTGCCTTCCGGATGATCTCTCTAAACTCCGGATCCTCGGGGAACTCGTTCCTGTGCGGGTCCCGGGGCGACGCGCCTCGATCTCGGTCCAGGAGCGGCTGTCGCTCGCGGCTGCGTCCGGGACTCCCAGCCGGCAGACGCACGACAGAGCCCGGCGTCCCTCCAAATCCACCCCGGGGACTGGTCGGCTCGGTGGGACCGTAGCTGAAATCGTTGGAATCACGCAGCGGAGAGACTAGCGGGCTCGTTTCGTCCATTGCGGAGAAAGGAGGAGACAGGGGGAATAGGGGAATTACCCGCGACAAGCGTTTGTTTGTTGCTGTAATGAAATGATGCGGCTCCGTACAGCAGTTCGCCAACAAACAAGTCACATGACAGCCAGCTTCCGGATAGAGGCGGGGACGATGCGCGATCGCAATGCCACTAGCCAATCAGCGCTTGAGATCTGGCTTGTTTTTCCATATCTACACGGTGATTGGTTAGAATCGTCCCACCCACATCGAGCATGTGACAAAGCACAACATCACCGGATTTACACTGCAGAAAATAATGTTTTGCATATTAGATTGTGACGACGGAAACATTAAATAAATTAAAAGTGGAAATGAAAAGCGTATCACATATATATTTAACGACTGGAAAGTTTAAAGACACATTTCACCCCAAAATATTAAAATGTTGTCATTAGTAACCCTGAAGTGGTTCCAAGTTTCATTCTTCTGTTGAACACAAAAGAAGTTGTTATTGAGAGTAGCTGGACAGTTGATGGCACCGATTGACTTCCATAAAAAACACAATGGAAGTCAATGGGGTTCATCAACTGCCTGATTACCGACATTCCTTATGATCCTTTTGTGTTCAACAGAAGAAAGAAACTCATACAGGTGAACTTGAGGGTGTCTAAATGACAATAAAGTTTCATTTTTGGGTTCATTTGCGTTGCTGACGAATATCTGAATGTTGTGTATAGACCTTAAAAGCCAGAGAAAAGAGAGCGGCCATCTTTAGATTTTCGCTATATATGGGATCGCTGTCGAAGAATAATTAGCTGGTGAAGTGGATTTACATATTGTAGATTTAACAATGTTTAAACCAGATCAGTCAGTAGACTCGACCAGCTCATTCATAAATACGTAGATCGCAAACCGGAAGTCAAAATACAACGAGCGCTGCGCTGAAAAGGGGCGTGGCTACATAAGGTTTATGCAAGAAAACTTGCATAAAAGTTTATTTTAGAGCAGAGAAAATGTTTTATTGCCTATAGTAATTGTAAGCATACTCTTATTTTGTGCCAAACCCATATTAATAACATCGTGAACACCACGAGGCTGCGCGCTTATAATGGACGCGGATGTTAAATGGTCTATTTTTAGGGTTCTCCATCTATTCTGCTAAATATTTTTGTGGTCCACGAAAGAAGATGTTACAGGGGATTGAACTGTCATGAGGGTGACTGAATGACGCAATTTTAATTTTTGGGGTGAACTGTTCCTTTAAGAACTGCTGAAATCTGTAAATCAGTCAAATAAATTACCACATTCATATGTACAACTTTCTGAGGTAATCATCTGAACGTCTGTCTCTGGGGAAGTGTCTGCTGTGCTGGAGGATGATCACTGTGATGACAGCGACGCGACGCGACGCGCTCCGCGGATCATATGAGCTTGTTGTAGCAACACGAGTTTCCACGGGAGGAGCGCGGAGACCCCTCGGTGCCGTTCACTTCATCCTGAACAGCTGACCTTTTAGTCCAGCAGAAGAGCGAGTCTGTCGGTCAGATCCATGGCTGGTGAGGCGATGGAGGCAGTGTGGGACCCGACAGCAGAAGACTCTTCCCCGGTCAGCGAGCTCTCCTTCAGCCTGCAGAACCTCCAGTGTCAGGATGGGTGAGAGAACAACCTCACTTCAAAAAAGTGATTCAAAATGTGCACTTGTTCTTAATTGAGGATGTTTGGGAATATTAGGGATCATTTATTCAACAGTATGCATTATTTCTACGTTTTCTAAATGATTTAAAAATGATTTATGATTATAAATATATACGTGTATATATAAATATGATCAATTATAATAACTATATATATATAACTATGTTTTATATATATATATATATATATATAGTTATTATAATTATTCATATATATATATATATATATATATATATATGGTTATTATTGTTAATCATATGGTTTATATTAATCAATCTTTGTCCAATAATAACAATCACAACAATATTATTAATTAATATAATATTATTAATGACTATGACATAAATAAATATTATTAATAATTATTGATATAATGAATGAATATAACAATATTAATTTAATAATAACAATCACAACAATATTATTACTTAATATATTATTAATTAATATAAAATAAATTATTTTTTGTATAATTAATAAATATAACAATGTTAAAATAATAATAATAAGCAACTGTCATATTTGGTACATTTAATGTTTATTTAAATATATATATATATATATATATATATATATATATATATATATATTTATTTTATTTTATTTTTTTTAATCAATTTTAAAGCAATTAATCATTATTGAGATCGCTTTGTCTCATAATAGCGGTTAAATCACATTTTAAATAATGTTAAATGAAACAAATGAAAAGAAAATAAGCTTTTTTCTCATACTTCCCCTCTCTCTTTCCACCATAATAAAGTGATAATGTAATTTTTACTGTATATTTATTTTCTATATTTATACTATGCCTATATTTTCCACCCGGTTGCAACTGTGACCAGCAATATGTTGTTTTGAATTCAGACTGAAGAGTCAAATACATCTGCTCACTGATCTCTTTTTTTTCTTTTTCTTTCTTTCTTTCTTTTTTTGGGTGGGGGGGGTAGTTATATGTAATTATGTAATAACTTATATTTGCTGCCAATTTTCTGTAAGTCTGAGTCTAAAGATCTCGCCCCCCTGGAGAAAGCTTGTTTTGACGCCTGAATGCATCAGTCCGCCGCTCAACACTCTCTCCAGGGACAGAGAGACGCCGACAGGTCCGGACAAGAGCTTCACACACACACACACACACACACACACACACACACACACACAGCTTAATTAACTCTCCTCTGACGACACTTTTAACTCATGATGTTCCAGCTCCTGCTGCACAACTGACAGATCTGTTTTATCTGAACTTATATCAAATGTTTCTGCTGTGATCCAGGCTTGAGTGTTGAAAAGCATGACGGTATAAGGGAATATAATAGTTTTTATGGAAAAGTCATTATTTATATTGTTTATCTATACATTCATTCCAAGAATTACTAGATCATTAACTGTGAAACTGCTCATCCTCATTATGATGATGTGAATTTTCTCTCAGTGTCTGCAGTGAGGAGGAGACGAGCAAGGTAAAATACGCATGACCTCATATTAATAATGCAGCTCATGAATAATCTGTGATGATCGGAGTGAACAGTCCTGTGTTTGTGTTGGCAGAAGCCTGTCACCCGAGCCCTCTCCAAACACGGTAGGACGGAAATCAAATACAGTGAATGAAAAGGAAATGGCAATTATTTTGACATTATTCTTCCTCTTCTGCTGACTCAGCCTGGCCGTCTGCGGAGGGACCGTCACGATTCTCCTGCCAATAAAGAGACTGTGCGAGCCTTTGTCAGTGACGCTCATTTACTCTCTCATTCACGTTATTAATGCAACCAAGATGTCATATAAATTATGCATATAAATGTGATATGCACCTAATTATCCACGTCATTTGTAACTTGAATGTACGAGACTACCGGTGTCATCCACTTCTGCTTATTTCAACTGATCATCAACTTATCATCATATGATTTTAATATATTATCATAATCATAAACACATAGAAGCCCATATCCACCACATAAGAAAAAAATGGTGATGGTATGGTATTTATGACAAACTAAGTCGAAATTATGACATTCAAAGTCTAAATCATGATATTGAAAGTCATAATTATGACATACCAAGACAAAATTATGAAATTCTAAATCGAAGTTGACATATTGACGAAATTGCGACATTATTATTATAATAATAACATAAAAAGTTGAAATTTTGACATTCAAAGTCATATTTATGACATACTAAGTCATAATTATGATAAAAAGTCAAAATTATGAAATTCTATATTGAAATTATGACATAAAAAGTCAAAATTATGAAATTCTATATTGAAATTATGACATAAAAAGTCAAAATTATAATATTGAAAGTTATGACTATTACATACTAAGTCATAATTGACATATTGAGTCAAAATTATGAAATTCTAAATCAAAATTGACATACTGTCAAAGTTTTGACAAAAAAGTCAAATTGATGACATGTCGTGATCATGATATTAAAAGTCGAAATGATGAATTCAGTCATATTTGTGACATACTAAGTGAAAATCATGAAATACCAAATCAAAATTATGACAAAAAGTCAAAAATGTGAAATTCTAAATTGAAATTATTAAAAAAAGCATGCCATGTCATAATAATTACATAATAATTACATGCTAAATCAAAATGATGAAATACCAAGTCATGATTATGACAAAAAGTCAAAAATGTGAAATTCTAAATTGAAATTATTACAAAAAAGTCAAAATTATGACATTTACATTTAGACATGCAATGTCATAATAATTACATAATAATTACATACTTACCAATTTACAATAATTACATAATAATTACATACTAAATCAAAATGATGAAATACCAAGTCATAATTATGACAAAAAGTCAAAATAATGAAATTCTAGATCGAAATTATGACAAAAATTATGACATACTAAGTCATAAGCTCGAAATTATGACAAAACTGGATTGTCATAATTATGATTTAATATGTAAATATTTCGACTTCATCATAATTTTTAATTTAACGTCATAATTATGACATTAAGAGTAAAAATGTACTTTTTAAATGTCATAATATCAACTTAGTATATGTCATAATAATTATGTATTGAATTTATGAAATTGGCTTCCCTACACATAGTTTGACCCTTTACTGCTCTTTGTTATTCTTCAGAAAACTGACTTCCGCGTTGCAAAACAAGGTTGAAAGCTCATTTGTGGGGGGTGTGTATGTCGGCATGATGTTGACATGGTACTTTGCTCTGTACAGTTGTGATAAACTGGGTCATGCTCATGTCGGGCGTGTTTTATCGCAAAGTGACGGCCTGAACATTTGTCCCGCAGAAGCGGCTGCGCGTGCACCTGTCGAGCAGATTCTGCACCGGCGAGCGCGAGCCCGCGGGCAGGAGCTGGAGACAGTACCGCAGTGATCCAGAAGAGGACGCCAGTCACGCGCGAGAGATGGATGCGCTCGACCCGACGGTGAGGAGAAAATACTCAAGCAGAGAGTCTGAAGGGAGACACTCTCTTGCCTGTTGATCTTTATGACTGGCACGCTATGTGTGATATTGTATTCTGCTGTCACACTCGCTCCCTGTTCGTCTGCAGGCGGTTGCGAGGTTTAGTCAGCTGACGTCACGACAGGAAGCCCCGCCCACTCACGTCACTCAGGATGCCCTTGCTGACCTCTCACTCATTGGAGACTTTAGTAAGGTTAGTTCTGCACAAATGAATCAATGTGATGAGTGGAGTCAGTAAGATTGTTTTTTTGTTGTTTTTTTAAAGAAATTAGCTCTTTTATTTAGCAAGGACACATTAAATTGATCAAAAGTGGCAGTGAAGACATTTATAATGTTATAAAAGATTTCTGTTTTTAAAAAAATGTATCAGTTTTTGCAAAATAAACTTTGATAATAATCAGAAATGTTTCTGGCAAATCATCATATCAGAATGATTTCTGAAGGGTCATGTGACACTGAAGACTGGAGTAATGATGCTGAAAATTCAGCTTTGATCATAGAAATAAATTATGTTTTACAATATATTTATATTTGAAACAAGTATTTTAATTGGCAATAATATTTCACAATATTACTGTTTTTACTGGTTTTTTTGATCAAATAAATGAAGCCTTGGTGAATAGAAGTAACTTCTTTCAAAAACATTACAAATCTTGGAGACCTAGGGGTGTTTGATTATGATTTCACTTTTTTAGCTTCAGTTAGTGTGTAATGTTTCTGTTTGAGCATAAACAACATCTGCAAAGTTACGACGCTCAAAGTTCAAAGCAAAGGAGATATTTTCTTTTACAGAAATCACTTTTTAAGGACTACAACAAACGGCTGGTAGGGACTACAACGAGCTTCTTCCTGGGTTGGTGACATCACTAACCCTAAAATTTACATAAACTCCGCCCCCCGAGAACACACAACAAAGGGGGCGGGGCCATGTTGAGCTGCTTTAGAGAAGAGGAAGAGTTGTTGTAGTCGAGTGTTGTTGATGCCGTCATTTTACGCCGGACTGCTTCACAAACGAGCGTCAATTCAACAAAAGATGAACATGACGACATGCTAGTGATGAGTTGATCAACTCCACAGCAACTACATCAATTTATCCACTAACTGTTCAGAAACGTCTAAAAGTTGGAACTTCTTCCTGAGTCTCTCCATCAGTGTCGACTCCGGTTTGAACAATGTAAGGATGAACACCGTTACTGACAATCCTCATTTTGGCTGCGTGAGATTCTCCAGCTTTGTTGTTGTTGAGCTGTTAAAGCTCCGCCCTCTTCTGGAAAGAGGGCCGGGAGCAGCAGCTCATTTGCATTTAAAGGGACAGACACAAAAACGGCGTGTTTTCGCTCTCACCCAAATAGGGGAAAATTTGACCAGCTATAATCAATGATCTGTGGGGGATTTTGAGCTGAAACTTCACATTCTGGAGAAACCAGAGACTGATATTACATCTTGTGAAAGGGGAATTATAGGTCCTCTTTAAACAACAGTGTACATTATTGATCACTAATTTTCATGACTTCAAAGGGTGAATTTTTAGAAAGCTGAACGCTGAATTCATTCTGAGTTAGTCATGTCTCGATTCAATTATTTCCATAGCAACACCTTCTTCCTGTGGAGAGAGCCGGCCATCCGGAGCTTCACTGTGTCAGCGCACAAACCGTAAGAAATCATTACTGTTTTCCAAGCTAGGTGAATAAAAAGCTCAGATCGTGAAGTGAGTTTCTTTGCAGCGTAGAATGGTAAAATATTCCCATTTTAATGCCGTTTCATAATAAGAGACTGAAGCAAATGTATATATTTTATTTAATTCATTTTAATAATCGTGTCATTTTCGAGATGGTGAGGTAAATGTATCGTCTGCTCCTGACCTGTAGGTGGCGTCTCTGATCAGAGGTCAGTTTGGTCCTGCAGTGGAGGACTTCCTCATCATCGACTGTCGTTACCCGTACGAGTACCAAGGAGGACACATTAAGGTGCGTGCGAGTGTTTTATCAAAGCAGTGTTTGTCAGATATGCCTGTCGTGACCTTCAGCATGTATTGCACTCAAACAGGGCGCAGTGAACCTGTACAGCGAGTCTCAGATCCAGCAGGCGGTCCATCAGGCCTCAGCCGGAGCTCTTTCCCCCTGCGCCGCAGGAAACGGCTCCTCCCTGAGACTGCGGGGCCGGTGGGCGGCTCTTCCGTCGGACTCGCTCCCAGAGGAGGAGGGGTCATCGCCACGGAAACTGATAGTGTTCCACTGCGAGTTCTCATCGGAACGAGGACCACATCTGTGAGAAACACACACTACACACACACTCACTCACTGAGTGTGTTTATGATTACTCCAGCTTCTTTCCCGTTCAACAGGTGTCAGTATCTGAGGAGGCTGGACAGATGTGTCAATGCTCAGGTGTATCCGAACCTGCACTATCCTGAGCTCTACCTGCTCCTGGGGGGATACAAACACTTCCACGCCTCTTATCCGGTACAGTACAACACAGTATCCCACTGTTTTAAAGGATTAGTTCACTTCAGAATTAAAATCAACAAGATCATACAAGATGCTCATGTCTTTCTTTCTTCGGCGTAAAAGAAATTAAGGTTTTTGAGAAAAACATTCCAGGATTTTTCTCCATATAGTGGACTTCAATGGGGTTCAATGGGTTGAAGGTCTAAATTGCAGTTTCAATGCATCTTAAAAGGGCTCTACATGATCCACAGAGGAGTGCAAGATGAGCATTTGTGGTTAAAAAGTATATATTTTTTTATTTTTTTTTAGAAAATTTCTGATTTTTTCATTAGATAAGACTCTTATTCCTCATCTGGGATCATGTAGAGCCCTTTGAAGCTGCATTGAAACTGCAATATGGACCTTCAACCCGTTGAACCCCATTGAAGTCCACTATATGGAGAAAAATCCTGGAATGTTTTCCTCAAAATTTCTTTTCAACTGAAGAAAGAAAGACAAAACAGACATGGGGATGAGTAAATTATCAGGAGATTTTAATTTTGAAGTGAACTACTCCGGTGTCTCTCTGTCTCAGGATCTGTGCAATCCCTGCGGTTACGTGCCCATGCGCCAGCGCGAGTTCCGGGAGCAGCTTCACGGGTTTCGCAGGAAAAGACCCACACGGCAACGAAGACGACGGCCAATCGGAATACATCAAAGGACGAAACGTTAAATTTGATATATTTATTTGTATGACCTTTCATGTACATCTGTCAAGTCAACTAAACTGAATAAAGTGTTTCAAATAAAGTGTTTTCGGTTTATCTATGTTTTTTTTAATGATGAAACAAAAAAAGAGGAAAAAGGTGTTGTATCACATATTCAATAATATTCCAAATTTTCTTTTAGAAAGACAGTGTAAAAATAAAAAAGATAAATAAATTAAAAAATAACTGATTTGAATGAATAAATAATACATCTAACAGTACAGTATTATAGTTAAGTAGAAAAATTTAATAATTTAACATAATTGATTTTATATTTTATACACAATGTTAATTTTTCATAGAATGAATTGGGTTTATACATGCAAATATATAACCTATTAAACTTAAGACGTCGCATTAGTATGATTATATTTGTCATAACACTTAATATCCCTGCACTACAGTATTTTTAAAAAAAAACATATAAAATGTATAAAGTGAAAATACATTTAATTTCACGTATATGGAGCTTCCACATTCATATTACTAATAATTTTATTTACAAATGTATAACAAATTATTTCAGCGGTGAAACTATTTGTCGGGAGCGCAAAGATGATTATGCTGACGCTCAAGGTCGCGCGCGTGAACGCGCCTGATAGGTCGCGCGCAGCAGGAAGCGCTCTGTCCTCACTTTCCCAAGCGACGACCTCCAAAAGCACCGGCGCGATATTACCGCTCACCATCTCAGCATCCCTCATCCGCCTCCCGGGCCCGTGTCTCCGTTATTTGCTACCGTTCCCGCTGCATTTGAGAGCGTTTGCGTGCAGACCGCGCGATATGGCCGCGTATAAGCTGGTGCTGATCCGCCACGGCGAGAGCTGCTGGAACCAGGAGAACCGTTTCTGCGGCTGGTTCGACGCCGATCTGAGCGAAACCGGAGAGGAGGAGGCCAGGAGGGGCGGACAGGCCCTGAAAGGTGATCCGGTTATCAAACTGATCTTCTTATGTTTATTCGTGCCGGGCCCTGCAGAGATCACAGGCCTGTAGAGATGATATTACTGTTCAATCTGTGCTGCTCTTCCTCATTGTAGCAAGAATGATTAAAGATATGACACTATTATATGGGTTATTTTTGTTTGAGAGTTCAATATGTGATTTGTGGAAAAGATTCATAGTTCTTTTTCTAATATTAATTAAATGACCAATGTTCAAAATCACGTTTCCCCCCTTCATCATCCATTATTTTCTCATCTGTATCCGTCACATAACCTGGATCTTACAGATGCGGGTTATGAGTTTGACATCTGCTACACGTCTGTGCTGAAGCGAGCGATCCGGACGCTGTGGCTGGTGCTGGACGGCATCGATCAGATGTGGCTGCCCGTGCACCGCACCTGGCGTCTGAACGAGCGCCACTACGGCGGCCTCACGGGCCTCAACAAGGCCGAGACGGCGGCCAAACACGGCGAGGCGCAGGTGAAGATCTGGAGGCGCTCCTACGACATCCCGCCGCCACCCATGGACCCCGACCACGACTTCTACACTGCCATCAGCAAGGTGAGAAATAGAGATGTTAAAGAGGACCTATTACGCCCCGTTCAGAAGATGTAATATCAGTCTCTGGTTTCTCCAGAATGTGAAGTTTCAGCTCAAAATCCCTCACAGGTCATTTATTATAGCTGGTCAAATTCGCCTCTATTTGGGTGTGAGCAAAAACACGCAGTTTTTGTGTGTGTCCCTTTAAATGCAAATGAACTGCTGCTCCCGGCCCTCTTTCCAGAAGAGGGCGGAGCTTTAACAGCTCAACAACAACAAAGCTGGAGAATCTCACGCAGATAAAATGATGATGACAGTGTAGGGGATTTTACAGTTAAAGACCCAAAAGACCAGATATGATAAATGAAGACCCGGAGTCAGAGTTTAAAAAAATAATTTGAAGAAAATTTTAATAAAGAATAGTTTGCAGTTTCATCAGCAGAAGCAGCTTCAAGTCTCACAAGGAGTTCGTAGGCCGCTCTCTCTCGTACATTCACATTTCCAGAACAATTATACTCTAACAGAGTCCACTAACTACGTCATTACTAAGATTCTGATTGGTTAAGAACACCAGACAAAACTGGTAATTTTCCACACATGGACAGATAGTCAGAAGCATATCTCCTTCCATTATGATGCTGACGATCGGACCCTGAAGTTAGGCACAGAATGTCCTTCTAGCTCAGGCCTATAGGCGCCTTCAGGTCTCCAGTCCAGATGACAACAGTCCACCAGTAACCATAACAGACCTGTACAGAACACTGAGCGCACATACAAAGATACACATGATTCACAGCTTCTTCAAGGCTAGAGTTTATCTGAGCTCTGCTCTGAACAGGAAACTTTTCCAAAACACACTGATAAGTTGTACTTTTCTCTCAGTCAGAGGTACAGACAATATTCATCAGTATTTTCTAGTGTTTGAAAATGAAAAGGAAATTAAAGGCTTTAACATAAGTTGAAGTTAGTCATTCTAAATAATTCAATATTTAGAAAGATAATTTCGTGATAAATCACTCAAAATATATATATATATTGAAGCGGCAGTGGATTCCAGAATCCACCCCTTCAACAGTAACGGTGTTCATCCTTACATTGTTCAAACCGGAGTCGACACTGATGGAGAGACTCAGGAAGAAGTTCCAACTTTTAGACGTTTCTGAACGGTTAGTGGATAAATTGATGTAGTTTCTGTGGAGTTGATCAACTCATCACTAGCATGTGTCGTCATGTTCATCTTTTGTTGAATTGACCCTCATTTGTGAAGCAGTCCGGCGTAAAATGACGACATCAACAACACTAAAGCAGCTCAACATGGCCCCGCCCCCTTTGTTGTTTGTTCTCGGGGGCGGGGTTTATGTAAATTTTAGGGTTAGTGATGTCACCAACCCAGGAAGAAGCTCGTTGTAGTCCCTACCAGCCGTTTGTTGTAGTCCTTAAAAAGTGATTTCTGTAAAAGAAAATATCTCCTTTGCTTTGAACTTTGAGTGTCGTAACTTTGCAGATGTTGTTTATGATCAAACAGAAACATTACGAACTAACTAAAGTTAAAAAAGTACCATCACCTACAGATTTTCTATTCATGAAAGACTCCTGAAAAAATAAATCACGGTTTTCACCAAAATATGAAGCAGCACAACTGTCTTCAACACTGATAATAATCATAAATGTTTCTTGAGCTTCAAATCATCCTATCAGAATGATTTCTGAAGGATCATGTGACACTGAAGACTGGAGTAATGATGCTGATGATCACAGGAATAAATTACATTCTACAATATATTCACAGAAAAAACATTTTAAATTGTAATATTATTTTAGATTATTACTGAATTTGATTAAATAAACAGCGTTGTCGAGCACGTTCGTTTCAAAACATGAAAGCATCTTACCGATCCCAATAACAGCTCCGAATGTCATGTCTCTGCAGGACCGTCGCTACGGCGACCTGACGGAGGACCAGCTGCCCTCGTGTGAGAGCCTGAAGGACACGATCGCTCGAGCTCTGCCCTTCTGGAACGAGGAAATCGTCCCTCAAATCAAGGAGGGGAAGCGGGTTCTCATCGCTGCCCACGGCAACAGTCTGCGAGGAATCGTCAAACACCTGGAGGGTGAGAGAGCGTCTCACACAGCCTGATATTTCACCACACAGCATCTTACCTAAAAACACCCTGAACGAGCACAAGACGAGTCTGATGAGGGTTCTTTGAAGTCTTTTTACTTTTTTTCCAAAATTGTTTTTTTTAGTTTTCCCCCAATTTCTGTTTCAATTTTTCTGGATTCCACTTTTTTTTGCGTTAAAAATAATAATATATTATTAAAAATATGTCTAATCAATTGATTTCATAAAACTTGAACAGTGATCAATTATTAAAAATTTAATTTAATTTAAAAAAATTATTTAAAACTTTGATAATTAATTTAAATAATTTAATTTAAACATTTTGTTTGTTATTAATGTTTCTCAATTTATTATTAAAATGTATTATCAAAGTTTTAAATAATTTTTTTTAATTAAATTAAATTTTTAATAATTGATCACTGTTTAAGTTTTATGAATTCAATTGATTAGACATATTTTTAATAATATATTTATTATTATTCTGACTTTTTTTCACGCAATTGTGAATTTATGTAACGCAATTCTGCGAAAAAAAGTCAGAATTGTGAGATAAAAAGTCGCAATAATCTTTTTTTTTTTTTAATGGCGGAAACGGGCTTCCAAACAAACTGGTAATCAAATGAAGGCAAAAAACATTAACAAATTAATTCATCTTTTAAAATGTAATCAAATGAAAATGTAACATTTTCTTTTTTTCCCAAGCATAGCGCTACACAACTGACGTTCTGCTGAAATTAAAAATGCGGAATTTTTATTTTTATTTTGGCGGGCTGTGACATTTTAGTTTCTGTCTGTATCTGACAGATTTTCTCAAATGAAGTGGTGAAACGCGGGTGAAGAGGCTCGGAGCGGCTCTGGAGATGAAGTTCATCTTCATTATTATATAGTGAGACGGCAGATCCTGAAAACACGGCTAACATCAGCGCGCGCTTCAGTGTGTGTAGATATGGAGGACCAGGAGTGCCACATAAAAATAAAACGAAGAATCAATTAATTCATTTAATAATTCACACATAAAAATGTATATAAATAAATCACTTTTATATAGGCAAATAAATAGACATATTTAAAGTTGTTTATTTAATTCCTGTTTTTAAACGTAGATTAATAGAACAATAAAAAAATTCATTTGTAAATCATTTTAAATGGCTTTTTAAAAAAGGATTTGCCAAATGCTTTTCTTTATCCATTTCTTTATCCAATCGAGTGCTAAAATGGACAGCACACACGTGGGAGCAACCAATCAACTTTCGCCTCAATTTGAAGAGCCGACCCTCTCTAGAAGAGTTCAAGCAACGCGATCACGCAAAATGTCAGGCGAATCTGAACGTGTTTGGAGAGGTTATAATGGTTTTCATCCTGCTGTCTCTTCTGCCGGTACATCCAACGACTGGTGTTGTTCGAGAATGCTTGGAAGTTCAACCACAGCGTGAGGGCTGCGGAGTCGCTGAATGACCTCAAACTGACCCCAAATCCGTCCATTTATTGTACAACCACAATTATCTGCTGCGTTAGCCGCGTCTTCCCTCAACTGAAAAACTCTTTTACATATAAAATGATAATCGAGAGGAGAATTTCTGTCGCAAAAATCAGCTAAAGCTAATAAATCCTCTACAATACCTCTAAAAACACGTTCAGATTCACCTGATATTTTGCGTGATCGTGTTGCTCGAACTCTTCTTGAGAGGGTCGGCTCTTCAAATTGAGGCAAAAGCTGATTGGTTGCTCCCACGTGTGTGCTGTCCAATGGCATTTTAGCACTCGATTGACAAATGGATAAAGAAAAGCATTTGGCAAATCCTTTTTTAAAAAGCCATTTAAAATGATTGACAAATGTATTTTTTTATTGTTCTATTAATCTACGTTGAAAAACAGGAATTAAATAAACAACTTTATTTATTTGCCTATATAAAAGTGATTTATTTATATACATTTTTATGTGTGAATTATTAAATGAATTAACTGATTCTTCGTTTTATTTTTATGTGGCACTCCTGCTCCTCCATATGTAGAAGACCGAACGGAGAGATGAATAATAATAATATGCAAACTTCAGATTTAAATAACTATCTTTTGTGCTTTTTGACACTATTCTGTATCGCCATTTGATTAAGTGTACATTCCGAATACGTTCCGTGTTCTATCGTGAATTCCATTTTTAAGGATTCCACGATTCTGTCTGCATCACGATTGGACGGCTGGGTAAAATGTGACCGTGATGGACAAAAAAAAGTTCTCGGTGTGAAATAGCAAGCACCCGCGTTTGATTGGATGTTTCTGATGCGTTTCTTCCAGGTATGTCAGAGGAGGCGATTATGGAGCTGAACCTTCCCACGGGAATTCCCATCCTGTATGAGCTGGACAAGAACCTGAAGCCCGTGAAGCCCATGCAGTTCCTGGGAGATGAAGAGACGGTCCGCAAAGCCATGGAGGCCGTCGCTGCTCAGGGCAAAGCCAAAAAGTAGGCCGAGACGTCCTGCATCCGGTCTCTTTATTTTCCACAATCCTCCTCAAAAATCCAATCCGTGTTTTACCATGAGCCTAGAACCAAACCAGTGACCGATCATTCCTTTCCTACAGCTCTGGACCGTCTTAATAAAACTCAAACGCTAAAGCTTGAATATGTGTGTATGCAGTGAAACTGAGCCACGGTGGGATTTTAGCTTTATATAGTCTCGGCACTGAAAATCCACGACCGCACATTTCAAAAGATGGCACTTGTGTTTGTCTGCGATGGCATCGCTTTGACAACAGTTGCCAGGCAACAGCATATATTAATAATGATCCGGTGGGCTGCAGAAGTGGTGCGTTTTCCCATCTTCCTGTGATTCATGCATTGTACCGCTGCTCTAGATCTCTGCTCGCCCACACAGACATGCTCCTGAAATATCCCACTCCGAGATCTGGCTCGTTTTAGGATTCTCCCACATCAAGAGTAAATAAAGTTTGGTTGGTGATTGATTAAAAGCAGATTATGGGGCATTTTTGGAGATGTTTATGGTCATTTTTTATGTGGTAAATGTCACTGTATGTTCACATCCTGCTGATGTCCAAGTATTATGCATTCTCCATGACGTAAATATTGAACATTGTGCACCAGAAAATAATTCTCATTGTCTGTTCCTTTTCATTTCACTTGCACAACACATGTTGAAGTTATTTTGCTCGACAGAAAGAGTTCTGTGTACACTTATGTGAGTTCATGTGCAATCCCTAATAAATGTTGGCTTACTGAAGCAAGAAACGCTGTAATCATTTTTCCTTAAATTGAAGCGATGTAGAGAGAATTTTAACTAAAGTAAATGTTACCATTTTTACACGGCATGTCGAATTATAATATAAATATACTTACTTTTTTGCTCATACTTAATAGTAGGTAACGTGCAAACTTTTTCCTTTCGACATTAAATTCTCTCAGAGTAATAAATACACAGCCACAACAAACATGGCGGTTCACTTGTACCGCACATAATGAAGTGGCCAATCAGAGCACGACTAGCCCTCTTACTACTAGCCAATCAAAACGCGACTCTCGCTTCTTGAAAACATGTCGCCCATGAAGCTGTGTGTTCCAGGTGGGTCGCTGTTGTTAACTTGGTATTTGCGATTCCTTTAGACTTTATCGACATACTCTTCGCACGGCTTGGCAATTTATGCTCGGCTTATACACATACTGACGTTTCGTGAGCTTTACGTGGCCGGTGAACGTTCAGAACGGTTTGATCGCTCACGTGCTGTAGTCAGCGTGCATTGCTGTAGGGCTGAATCATCCGCACGCGCAGCACTTTTATGACGTTATAAAGGCAGAAAAATGTTCAATAGGTGTGAAAAACGGCTGAAGTCGATTTAACTGATTGCGAGCGTACTGTATAGTTGATATGCTGTAATTACTCGTAGTTCTGGAGGTGTTTGTATGGTTTAAAGACTCGTTTGGCGAGCCCTGCCCACCGCTCGGGGCGCGAGCGCTGCTGTCATGCATACCTGCCCTGAAACACACTTATGTGCCCGTGCACGAACTCGCAGATGATGAATGATTGTGGTTGTTTTGATCACCTGGATTACCTGATAAGAGGAGGACAAGAGATACAGTTTTAAAATTTGTGACGGAAAATCATTTTGGCTCCTCCTTCAGTTTGGAAAAAAATTCCAAGTGTAAGGGGTTTGGAGTAGAAACGTGAAGCTTGAGTTTGAAGCATTCATTTTTCTGTACAAAACTGTGATTTGAGAGGTAATGTCTTTTAAGATGTGGAAATACTTGGGTTTTGCGTAACGTGTGCAGTTTAGTACACATAGAAATGGTTAAAAAGATTATTACAGTATATTGTATTCCAGTATGTAAACGCAGGGCTGGGTTGGTTACTTTTAAAAATGTATTTCACTACAGGTTACAAAATACATGCTTTAAAAAGTAATTTGTAACGTATTTCGTTACATTACTCAAGTTTAGTAACTTCATCTAAATACTTTAGAATACTTTGGAATACTAATAAGTGTGGAACAAACACAAAAAAGGTCATTGCAAGTTTTTATCTCACAATTCTGACTTTTTACCTCAGAATTGTGTGATATAAAGTTGCAATTGCGAGTTATAAAGTCAGAATTATGAGATATAAACTCACAATATTGAGAAAAGTCAGAATTATGACATTTAACTCACTTACTAAATTCACAATTGCAAGAAAAAAAGTCAGTATTACAAGTTTATAGTCAATTCTGAGAAAAAGAAGTCAGAATTGTGAAATCCAAACCTTTTTTACAATTATAAAATGACTCACAAAACATGAAAACAGTCGTGGATCATCAGGTCATGACAGCACAGTTGGGCAATTTTTTTTTATAAATTCAGTCATTTTGTCTTGTTCAGGACAGTACTAAATAAAAACAATATTTTTAAGATCCCTCTTAAAAGTATTAAAATGTTGATGAAACTTAACTCCGCTTTTTCAGAAGGTCAGAGAATCACCAATCGCTGTTTAAATGACATTAAAACTCAAAGTAATCACTTTGGTAATCTAAAACACTTTTCAGATGTAACTGTAATCTGATTACCACCCATTTAAAATGTAACTGTAATGAAATACAGTTACTCAAATTTTGTATTTTAAATGCGTAACTAAGTTACTTGTATTTCGTTACTCCCCAACCCTGATTATAAAGTTAGAATTGCAAGATATAAAGTCAGAATTATGAGATAAAAAGTCAGAATTGCGAGTTATAAAGTCCGAATTATGAGAAATAAACTGGCAATATTGAGAAAAATCTGAATTATGAGATATAAACTCAAATACTAAATTCACAATTGCAAGAAAAAAAAAGTCACTATTGCAAGTTTATATCTCCCAATTCTGACTTTATAACTTGCAATTGTGAGTTTAAATCTCGCATTTCTGAGAAAAAGAAGTCAGAATTGTGAAATGCAAACTCACAATTGTGAGGGAAAAAAAACAAATTGTGAGAAAAAGTTGCAGTGACGAGTGAATTATACAATGACTCACAAACAACTATCACAAAACATGAAAACAGTGGAAAACATGAAACTTAACTCTTTTTCAGACGGTCAGAGTCAGAGAATCACCAATCGCTGTTTAAATGACATTAAAATTCAAAGTAATCACTTTGGTAATCTAAAATACTTTTCAGATGTAACTGTAATCTGATTACCACCCATTTAAAATGTAACTAATGAAATACAGTTACTCAAAATTTGTATTTTAAATACGTAACTAAGTTACTTGTATTTCGTTACTCCCAAACCCTGAGTAAACGGTATCCTCGCGTATAATGTGTGAGGTGACTATCATAACGAGGAGGGCAAGTATTGGATAACTTTACACAGATAAACAGATTCTATCACACTAGACACAATTTAACAAGTAAAATTGGAAGGAGACTGAGGTTGCGATCGTCTTTTCTTGTAACGGCTTCTCGAACAAGAACAAATGTGGGCGGGGCTTGATTTTGTCCATGTGGAATTGATTGGATGGTTTGCTATTGGTGGATCTCATGTGAGTGACAGGTTGTCCCGCCCTCGGGCCAATAAACACGTCATCAGAGAAGAGATGTCATGTACATGAAGTTATTTTGACTGAAGAATATGAGGGAACATTAATTTTTTTTTTTTTTTCACATTTTTGTCCTTGACTTCCATTATAAGTGCGTTACTGTTCGTGATCTGAAGTTTCATGGTTGTTTTCTGCCGTTCGTGCAGGTGAAAGGCTCTGCAGCACGGAGGACTGTATCCCCGGCACCGGCACGTATCTGCGGCACGGCTACATCTTCGCGTCGCTCGCGGGATACGTTCTGAGAAAGAACGAGGGAGAGGAGGTCAGTTCATCTGTCGCAACAGTCGCTTTCATGGATATTTTGGTTTGAACGGACCCATTTTACTCATTTGTAAAACTTAAATGTCCATGCCTCTTGATCATGTAATCATGAAGCTTTCCTTTACAGCTCCCGGTGATTTCGGTCGTTAGGGAGACGGAAGCACAGCTTTTGCCTGACGTCGGTGCCATCGTCACCTGTAAGGTGTGTTTAAAAAATGAAAATTCTGTCATCATTTACTTCTCATGTCGTTCTAAACCTGTATGACTTTCTGCTGAACGCAAAATGTGTTTTGATGATAGTTGATAACTAGGCAGTTTTGGTCCCGATTGACTTCCATTGTATGGACAAAAAGTACAAGAGAAATCAATGGAATCGGAAACTGTTAATAGACAACATTATTCAAAATATCTCCTTTTGTGTTCAGCAGAAGAAAGAAATGAATGAGGTTTGGTAGTTTATGGAAAACAAAGTGGTTGAATTTTTGTGCAATAATATTTCGATTTTGCGCCGAGATTTGTGATTTTAAAATGATTTGAAAATTTAATAAATTAATAAATTTTTAAATAATTAATTTAATTATTATACTTTGCATATATATAACAATGTGCGAAATGTATTAATGATTTTTTTTATTAATTTAAAGTGTACACAAGTAGATTTGTCAAAGTTGCTCCAAGTTTTGTGGCATTTGAATATTATTTGAAAATGTTAATTTTTTAAATTATTTATTTTTATAATTTTATAAATTTAATTTATGCTTTATTAATAATATTTATATATTAAACAATCTTTATTAAATTTATAATTTTTTTTAAAAATTAATTTTAAGTGTGTTCAGCAATGAAAATTCCTGTCCAGCATTTGAGGTTTAATAAAGGTTACAAAAAAAAACTCAAATTACGAGCGGACGGGTCAGAAGTTCGTTCTTTCTTTGTCATTTACTGCGTGAAGTATTATGCTAACATTTCTATTGGATGTGTGATTGTCCCTCTTTGCAGGTGACGAGTATCAACCCACGGTTTGCTAAAGTCCACATCTTATATGTGGGGTCAACGCCGCTGAAAGACCGGTTTAGAGGCACCATCAGGTATGGACGTTTCATACGTCAATCAAGCCTTAATTTTTACATTTATACCTACATTAAAGAGCTTGTCAATACAAGAAGTTAAAAAAATCCATCCCTTCTGCTAAAAACTATTCGTCTTTGATTTCACCAGAAAAGAAGACGTGAGAGCGACAGAGAAAGATAAGGTGAGTTCATGGGAAATTAACTATTTCATTAAAATGTCAAGTATTTAATGTCCTAAAATCCCCAAAGAAATACACTTTTATTGTTACTACTTAAAGGAAATTAGTGTTAAATGGTTTCATTAAGAAAATGTTCTCGGTCTAAACTGCTGCGTTTTTGTTTTTTTTCAAAAAGCTTAAAAGGGTCAAGATGTCGAGTTGCGGTGCTTAAAATGTGTTGTATTTTTTTCAGGTGGAGACGTACAAAAGCTTCAGGCCAGGCGACATTGTCCTAGCTAAAGTGGTATCCTTTATGATATATGAAAAGTTCAACTCTAGTATCCTGAATGTTGCCTATGACCCTTGACCTGGACTGTCAGATCTCTTTGGGCGACGTGCAGTCCAACTACCTGCTGACCACGGCGGAGAACGAGCTAGGCGTGGTCGTGGCTCACAGTGAGGCTGGTGAGTGAGCGTTCAAGCGGTACTCCCCTTAAATAAAGTCCCGCTTTCACTCGTGTCGCTCATGCTGTCTGAAATCTCCTCCGCAGGGGCTCAGATGGTGCCCATCAGCTGGTGTGAAATGCAGTGTCCTCGCACGCACGCCAAAGAGTTCCGCAAGGTCGCGCGGGTACAGCCGGAGTACCTGCAGGCCTGAAGCCACGCCCACTGTGTCATTTGACCACACCCACTGGAACACACAGCTTCAAAGACACGCCCTCCTCATGCGGAATTCTCAGTATATGTTTAGAGTTCCGGGTGTGAATCTGGATCGTTTAAATCTCCCGTCACATTCCACACCGCCCGAATGCAAAGCACCCGGTAAACCGTCGACAGCCGTGGCTCGCGCTGTCACGAATAGCACATAATCTGATTGTAGTCGCATTACTGAGCAGTATTCAGGCATTCATGACGCTCCGGGTGCTCGGACACACCTGTGATTGAAATTTCAGTCATTTTGGAAGCTCTGAGCGGGAGAATGATGAACTTCCACTTTAAATGACCCTGAATAATCTTGAGAGCTTCTTTAAACATTCGACACATCCAAGTAATACAGAATGTCACTGGGTCACATTTCAAAACCAAAAGGAAAGAAAATAAGAAATATTTTGTTTAATCCAACTGAGGCCTGTTTTTAGGGCAGTCAGTATTTTTTGTTGTATTTTCTTGACAATAAAGCACGTTCAGCTTCAATTTCTCATTACTGTAACGCATCTGAAAGTTATTCTCATTATTTTACATCTGCATCGATTGAAGATTAAAATATTACATGTAAACATACTTTTTTATTTTATATATATATATATATATATATATATGAGAGAGAGAGCGAGAGATACCTGAGAATGAAATTTTATGGTAATGAGAATTGAGTTGCAAAATGTGCATCAAGAAAATGTTACAATGCAGAAACCTTAATGCATATAAAACAGTCAAAATATATATATATTCCTTTTTAATTGTGGGTGAAATATGACTTTGACATTCCTGAAGTTTTTGTGAGATTCACTCTTATTGCTTCATTTCTATATTAAAGTATTAGTTCACTTTCAAATGAAAACTACCCCATGATTTACTCGGCCTCAAGCCGTCCTAGGCGTATATGACTTTCTTCTCTCTGATGAACTCAATCTGAGTTATATTAATAAACATCCTGACGCGTCTAAGCTTTATAATGGCGGTGAACGTCGCGTCAGTTACGTTGTCGAATACGGAAAGGCGTACGACGTAGCGTAAGCGTTTTGAACTACGAGAGTTTTACACTTTCTTCGTAAGTTGAAGGCGGTCTAGCAGAAGCTAGATATTTTATGTCATAACTTGTTAAATATTGATATTTTTCTTACATAAACGCATCGCTTAACCCCCCGGAGCAGTGTGGAGTACATTTATGATGGATGAATGCAGTTTGTTCAGCTTCAAACTCCCCGTTTGCTGCCATTATAAAGCTCGGATGCATCAGGATATTTATTAATATATCTCAGATTGTGCTCATCAGAAATAAAGTCATACACACCTTGGATGGTTTGAGGAGAGTCAAGCTTTGGGTTCATTGTCATTTGAAAGTGAACTAATCCTTTAAACCAAATTGCCTCGGATTAAAGGTTAGTGTTGAGTTTGTCATTGGCCAAATCGGTCACATGCTGATGTGAATGTTAACAATAACACAAACTATGAGTATGTTCTGTGTCTGATCCAGGCCATTTGATTAAAAGTTGGGTAAATGAAGCTACAAAACCAACTTTTCCAAAGTAGAAAACTGGAACTACTTTTTTTTTTTTTTAAGAGTCTTTCACAACAGGATTTGAAGTCTATAGAGCAATAATATTCTGTGGCACTGTTTTCTAACTCTTACAAGCACATGAACCACAAAAATAGTCACCCTGAGATGAATTTACTTTTACCTCTTGCTGCTTTTATTCAGAATATCTGGAAATGTCTTATCCGATTCCTTATTCTGTCCTTTTGTCTGTAACTGTTTTGAGAGGTCATGTGTTTACAAGAGAAAAAAATAAAGTGTTTAACAAACGTTCGGCTCCTTTTTGCCTGAATGTTGCGTTGTAGTTTGCTATTAAAGACAATTTCAACACAGAGCACTGAAGGATTTAGGATTTGATATGATGAAATGATATTCTTGTAGCTCAGTGACGCCAAATTCATGGGTTTAAAATGTTTGGGGTCAGTAAAATTTTATTTTTTAAAAAGAAATACTTGTATTCAGCAAGGATGCATTAAATTGATCAAAAGTGACAGTAAATACATTAATCATGTCTATTTTATTCTATTAACTTTATATTCATCTAAGAATACTGGGAAAAAAAACATATCACAGTTTCCACAAAAAATTTGAAGCAGCACAACTGTTTTCTTGAGCAGAAAATCAATGATTTCTGAAGGATCATGTGACTGAAGACTGGAGGAATGATGCTTTGATCGCAGGAATAAATTGCATTCAAGTAGAAAAAAGTTATTTTAAATTGTAATTTCACAATATTACTATTTTCACTGCGTATTTGATCAAATAAATGCAGACTTGGTGAACATAAAATCATAATGACCCCAAACTTTAAGAACTTACATATAAAAGTCTGCGAAATGACAAAAGAATTATAAATCTAACAAAACCAAAAAAAAAAACAATGCATTGAGACAATAATAACCATCATGTAACCACCACATTAGCTCTAATCCAGTGTTTTTATTCAGTCTTTTCTGTTGTCCGTTTCTTTTTAGCATCCCGGGCAAATCCATGATAAACTAAAATCCATCTCCTGATATTTTCATCTGAGTATAACATCTCTTAGAGGGGAAAAAACTTCAATTAAATCAATCAAATACTTTTTTTGGTCAGTGCTCTTCTGTTCCAAAACGGCACCGTTATTTCATAAACCCACTTTGATTCATACGTCAAAGGAACAATTTGTCAGGAAATGAACATGTTGTCATGATTTACTCACCATCCTGTCATTTCAAATGACTATTTTCCTGTTGTTTTTTTGTCCTTGACAGATGTGGCCGGTTTGTAAACGATGTGAGTAAATGACGACAGAGTAAACTCTCAGTCATCGAATCGCACCGAGTTCCGTGCGTTAGTATCGATCCAAAACGTCTTATTGGACGGCGCCGTGAACCCCAATCCGGCTCCTTTAGCGCTGAAGTCCATACGGCGGCTCTGAGCGCGCTCAAACTCTCCCAGAAGGCCTTGCTGCAAAGTCTGTTGGCCTTCTTTCCCGAGCGCCATGTTTGCCGAAGCGGAGGATCCCGCGACGGGCTGACTGCTCTTTTTAAAGCCGCCCATCAAGCGCAGGAACTTGGCTTGTCTGTCCGAGCTGTCGAACTGCGCCGTGCCCCACTGGCCCACATTCTACAAACACATCAGCGCAATTCAGATTCAAATCCATTCACACCGATTTCAATGCTGCTTCAGGACACAAATATACTCGACGCAAGTGTTTGGATGTGGAAACTAACCGGCTTCGGCTGCGATTCCTGGTCGACGTCCCTCTGTAGGGCGAGACGGCGTGCCTGGGGAATAAAAGAGTCGTCTCAACATGACTTGTATGTGGTTTATGTAAAGCATAATTGATAATCTGATGCTTTACCTGATCTATTGAAACTTCATCCTGATTTCCAGGCTTCGCCGACAGGAAGACGATATCAGTCTGAGTGCAGATGGAGAAAGAAGTGTGCGATGCACTTTTAACGTCACATAAAACTACTAGACAGTAATTTAAACTCGGGTGATGATGTTACGCTTTCTTAACCAGCCATGAGGTTCATTTCTGCTTCCATTGCTGTGTATTAAAAGACTTCTGATATGATTTGCTGTGGATTTTGGTTTCTTCTTTCAGTCAGTGTTCAGAAAAACATTTTTGCTTAAAAATAAATGTAAATGTGAATCTCACTTTTATTATTGTAATATGCAAAAAATACATATTAAAATATGTAACATGGCAGTGTTTGTACTCTCTTTAATGAATGCAAATAATTATAAACAACTGGATTATAGTAATGCATGTAAATGGACAATTTTACTTGATGAATTACAGGAATGAGAATCACCATTTAAAACAATAATGCCCGGGTTTCTCAGAAGCGGAAGTCGTCATACTTGGGCAAAATTCTACAGCGAGGAATGAAAGAATACATTAAATATATTTTTTGTGTCCTTATTTTCTCAAATAGCAAAAGAAAAACTCAACAGTGTTTTCGCACCTTTCACAAAGAGGAAAAAAATAGAATTTAGAGGAGAGAAAGATGTCAATTCACACAGCCGCTGTATTACAAACAGCAGCGTTAATGAGGTTTTTTTTGTCATTTATGAAAAGGTAATTCAATAATAAAGTTTTATAAATGTACATACATTTTTAAAAAATTAAAATATAATGAAATTAACAAGATTTATGATGCTGATGACCGTTAAAACGCGTCATCACAGTCCGTGTAAACGGTCCATAGAAATTATACATAAAATAAATAAATGTTACTTTTATTAATTGCATTAGAAAAAAATATCGCAGCACAAATAAATGATGATTTTAACCTGGATGTGGACCCTAATTTGAAGTAGTGTTGTTATTGTTAAATAAAATATTAAAAATCATTTTTTTAGTTAAGCTGAAATAAAATAAAACTGAAAGCTGAAGTACTAAAATAAAGATGAACAACTTTAAAAAAATAAAATAAAAAAAAAATAATAAAAATCACAAAAGCACTTAATGTAAACTTAAAAATGTAACAAAAAAATATGAGAATAAAAGCCAATTCAAAATATTAATACATACTAAGCCTATATTAATATAGAAATAATACTAACATAACACTGATATGAAGCAGGAATAATAATATAATCTTATTATATAGTAGTTAACTAAAAGTAAAACTGAAAATATAAGCACAAAAATCACTTTTGTTGCTTGAAATAAAAATGTTACTTAAGTCTATTTAAAAAAAAAAAAAAAACTTATTTCGGCTAGTTTAGTATCTTGATGTACTAAAATAACTAAAACTAAAATAATAATGATAAAAACTACATAGATATATTTAAATTATACACATATTTAATGACAAAAAAACACAATATTACTAAAATGACAACAGAAAATAATTCAAAATATGAATAAATACTACATTAGTGTAAAGACAATACTAAAATAAAACTGATGTAAAGAGAGCGATCTTTTCCACACTAAAAGTAAACATAAATAATCGTGACAGTGATGTCACATTGTCAACAGCCAATCAGGAGACTCAGTTTTGCTGTAGGAGAATAAAACTCAGTGAGACTCACCGCTTTTCTTGCCCTGAATGCTTCGTGACGCTCTTCTTTACACTTTTTCTTTTGAACTTTTTCCGCCGTCTTGTTTCGTTCTTCCTTCCGGCCCTTCTTTCCCGCCGGTTCCGCCTCCATCGTCTCGATGACATCATCAGCCTCCACCAGGACTTTCTTTTTCTTCGTCTTATCCGCCGAGCTGACGTGTCCTCCGTTCGCGTGAGGATGACTCTCGCCTTCATCCGCACCTATTAAGTTCTTCTTCGGCTTTTTGCCGCTCTTCTCCGGCTTTTCACTTGAGGCGATGTCATCCGGCTCTTCCTCTGCTGAAGGTTTCTTCTTCTTCTTCTTCTTCTTTTGCTTTTCCTCTTCGCAATCGACTGCTGCTTTATTTTTTCTTTTCTTCTTCGTCTCTCCGTCCTCTAATTCAGTGTTTAGCTCTCGTTCGTTTTTTCTCTTTTTCTTCTTCTTTTTCTTCTCCACTGTCTCTACACTCTCTTCTTCTTTGACCTCCACCTCCATTTTCATCGTTTTATCATTCATTGCTTCCACTTTGTCGTCATGTCCTTTTTTCTTGGCTTTCTTTTTCTTGGACACCGAACACTCCCGATCCTCACCGATCTCTTCCTCCTGCAGCGGCTCTGGCTCTTCCGTCATCTTCCTCTTTTTCTTCTTTCTCGTCTTTTCTGGAGCTTCACTGATATTGGTTTCTGAGAGTTCAGCTTTGATGGTAGTCTGGACGGACGCATCCGTCACAGAGACGTCCACCTCCTCCTTAACTTTCTTTTTCTTCTTCTTCTTCTTCTTCTCATTTTCTCCATCTCTGGTGTTTACAGCCATCGGTTCTTGTTTCACAGCAGTTTGGACGGACACATCATGACTTTGCATCACATTTGTGTTTCCAGCATCCTGAACGACTCCATCCGCTGCTTCTTCCTCCACCTTTATTTTCTTCTTTTTCTTCTTCTCTTTAGTCACCTTCTCAACCGACATGTTCTTCTGAGTCAGGTTAAACGGTCAACTTTTCTCAGCCAACTTCTCAAAAACGTTTATTTGTTGTTGCTTTTTGCATCCCTGAGTTTCTTTTCATTGGTTGTTTGTTGATTTGTCCGATTTCTGATTCAGGATCAGCCTTCATCTGGAAACACAGGAAAACAACAGTGATGAATTCATATTCATAAGTCACGTATTCATAAGTTATAGAAGAAATTTAGCATGAATCGTACTTTTCATAATTCAGTTTTAGGCTCATGGTGTCGAGAAGTAAAATCATACATTAAATTGATGTGTGTGCAATGTGAGCTGGTTTAATAATTTTTAGAATTATCTTTTAATTTGTAAAAATACATATAACAACACAACTTGTATCGTTAAATCGCACTTAAATTATTTGCATTAAGTATGTGCGCGAGCGCTTCGCTGATCGTAAGTTAATATTATTACTCGTTTTATTTGAAGTTAAATTACTTACACATTCGCCACACGTGGGAAAGGTTTTCTTTCGGCTCTTATCCCGGAAGACATCACTCGTGTACTTCCTTGGTAACAGTGACCGAAGCGTCCGTTAGAAAATGCATCTTCTAGCTGTTTCGCCAGCCGCCATTTTGAAGAACGGAAGAAGAACGCGCCCGCTAGCGCCTTGGCGCGTTTTTGTAAACAACAGACAAGAGGCGCTTTGAAAACACTAGGAATGTTTATTATAATTTATTTCAAATATAGAAACACCAAATATAGGGAAAAATACAACCATTCTCTGTGACAGATCACGAGCAAAATAAAGAGCGACTTCAGCCGACTTTTCCAATGACCCTGTTGAAAGTGTCTCATTCTGTGAGACTGCAGAATTCATACACATTCAATACTCCAAAGAACACAGTATTGCCTTACAAGATCAAACACGGCGTAAAATTCATAGAAGTAGGCTATATAGCGTCAACTGCATCATGAAGACCGACAATCAAGCGTGCAAAGTTTGGAAAAAAACGATATCAAAACAAAAAGATCGAATTTTAAAAAGGTTTAAAAAGAAGATAACAGCTGAACAGTTTATACAAAACAGTTTATAATATATTAAATATGTTTTAATAAGTTGTAGATTTTGATTATTTAAAGTGGAATGCAGGCAGAAAATTTGCTAAGGCTAGAAATTAGACAGTTTTTCATTCTCACACAGTCTTTCTGTAAAGTCCACATGAAATCAAAGCCCTGTTTACTTCCTTATTACACATTTCTGCGTACATTTTGAATAATTCCTCTGTGCATGTTATTTTTCTGAATAACTCACCTTTTTTGGCTTACATCACAAATCCCTGTATTTCAAACCCTCTCCCAGCTAAAACAGGGAACGTTCTCAGAACGTTCTGGCAACGTTCTCTCAGAGTTATGAACAAACGTTCTTCCAGAAACATTAATAGAATGTTCACGCAAAGTTTTCTGGTCTTTAACAGTGTTCTCAAGACATTAGCACAAAAACATTATTTATACATTGTATTTAGCGAACGTTTTAAATCTTACCACTTGTTTCGGAATGTTCGGAGAATATTCAAAAGTAACATTCCCATAACGTTTGCAAAATTATGAAATGGAATGTTTAATTGTTCCAAAGTAACATATGTATAACTGAGAAAAAGCGTCTTTAAAACATTTAAAAACTGGACGCTTTGAATATTCAGCAAACGTTCAGAAATAACGTTTTCATAACGTAATGGGAACATTGCGAAAACGTTCTTAGAACTTTTTTTTTTTTTTTTTTTAGCTGGGCTGTCATATAGTGACACTTTAACAGTCAATCACTTCATAATGATTAAAATGATTTATTCATACACACAATTATTCCCTTACACTCAGAAATGAGTCACATTATGAAAGTAAAATGGGCTTATCGACAGCGTTTCATGTGGACTTTAACGCTTCCCTCTCTTTTCTCATTCACACATCCCTGTTTTATGTAAATTCTGACAGGTCCTCATCAGCACATCATTTGTCTGATTCATTAAATCTAAACAGACATCATCAGAGTGACATCAAATATGTAACACTTCCTGTATTTTTGTATTAAGCACTTAAAAGAGATCATGTGCAAAATTAGCCCGCTCCCATGTTGAAAATGCCCGTTAAATTAAATCAGCTTTTATTAGAGGAGCACTTCCCAAATTATTAACATGGAACTTTAATAAAGTGCCTTTTGACTATGTGAAGCCACCCGGAGTAGAAGAGGACATTATTGCCATGGTAACCGCTCTCACCACAGATGCCTCCCTGTGAAGTTTGGAGGGGCGGTTGGGATCTGGAACACAGAGCATGAGGTGAATCGTGTGTGTGAGAGACTGAGACTCATTCAGTATCCGAGCGTTTTGTTAATGTATAGCATCGTTACTCACCGGCCCTGCATTCATGAGCAGTGCCATCTCAGTGGGCTGGTAAACATGACTCCGGAATGGCAGAGCGGGCCGGATCAATCCGTTATGATAACCTCCGGCCTGCAGAACTGCAAAAACCACAACAGTAGGTATATATTATATATATATAATTATATAAAACAAAGAGAAATTAAAAAAAATAAAAGGAAATCTGTATATAATAACACTATTCTGGCAATACAGAATTAATAACCATAAACTAACCTTCCCAGAACGTTGCAGGGAGGTTTTTGTAACAACCTAAAGAAAACCTATACAGAACGTTCTCTAATGGTTATTTTTAGGTTTTTTTAATATCCATAAACTATCCTTCCCAGAACGTTGCAGGGAGGTTTTTGTAACAACCTAAAGAAAACCTATACAGAACGTTCTCTAATGGTTATTTTTAGGTTTTTTTAATAACCATAAACTATCCTTCCCAGAACGTTGCAAGGAGGTTTTTGTAACAACCTAAAGAAAACCTATACAGAACGTTCTCTAATGGTTATTTTTAGGTTTTTTTAATAACCATAAACTATCCTTCCCAGAACGTTGCAAGGAGGTTTTTGTAACAACCTAAAGAAAACCTATACAGAACGTTCTCTAATGGTTATTTTTAGGTTTTTTTAATAACCATAAACTATCCTTCCCAGAACGTTGCAAGGAGGTTTTTGTAACAACCTAAAGAAAACCTATACAGAACGTTCTCTAATGGTTATTTTTAGGTTTTTTTAATAACCATAAACTATCCTTCCCAGAACATTGCAAGGAGGTTTTTGTAACAGCCTAAAGAAAACCTATACAGAACGTTCTCTAATGGTTATTTTTAGGTTTTTTTAATAACCATAAACTATCCTTCCCAGAACGTTGCAAGGAGGTTTTTGTAACAACCTAAAGAAAACCTATACAGAACATTCTCTAATGGTTATTTTGGGGTTTTTATAATAACCATAAACTATCCTTCCCAGAACGTTGCAAGGAGGTTTTTGTAACAACCTAAAGAGAACCCATACAGAACGTTCTCTAATGGTTATTTTTAGGTTTTTTTAATAACCATAAACTATCCTTCCCAGAACATTGCAAGGAGGTTTTTGTAACAACCTAAAGAAAACCTATACAGAACGTTCTCTAATGGTTATTTTTAGGTTTTTTTAATAACCATAAACTATCCTTCCCAGAACATTGCAAGGAGGTTTTTGTAACAACCTAAAGAAAACCTATACAGAACGTTCTCTAATGGTTATTTTTAGGTTTTTTTAATAACCATAAACTATCCTTCCCAGAACGTTGCAGGGAGGTTTTTGTAACAACCTAAAGAAAACCTATACAGAACGTTCTCTAATGGTTATTTTTAGTTTTTTTTAATAACCATAAACTAACCTTCCCAGAACGTTGCAGGGAGGTTTTTGTAACAACCTAAAGAAAACCTATACAGAACGTTCTCTAATGGTTATTTTTAGGTGTTTTTAATAACCATAAACTAACCTTCCCAGAACGTTGCAGGGAGGTTTTTGTAACAACCTAAAGAAAACCTATACAGAACATTCTCTAATGGTTATTTTTTTTTAAAAAATTTAAACCATAAACTATCCTTCCCACAATGTTGCAGAAAGGTTTTTGTAACAACCTAAAGAAAACCTATACAGAACATTCTCTAATGGTTATTTTTAGGTTTTTTTAATATCCATAAACTATCCTTCCCAGAACGTTGCAGGGAGGTTTTTGTAACAACCTAAAGAAAACCTATACAGAACATTCTCTAATGGTTATTTTTAGTTTTTTTAATAACCATAAACTATCCTTCCCACAATGTTGCAGAAAGGTTTTTGCAACAACCTAAAGAAAACCTATACAGAACATTCTCTAATGGTTATTTTTAGGTTTTTTTAATATCCATAAACTATCCTTCCCAGAACGTTGCAGGGAGGTTTTTGTAACAACCTAAAGAAAACCTATACAGAACGTTCTCTAATGGTTATTTTTAGGTTTTTTTAATAACCATAAACTATCCTTCCCAGAACGTTGCAAGGAGGTTTTTGTAACAACCTAAAGAAAACCTATACAGAACGTTCTCTAATGGTTATTTTTAGGTTTTTTTAATAACCATAAACTATCCTTCCCAGAACGTTGCAGGGAGGTTTTTGTAACAACCTAAAGAAAACCTATACAGAACGTTCTCTAATGGTTATTTTTAGTTTTTTTTAATAACCATAAACTATCCTTCCCAGAACGTTGCAGGGAGGTTTTTGTACCAACCTAAAGAGAACCTATATAGAACATTCTCTAACGTTATTTAGGTTTTATTTTTATAACCATAAACTAACCTTCCCAGAACGTTGCACATGTGTTTGTTTAACAACCCACCTGCACTGTGCTCCTCTACAGTGTACGCCTGACTCTCTGTGAACGGAGCTCTGGGATTGGTTGGCCGCTCGTCGTCATGGTAACTTTGTGCCGCCGGGGGCTGAGGGGTGTCATAGTAGTTCTGCCCGGTGTCTGCGTTCCTCTGACTGGACGGACGCAAACACAGGTGCGTTTCCGGGATGGCGTGAAATAACAACAGCACCCAACCCTCGGTCACCAAGGCAACCGCTAACGCCGGCTCGTCCCAATCCTCCGCCACGGTCATGATGCCAGCGTTGCCGTAGAGATAGAGACCGAGCCAGGCGACCCAGAGGAGAAGCGAAGAAAGACATGACAAGAAAAGCCAGACGGCGTTACACCTCCACTTCATCCTCTTCCTGCTCGACTCCTCTCTGTTGCTCCCTCCGCACAACACGACGGCCAACGACAACACAGTGGCAGCCAGCAACAACACTACAGCATAGCTACACACCAACACAAAGTCTAAAGGCAGGTAATCGCAGGCTGCATGTCCCTCGCGGACCACCGTAAGCAGCAACCACTCTCCAGCGATGATGCCTTGAACAACGGTGAGCGCGAAAGCCAATCCGGCGAGAGAACTCCCGGCTGGGCTCCGCCTCCCTCCGGCCAGCTTCTTCAGTCGCACACCCTGCACCAGAAGACACGAGAAACACATCGCGAACAGCGCCCCCCACAGCCCACGGCGCACCATGCAGAGCACCTCGCCACGCCCCACCAAGAACACCAGCGATAGGATGAAGAGGCCGACCGTTCCGGCCAATAGGAGGAGGAGGGGACCAACGCCACATCGCTTCTCCGGCTCCGTTACCGTTTTCAGCTTGGCTAAAAGAATCACGGCCAGAATCAAAGCGGATATGGTCCCGCCGCACGCTATGGCCTCCAGCACCACGCCCCACACGGACTCCAGGTCGCACAGAACTCGGTAGGGCGGGTCCACCGTAGCGCCACACCCATGAGGAGGGGGCGGGGCCGTGAGCTTGGGCGGGTCCTCAAGTGCACGGCAGCCAATCAGAAAGAGAACGAAGATGAAGGTGGGCTTTAGAGCCATAGCTGTAAGAGAAAGAGAACAGCTGAATGTATTTTTTCCATTCATTTTCTCTGTAGAGATTTCAGTGAGATGAATCACAACATTAAATTTAAAATCAAATAGTATAAAATCAAAATTCACAATTCTTGTTTTTTAATGGAATATTGCCGTATTTAGAAATTTATAATATAATATTGCGCGTGTTAGAAATCAGGAATGGTGAGAGAACATTGTGCTTGGTACATTTTCGTCTGCAAACCAAACTTGGGTCTTGAGGCGACAAAGTTTAAATCCAACCTGGCTAGCGTGGTGTCCAAAATGTTTTTATGGTTGTTCGAACACATTCAACCACATGATCTGGTCGAATGCATTTTAGTCAAAACCCATTTGCACCTGTATTTAGTATCTTCCATTTGTGATTCGTTCGACAAAAACGCTTCTTAATACCATGTGTATGGTGTATGATGTGTTTACTGGCTCGAGGGCGGGGCAACCTGTCACTCACATGAGATCCACCAATAGCAAACCACACCATCCAATCAATTCCCCATTTGTTCTTGTTCCAGAAGTCGTTTCACTTGGATATACGTCACAATAGGGGAGAAAAGACCATCTCAACTTCTGTTTCATGGCAACTTTAAAAATGACTCAATTCAAAGACAAAACTACACTTCTTTGTGGCAATGAACTATTGCTTAAAGGATTGCGAATTATGCATAAAATCAAATAAAATAATGATCGTTTGTAGCCCTGACTCTGTTCTGTCTTCCGGTTTGTATTTTTTAAGATCTTACGGATTTATGAATGAATTGCTCGTTTTAAAATCTTCCCGCTCTACTGATATTTGTTATGATATCCGCTTCATACATTATGCTCTTGATAACTTTTGTTAACTCTACAATAAGTAAATCTACTTCACCAGCTAATTACTCTTCGACAGTGATGCTATATAAATATAAAGAGCTTCCGCGAAAATTGAAGTTTAAAATTTTAAAGATGGAGTCGCGCTTGTTTCTCTGGCGCATACGGTCTAAAGAAATTATGCAAATTATTACAATATTAAAGTCTGTAGAGGAACACAAACTCTTTGCTGTAATTTTCATTTGCTATTGGATTGGCTTATAGTAAAATCCTTTTCAAGGAAACTCGACAGCCATATTTGCAACGACTCCGGGCAGCATCCAAGACCAAGTCTTATTTTGAATGAGGGAATCCTGAAATCTCAAAATCTGCTTGGCGAACTCACAATCAAATAACATATTTCGAAACAGCAACAAAATCTGACATGAACTAAATGTTGTTTCTTAGTGCTCAAAAGGCTTATTTTTCAGGCTAGACGAGCCAATGCGCATGTGCAGTCCTAAGCACGAGTCTCAGGTTTCTATGGGAACCGTAGCTTCTAACGGCAGCTGCAATGACGTAATGACTTTATCAATCAGCGATTGGCTCTTTTACTTTGATGGCGGGTCATATTCCGCCATATTGCGTGTAGCATTTTCTCCCATTCATTAATAATAATAGGATAATAATTACTAATAAGAAAGTACTAATCATTACTTTCAACATCTATAATCTTTGGTTATTGCTAGTGTAATTATTCACTAAGAATTTGGCTTTTAAATAAAGTTATAAGAAAATGATGGCGAAAATGAATGAAATTTGACTAAAATAACTCACTTTGGTTATTTATAAACTCATCTTAGGTGACTTTCCATCTAGTCATTCAGTGCTAATTTGGAATCGGCAGCCTATCCGAGCTCCCTAGCAACCACATAGCAACGCCACACTAAAGAAAAATCACTCAGAACGCATTGGCAACAACTTAACAATGCCATGGCAACCGCTCAGAAAGCCTTTGAATTGTGATGCAGTAGAGTGTGTGACACCAACATTTACACTGGATCATCCCGTTTTCTTATTACCTCGGGCTACTGAATATTGCAGATGCATTTGCTCGTCTTCTGCAGCTGAGTTGTAAAAGTATAAAGATGAGCTTTCACTTGGTCTCGCATCTTCTACCCCTTTTTTAAACCCCCGACAGTTGCCATGGCAACCAGAGGCGCGCGTGGGCTGGCCTAGATGGAGCTGCACGCAATTTATATCGCCAGAAAAGCACGCGCGCGCGCTCTCACACACACACACACACACACACAAACAAACACACACTCATGTTCAAACACATACAACTTTAGCATCAAATTCATAGCAGTTACTTTAAACAGTGACAGACACGATAGGCGCTACTCACCTCACCAGCTCAGACTGTATTTTAGATAAAGCCTTGAAGCACGAGTCGATGTGTAGCCTATTTGTTAGCGCACGAGCGTTTCTACACACATTCCCACGATCTAAAATCTCTTTTTTTTTTATCGTGTCGTGGGAATAATCCTGAGAAACACGCGCTCGCGCGCAGACATCGCCACCGAGCGCGGCGCTTTTCCCTCCGTGCTCAAGAGTTGAGGATCAGTGACAGAATAGTGACAGTTTCACACCTACACACTACATGTGTAAGAGAGCATCCTTCTTTCTTTATATCCCCTCTTCCGTCTTTCAGCCTCTTTTAAAGTCTCCTGTTGCCACAGATGCGCGCGCAGTCACAGGCTGACATTCACTCCTGAGTGGATGTGGCGCGAGCCGGACCGCTGCAGTCCATCCTCACTTGTCACATGCGTCGCTCTCTGAAGGGCTTCATTCGCAGCATTGTGACTGCTGCTGATGCAGAGCCTATAAATAAACCACAGCATTCATGCTGCTCACACTCCCATCCAAACGCTCCAACTTCTGGCCGAAAGATCTCTGATTAGACCTCTTTCTCACACGGCCAGGTGTGTTTCCACGTGCAATGTCTTGAGGGAGTCTTATGTAATAAAGATCCCATCGCTTCAGGTCACTGTGTGTGTGTGATCATCGTGTCTCTTTAAGTAGCCTTCAGATAATCCCGTCCAGTGGTGCAGTGAGCCATCAGAGAATTAGAAACATCTCCTCTAGTTTCTTTGTGTGTAGGTGTTGGTTTAGTTAGAATATTACCGTGAATATTATGTGGGGTCTGAGAGGAGACATTTGATGATATTCTTAAAATCTAGGAAGCCCGAGGCCTTCCCACACACACATATGCGTCAGCGCACTGTAATGCTGGACTCCAGATTAGTGCTTGTTGACGATTAGGTTAAGCTGCATTCAGATGACTTGCTAAACTGCAAGTCAGGAGAACTTGAGAGTTAGTGTTTTAAATAGGGTGGCCATAAGGTCATATTCGTTTCTGCGCACTCAACTAATGGATCTAGCAAGTTCACAATTTCTCTAGAAATGGTTAAAGGGTTAGTTCACCCAAATTTCTGTCATTAATTACTCACCCTTATGCCGTCCCAAGACCTTCGTTCATCTTCGTAAGTCAAGTCAGCTTTACTTATATAGCGCTTTTTACAATGCAAATGGTGCAGCTTTATAGTAATAATTGGCAAATAATTTTGGGCTGCAAAGAAAATGGTGTCATTGTCCAGCTTATTCTATATATTATTGATTCATTCCGTTGCAAAGATCAATAGTTATTTAATTTATGGATATCAGCACTGGAGAGAACAGTGACGTAATCGTCCGGCTCAGCTCAGTTCACACAAAACGGCACCAATGCAGGCATATCAAAAACACTGGATATCAAGCAAGTGTCCCCGACCAAGCAAGCCGAAGGCAACAGGAACCAAAACTCCAAGAAAATGGAGAAAAAAACCTTGGGAGAAACCAGGCTTAGTCGGGGGGCCAGTTCTCCTCTGGCCAGCAGTGAACACTTGTCCGATACTCAGGCAGAGTTATATCAGGTCATAAGTCCAATTTGGGACCTCAAAAGTCAAAATATTTACACAAATTAAGATATTTTTGATGAGTTTCTGAAGCACACGTAGACAGCATTGCACCTTTTGAGGCTCAGAAAGGTATTAAAGACATCTTTAAAACTGTCGTCATACACAGTTGACGTGGTGAACACAGTTCTCGTCCATCGTCCAACTCATTATTGCCTCCTGCAAACAAAGTCGATGTGTTAGAAGCAGGAAAAATGGGCAAGCGTAAAGATTTGAGCGAGTTTGACCAATTGTGATGACTAGATGACTGGGTCAGAGCATCTCCTAAACTGCAGCTATCAGTCAGTATCTATCAAAAGCGGTCCGAGGAAGGAACAGTGGAGAACCGCGGGAGGCTCGCTAAGGCTGGTCCGTGTGGTCCGATCCAACAGACGAGCTCCTGGAGCTCAAACTGCTCAAGACGTTAATGCTGGTTCTGATAGAAAGATGTCAGAACACACAGAGCGTCTGTTGAGTATGGAGCTGCAGATGAAGATCAGTCAATGTGTTCATGCTGACCCCTGTCCACCAACACGTGAGCCTCAGAACTGGACCACGAAGGTGGTCTGGTCTGATGAATCACGTTTTCTTTTACATACATATACATATATTTAAAACAATTGTTTGGTACTGTCTCAGAAACTCAATCGAAACTCTCATGTCAGGTCGAGTCAAGCTTTAGTGGCGTCATTCTCCTGCACACAATGGAGCGATGCAGAATCCCAGCGAGAGGACGAAGCCCTGAGGCGCTGAATGAACACTGTTGAATCAGAGCGCTCTTCTGCACTCGTGCACACACACACTCATGCCAGTTACTTGTGATAAATAAAGATACTGTAAATTCTAAAGGTTTTCGCCATGATCATCTTTTCTCTGACTGCATCTGACATCTTTCTTTAAAGGTTCAGTTCACCCAAAAATGAAATTTCAGTCATTAATTCCTCACCCTCATGTCGTTCTACACCCGTAAGAAATTCGTTCATCTTCAGAACACAAATGAAGATATTTTTGATGAAATCTGATGGTTCAGTGAGTCTCTTTTGACTGCAAGATAATTAACACTTTCAGACGCCCAGAGAGACACTAAAACATATTTAAAATAGGTCATGTGAGAACAGTGGTTAAACTTTAATATTATAAAACGATGAAAATACTTTTTGAAAATAACGACTTTTCAATAATATCTAGTGATGGGCGATTCCGAAAAACTGCTTCATGAAGCTTTATGAATCTTTTGTGTCGAATCAGTGGTTCGGTTCGCGTATCAAAGTCACGTGAACTATTGAAATTGTGAATCACTTATGACGTAACGAAGCCTCGTTTACTGAAATCATGTGACTTTGGCGCTCCGAACCACTGATTCGACGCAAAAGATTCGTAAAGCTTCATAAAGCAGTGTTTTGAAATCGTCCATCAGATATTGTTGAAAAGTCGCTTTTTTTGTATCTTTCTGGGCATCTGAAAGTGTTAATTGTCTTGCTTATTAATAATTATCTAGAACCATCGGATTTCATCAGAAATATCTTCATTTGTGTTCTGAAGATGAACAAAGATCTTACGGGTGTAGAACGACATGAGGGAGAGGAATTAAAGACAGAAATTTCATTTTTGGGGTGAACTAACCTTTTAAATTTATCTTTGGTCCAGAACTGAATATTTAATAAAAATTGGCCTTTGTTTTCATTTGTTACTGTTTCATTTATTATCCACTAGATGGCGGCCTAGTCTGTGGTTTTAGATTTTGAGTCGTCATGTCCCACACGATCATCTTTGCAAGTGCATTGCAAGGCTGTATTCAACTTAAAGTGTTACTTCACCCAAAAATGAAAATTCTGTCATGAATTACAGTTTGCTTTAGTTGAGCTTTTGTTAAGTGTCTTCTTTTTCAGCAGTTCCAAGTGTTTATGGAAAAAGTTTCTGCATTGATGAAGCAAATCAACACGTCTGTGTTGATTTGATGGTCAAGTGACTGGTTTAAACATAGTTGAAAATAAAGCAAATGACTCCTTTGTGGTGTGGATATATACATTAGATCTGAAATACCATGCTATATTGTCACATAAACATAATCTGATACAACAAATATTTTTTTAGGGATTTGTTGGGGAAAAAATGAAGTTTTGCAGACCTTTCAATTAAGAAAATTTTAATCAAATAAACAAAACGCTGAAATAAACATACATGTTGTGCAAAAATGGCAAAAAATATTAAGTATATATTTTGATTAATTACACTATCCTGCAGTTCATTATACATTTTACAATAAGAAAAGCGATAAACCATATTCACTATCTATCTCTATCTGTCTATCTATCTGCATTTGCATCAGTATCTATATATATTTGCATAAAGAAGGAAAGAGAAACCCACGTCATGGTGTTATTTTTCTTTGAATAGGAAGTCCAGTAATGTCCACAAGATGCTGACAGTTAAGTTTTTCTTTTGCTCATTCATATTTTCTCTCTTTCATGAGCTACATGCGTCTGTACACATGCACGAGGCTTTTGCAGCATGGACAGCGATGCTCTACATCCTTGCAGGAATTTACACAGAACGGAATCAAACAACACGGCCAGATCCTGAAAAAAAATAAAGAGTGTGTTGAAAAGTGTCTTTTCTTGTGATATTACATGGTTAGTGGTTCACCAATTCAACTATATATCCACAAAAATAACCCTAAGGGCATAATAATAACGTCTCTCTGTCTCACTTTGACGCTTCAAAGTTCATAAACAGAACTTAAAACTAATCCATATGTATTGAATGGTTTATTCGAAATTTTCTGAAGAGATACATATGAGATGAACTATATTATTTAACATCTTTTGTTGTTTGATTAACATTAATGACAGACAAATATTTAATTGGGCTACTATCCCTTTAAGACCGAATCCATGGACACATTCTCGCCCACCTGTTTATGTCCACTTAAGCCACTGTATTTACATGAGATACTCCACACAATGGACATTGTATGCATTCAACCAACTACGGGAAAAACAGGTCAGACTATTTAGTAGGAAATACTTCTTGGCAAACTTTTAGTTATAATGGTGTCGACTTGTATTTTTCCAGGTGCAAGAATTCAAAGAGTTCTAAACGTTCAGCAGGAGTGAGTTACTTTCGGTTCCCAGTGAAGGAGTTTTGTAGGAAGTGGAACCGGAATGTCAGTGTTTGTAGTCAACATTTCAAACTGGATGACTGCGAACATAGTGTTTTATGTCAAATGGAGGGGAAAAACTAAACTGCGTAGTATTTTTCCTCACTATGGAAGTCAATGGTTCTTAAAAATATCTTCCACTGCGATCAGCGGGAGAAAGAAAATTATACAGATTTGGAACAACTTGAGGGCGAGTAAATGATGACAGAAATTTCATTTTTGTGTGAACTATCTCTTTAAAATAATAATGTCAAATCAAAAGTACGTATTAAATCATTGCTTTAATAATCTTTCGTCATGCTTTAAAGACTTATTTTGATGTGTTGACTCACATACAGAAAGGAACTGATTATAATTGTTGTATAACTGTACTGTTATAATATATTTTAAATGCACTAAATGGCAACTTTATCATTATAAATGTGTAAATATAAATATATTTAAATGCATGATATACAAGTTTCAATATATGTCTGCATAAGACTTTTTTAAAGATAAAAGTCTATATGTGAGTATTCGGTGAATGCGGTTGCTTACAACAAAATGCCAAGAACACCACAGATGACCCACGCCATCGTTCCACTGATGTATGTCGTCTGCGTGACGATCTGATTCTGGCAGTAAGGACATTTCATCTGCCCAGGAACTTCACCCAGATGTGGTGGAATAATTACCACTGTGGCTACATATGCAGAAATTGATGAAAATACATATAATATGATCATAAACCTCCAGTAGAGTATTCTATATCATGAATCTAAGGCTTTTCTGCTCACGCTGGGCAGGCGCAGACTGGACAGTCTGAATGACGGTGGACATGACGGGCTGTGGGTTGTAAACTACCATTGGAGCTGAAAGACAAAACATGCAGAACCAGAAAGCAGTAAAATTCCTTCAAACTTGAAATAAGGAAAATCTTATACTGTAAACGTTTGCTTTTCATTCTATAGTCTTATACTGTTAAGTCAGAGTCTCATAAAACAAGACATTGACACACACCACCAGCAGACACACTTGAAGACTGGACTGTTTGAGATACGGTGGATGAAGTCATGGCCGCTGGTGCTGTAAAAACAACACATGAGGTTTACAAGTCAGAATTGACAAAGCCCTGGTTTCCTCAAGTTTTAAACTGCATTTGCATATTCTTCATTGTTTTTTAAAGTCATATATATATATATATATATATATATAGAAGCCCATTTCCACCATATAAGAAAAAAAATCATACTTTTTAATGTCATAATTATGCCTTTTTTTATATCTTAATTTGGATAATTATGACTTAGTATGACATGGAGCTCAGTGTTGTTCTTTTAAAATGTATTAAAAGTCTAAAAAGTGTATTGTTGTAACGTAGTTGGTTTGCAGGAACAGGCTCGACGACAGAAGTCACTTTTAAATGCTTTAATGACTTAAACAGGGAAAACTGACAGGAAACCGGAATAACCACCATCAACGGAACTTTAACAACGGACCAGGACTGGACTGACACAGAGGGAATATATACACAGAAACACAGGAGGATAACGAGAGGGGCACAGGTGACGGACATGATTACGGACGAGACACAGCTGACTTAAATGAACTAATGATGAGACAAATCAAAACAAAGATCACATGACAAATGACAGAACTAGACTCAAAACAAGGAACATGTGACAACTGACAGGACAGGGGAAGAAAGAAACAGAATACATAGAGACCAGATCATGACAAGTGTTGTTCGTCTCAGATGGCATACCATTAAAATCAACCTCTTCCAGTAAGATTTCATTATATGTTAAGAATAAAATATACAAATGCAAATATTTGACCAGGAAAAAAAGGCATCAAAAAGAAAAAGGACATTTTACATGTTAATTTATACGCTATATCCCCAAATAAATCCCTTTGAACCCCTCCAGAAGTCTGCATTATGTATCGTGACAGTTCTCATACTGGGATGAATCGCTTAAGTCGTAGAATCTGCTAAATTACAGGTATGCATGTAAAGTTTCAAGCAGCGATTAAGGAGCCAAGCACAAACAAGGCATGAAGAGTTATGCAAGCAATTAAAAGTACAGTATTTTTAGATTATTTTATGCAAAATGCACATTATTTTATGCAACAACTATTAATATGATTTAATTGCTTATCACTTTTGACCAATAGGAGTCGGTGTTACTAAATTAATATGGTGTAGTCAGTTTGAGGTGACAATTACACATGCAAAGTTTGGTGTTAATATTGCAGAGTTACAGCCTCAACTATTTTATTAATGCTTTATTCGAGAACGGTTTGGTCTGGTCAAAAAGCTTTTAATAACTTTTTGCCAGCATGGTCTGAAGATGAAGTGAGCCAATTTTGGTGAAAATGGCGTCATTGAGTGCAAATCTGGACAGTTGGTGGCGCTAGAGGAATTGAGGTAGTGGCTCCAAATTTGCTGTGTTTAATGATAAAACTGTCTTCTATCTGTGTGCCAAATTTCACAACTTTTCACCATACGTTTCTATGAGCCACCATAGACTTCAAGAGCAAAAGAAGAAGAAGATTAATGGATAAAATAAGCGCTTGGCCCCGATTTAAATCTTAAGGCAAGCAACGTAGTTAGACAGAACAATTTGTCAAGTTATTTTTTCTCTTCTCTAAGTTTAGAAAATGTGTTTTGGAACTTCTGTGTTTTTGTTCATCATTGTGGAATGCAGAAACATTCCAGTTTGGCTCTAAACTACACAGTAAACATCAACTCTTACCCATGCCAGATGATTGGACGGTTTGAGTTACGTTGGATGTCATGAATGCCGTCTGTTGGGGTGGTGGACTGTATACAGGGGCCATTGGAGCTGCAAAAAAGAATATTATTGAAGCACTGCAGTTACCAATGACAAATAGTCTGTGAACTGAATATCAGACTGAGGGTTTGCTGACATTGTTGGGTTTGATAGGAAGCCTGCGGCATCTGGTAGGGCATGTTGGTCTGGACTAACGGTGGTCCAGGATATGGAGGGGGGAACTGTCCTTTATCCATGATCAACAACCTGTGAATGAGAAAAGCACAAGTTCTTCAACGGCGTGTTCTAGAGTTCTACATGCAACACTGCCAAAGCAACAATAAAAATAACAAAAAGCTTTTGACGTCACAAATCAGGAAATAATGAATGGTTTGGACTGTGCAGATTCTTGTGGCATCAGTCAGTTTCTCTCAGTGATAAATCACATGGCTTTAATAGGTGTCTGGATAAAAACAAGCAGGTGCTTCTTGGGTTCTCGTCAGTCGTGTTATTCTGAGATGAACAGGAATGCCAACAGATAGCTTTTGCAACACATAAACGTGATAATGAAAGCAGCGATTGGTTTGGCGTTCAGAAATGTATTTTCCTGCACCTTTCCTTAAGTATGAACTTGATCCCCCAACGTGTCGCAATACTTTTTGTATTAATTTTGAGCAGTATATCTATTAAACCAGTATTATATAGTATAAAGCTTTTCATTTAAAACCTGAAAAACTATTTTTATGAAATATTTCACTGCAAAAAGTCTTTCTTTTAAAACGCAACTTGTTTTGACATTTTGTATCTGATGTCATGACTTTGCGATTCTCTTTTAAGTGAACCTAACTGTCACCATGTTGTCATGAGAGCTGTTTCCCTGAAAGAACAGCCCGACCAGCCAGTTTGACAACATTTCATCTGTTCGGAGCGACAGATGAGTCAGCGGTATATGTGTTTGGAAAAAGCATGTTCATGGCATGTTAATACTACCCTGATTCCGACTTGTAAAAACGCCCCCGTACCATGTGACCTCTGTACCACCTGACTGCTACAGATTCATTTTGGAAACGCATTCCACGCCCAACCCTGCATTCCAGTTCACCTACAGATACTATGACTTTTGTGAAGAAAAACTACAGACTTCTGAGTGTGAAGTAGAAGAGTAGGCAAGCGGGACAGACTGCTTTGTCATAATTGTGTCTTTAACGGACCACTCTGTCACTTAGTTACGTGTGTACGTTTTTATTGTCTTTTTTTCCTATCACATATATGAATATTCATAAATTAGATTAAAAAAATCAAATTCATCTTGTGAAAAAAGTTTTGAAATCAAATATTGCGTCATCATGGAAACGGTACTTTTTTTTTTGCAGGCTCCTCCCCCTAGTCAGTGGTGTCATGTTTCATAATGAAAAATGGTTTTGACTGTTTTATAATCATTTATTTTTTTTCTTGAAAAAACACATTTTCAGAAAGGTCTGAGACTCAAGGTTCCATTTTTGGCAACTGTTTTAAAGTGATATTGTGACAGAAATGTATTAATTAGTTACAGGAGAATGCATTAAAATTTCACCCAGTGGCTATTTTTGGTATTACACCCAAACAAAATCTCATAAGAACTTCAATTTTTGTGAAATAAACTTCAAATTTGGAACACAACTTGGTTAGACATATGGCTTTTATTTAATCGCAAATTTACACTAAAAATTATTCAGTAAAATATATATTTTGTATAAAATATAAATCTTCAGTACAGTACATTTGTTTTACAGTGCTTTCAGTTCAGCAATAATCTGCTGAGTGACTTCTTAAAAAAACGTGTTTTTTCTATATTCCAAAGCATTAATGAATTACAAACATTTAAGTTTGGATAATGCATTTTCATGAGGAATGACAGTTTGCTCAGTCAATCATCTTGTGACAATTAAAATCCTTCACATTTAATTTAATTTTCTCCCATATTGGAGAGAAATGTTGTAGATTTATCTATAGACTTAAAACTTTCACTCTTGTTTGAGCTTTTAAAACTTAACACCTTAAAAGCTTTTAAAACTTTCAAACTTTGTTTACAATTACTTAGTTTATCACAATTAGTTTAAAACAGTTACTGATGTGCATTAAACACTGCAACAAACTAGTAGACAGATGACAATGACTCCAAAGTAGGGCGACCATTGTAGGCCACTTTTGACATTGACATTTAAATGTGGAAGCACATAATACAAAGTATAGAATATGATCTTTTCCAATATAAAACACCCAAACTTATAATATGACACATACCTGTGTGTTTCAGCGGAGAGCTGTGGAGATTCTGATGCCCTTCCCTATAAAGACACTTGGAGACAAAGAGAGACTATCAGAATAGGCACTGATATAGCAGAAATAAGGGGAGGAGTTGAAAGCTGTTATCTACAAAATATTATGCAAAATAAACGCCATTTTTATTTCCTGATTGAACGATCAGAGGGAACGTGTTCACAAAACACCTGCATATCCAGTACAAACACTTCCTCTAGTGTCCCATCTCCATCCCAACCATGCTTACATCAGTCAACTTATCCAGTTTTTGACCTTTATATTCTCTAATGCTTGACATACACACACTAAAAAGAGGGCTGTGGGCCGTACGTAACACAGATAAACCCCTTATTTTTGTTGAAAGAGCTTTAGTTTCAACCTGTAATGTCAGTTTTGCATGTATCCCAGTAACGCAGTTGTAATTGTTGTAAGGATGGACAATGAAACTGGATATACCACTAATGGATGCGAAGACAATGTATGTGTTGTCTTTGTGGGTTTGATGGCTTTTCTATGAAGTATAGTATAATAATTTTTTTTTTAAGTGAAGTACAATGAGGTATTCAAACACTGATATATTACTCCAGTGAGGACAGGGAGAAGCTAGTATGCCATCTAATGTTTAAGCATGGAAGCACACGATATGTGCAGTTTCGTTTTGACTTCATACACAGCTGCAGAACTCACAATGGAAAATGCCCTTGAAATTACACCTAAATTCTTCTAATGTAGTAGCACTTTAATGCTTTGAAAATGTTTAATGAGAATTCATTCAGCATCTTTTGCCCTCTAGTGGAGGAGTCGACAACACCAGCACGTGAGCCGAGAGAGGTGTGGACAACTCCTGATTCATTTAGATCAGGGTCTTCAACTCCTGCAGATTCTGCTCATACTCAAACACAAACTTACCATTTGTTCTGCTGTATTTGTTGCATATAGCTTTGAGAAAATTGTCAATCTTTCAATTAAACCTTTATGAAGTTTTAAAATATGGTTGTGTATTTATATTTTGGGTGGGGGTTTGACACAGGGTAAGGGCTGGATCCGAAATCGCCCCATTTACCCTTAAATAGGGCACTTTTAAGGGTATATGCACTTTTAAGGTATATGCAAAGGGGTGGAGCTAAGACACGAGGAAGGGAAACAAGGATGCAAAAATAAGTAATGAGAAGCAGCCTCGTATCTCCCAATATACCATAATACCCTTAACGCACTATGAGGGTTGAATGAATTACCACGTCTGACCAGAAGATGGAGCCGCAGCTGAATCATCCATCCGTTTTCCAAACCACTGGTCCAATGTGGGTACAGTGTAATATCCAGGGCTGGGTAGGTTACTTTTAAAATGTATTTCACTACTGATTACAAAATACATGCTTTAAAAAGTAATTTGTAACGTATTTCGTTACATTACTCAAGTTTAGTAACTTAATCTAAATACTTTAGAATACTTTGGAATACTAATAAGTGTGGAACAAACACAAAAAAGGTAATTGCAAGTTTTTGTCTCACAATTCTGACTTTTTCCCTCTCAATTGCATAATATAAAGTTGCAATTGTGAGTTATAAAGTCAGAATTATGAGATATAAACTCACAATATTGAGAAAAGTCAGAATTATGATAAAATCACAATATTGAGAAAAGTCAAAAATATGAGATATAAACTCACAATATTGAGAAATGTCAGAATTATGAGATATAAACTCACATACTAAATTCACAATTGCAAGAAAAAAAGTCAGTATTGCAAGTTTATATCTCCCAAGTTATTGTGAGTTTAAATCTCACAATTCTGAGAAAAAGAAGTCAGAATTGTGAAATGCAAACTCACAATTGTGAGGGGGAAAAAAATTGTGAGAAAAAGTTGCAGTGACGAGTGAATTATAAAATGACTCACAAACAACTATCACAAAACATGAAAACAGTCGTGGATCATCAGGTCATGACAGGACAGATAAGTTAAGAGTTGGGCAATTTTATTTTTATAAATTCAGTCATTTTGTCTTGTTCAGGACAGCACTAAATAAAAATAACAATATTTTTATGATCCCTCTTAAAAGTATTAAAATGTTCATGAAACTTAACTCCACTTTTTCAGACGGTCAGAGTCAGAGAATCACCAATCGCTGTTTAAATGACATTAAAATTCAAAGTAATCACTTTGGTAATCTAAAACACTTTTCAGATGTAACTGTAATCTGATTACCACCCATTTAAAATGTAACTGTAATGAAACACAGTTACTCAAATTTTGTATTTTAAATACGTGACTAAGTTACTTGTATTTCGTTACTCCCCAACCCTGATAATATCATACAAGTATAAATTCCTATTTAATTGATTAAATCGTTTAATTGTGGTTTATACATGCTAGTTTCCATGAGAGGTTTCAAGATAAATGGTGTCATTACTAATGGAGCTGCCAGTTAGCACGAGAAAAAAAAGTAGGCCATGTGGATTTTTAGAATAAAACAATTATTTAATAAACTTGACATTAATAAACACTTGTTGTGCAAAATGACAATGAAAAGTAAACACAAGATCTTTGTTTAAATTTGATACATACTTTAATATGTTACATTAAAAGATGTGTAAAGATATCCAGGAAAGACAAACACAATTCTGTCAAATTATCCCATGTTGTTAAATGAAGCAGTGTTACAGTTAATTAGATACTGAAGTGATTAATTAAGTGATGATTGTTTGATTACTGATGAACACCTGATGATAACGAGCAGAATCACTGAAGGAAAGAGAAACACAAGAACTACAACTGACTTCAGACACAGTCTTAGATGAAATCAACTGAAAAGACATTAAATGAATTTTGAATGAACATTAAATTGAAAAAACATTTTAAATTTTGATTTAATTTTGATTGTTCAGCAATAATAAAGCACAAACTGACCTAAAAAGCCAACAGTCAAACTGCCCAACTAAATGAAACACTGATCACCATAATAGTGACCAAACATTTTCAATAAAACAAAATCTTTTAATTCTCCAAAAGAACTATAGACGAATTAAAGAAATAAAGTCAGTCTGGTTTGTAATAAGAGAGATGTAATGTCTTTTCAGTTGATTTCATCTAAGACTGTGTCTGAAGTCAGTTGTAGTTCTTTCCTTCAGTGATTCTGCTTGTTAACATCAGGTGTTCATCAATATTTGAACAATAATCATATTGCTGTGTTCTGAAGATCAGTCTGGATTTTCTCAGTCATGAAGCGAGCTACATGCGTTTGTACAAATAGACGACACTCTTGCAGTTTGGACAGCGATGTTCAACATCTTTGCAGGAATTCACACAGAATGGAATCAGACAACATGGCCAGATCCTGAGAAAAAAAACCCAGATGATTTCTGTCAGTTTGAGTGTGTATTGGGGTATAAGCAATGTGTTTTCTCACTATTACTGATATTTACTTGCACCTAAATAATCCATGTATAATCAGATTGATGGTTCAAACGGACACTTCAACAGACCTCAATATAATCTGATCAACTGGAAAAAAATAACATGTAAATCTAGTATTTTCTCAGATTCAAAACTACCCTGCACACATGAGCAGTGCTCACCTGCGTTTTATGTTGTACAAATGTGCGTATAGGCCAATGTTTATTTACATCTGTCAGTGGAGGATATTTTTTTCTACTAAAAAAGTAGCTAAAAAAGCTCTTCAAACATAAATGACAGCTTTCTTTTTATATAAGCCGTCAAGACAATAACAACAACTTTGCTGTGATATTATCACAATGGCTTTCTCTGAATGCGGTAACTGACACACTGAGCTGATCTCGTTTGGGACACACGTAATGCACATTGAATATATAAATCGGAGCGAATATATAAATGGGAGGGCAACGTTTATGGTTCAAATAAGCAGAACTTTCAGAATCTGAAATGGAATTGACGAAAAATGAGCGTGTGAAAACTGTTTTCTCAATGTACTTTAGTTCAGCTGTAGCAAATGGCTCTTAAATTTGAAAATAAAACCTTCAAAATGGCAAGCAAGTTCTTACAATAGGATGCCAAGACCTCCACAGATGGCCCAGGTCAGCAGGCCATTGACGTGTCTGGTCTCTGTGACAATCTGCTGCTGGCAGTGAGGGCATTTCATCTGTCCCGGGACGTCGGATAAACTCGGTGGCACCATCACCACCTGCATCACTGCAAAACATTCGAATTTGGATTTGTAAACCCAGCATGTGTTGAGATAAGTAGTGGTTTCTAATGAGTAAGTACTAGGAAGTAGGCTGACCTGTGACAGGCGTCGATACAGACTGGATGCCCCCTGTGGGTTGAGGTGGATAAAATGACCCTACTGGGCCTGTAAAATATCATGATGAAAATTCACAGAACCGGTTCAGCTGCTCTCTCTCTCAGGCGCATGGCTAATGGTCAGCTTACCTTGAGGCTGGAATGGAACAGGTTGTATTTGGTAAGGCATGTTGGTTTGGTTCAGCTGAGGACCAGAATATGGTGGGAGATTGGATCCTTTCTCCATTTTTAAATATCTGCGAGATGAGAGAGAACGGAGATTAAACTGCCATCGCTCTTCTCCTTTAAACTCTTTCCTTCTAAGCTCCTTTATGTTATGTTGACATATGATTTCCACGTACTCAGAGCAATGTTTGTCTGCCCCACCCTTAGGCATCCCACGTATTTATTTTAAACCATATTCTAAACAATAATACTAATAAAGTGCTAAAGTCAACCTATCAGGGAAGTTATTATTTACCTTTCCAGCTCATATTCATGGAAAGACTTCTTTGGATCTCTTTATGACGATTAAACAATTGAACATAAACCAAAAAGGAGTCACGCTGCCCAATGATAGTAGTCAGACACAAATACAGCAAAACTGTAGTCCTTAAACTTCAGAGGAGCTTTTATACTGACAACCAAAAGTCTAGCGTCAACCAAACAAAGGCGTATTGATAATATTTATAATATCAATTATAAATGAGTAACATCAATTTGAAATGCATTAGAACACACACCTGGTCACTGGAGCGCTGTGAAAAGTCTTCCCTAGAAGTCACCTGTCGACTAAAAAGAGAGGGGGGGGGGGGGGAGAGAGAGAGAGAGAGAGAGAGAGAGAGAGTGGGAGGGAGGATATATTTATGATTCATTTGTTAAATGGTTTAAATATATAATATATATATTATATAAAATCTAAAAATTAATATATTTAATATATGGAATAATATAATTATTAGTTGAGTTCCAAATTCTGGTGAAAACAGTTGCCTCAACTATTTTTTCTGGCAGATGTAACTGTGTATCTATAAACACATTTGCTATGGAAATGAAAACAAGATGGTCACGATATATGAATCACTAGTTAAGTATTGGTAAATAGTTAATACATGTTAGATGTTTAAATAACTTTAAATAATGATCTACCAACCAACTGTGATACTGCGGCAAGAGAGCCAGCACAATAAAAATGTTTTTCCCCAATCTTTTTTATTGCTATTTAACAACACAAAACATAGGTGTACTTTTATTAAATCAAAAAGAGAAAGAAAAGAACACATATAGATTGTCTGATATTGGAACCCTCACCCCTCCCCTACTCAAACTTCTGAGACGACATACAAGCCTACATTCAAGGTAGGAAAAAAGAAAAAGAAAAAAGATTTTTTTTAAAAAGACAATGATAGTAACAATAAATAAAACCAAACATAAAATAATAATTTCCTCTCTCCAATATGAATCTTTCCTCTTTCTATTTGTTGTTGCTTGGATTTAATTACATCTCCACAAACATTCGAAGAACAGGGCAAACCTTTAATATAGTCTAAGAAAGGTTTCCAAACCGTATGAAAAGATTTGAGGGATCCAGAAAGCGAACGTTTTAGTTTCTCGAGTCTTATACCGCAAAAAAATGTCTTGGATCCACCTGTGGTGTGATGAAGGTTCAGCGAGTTTCCACTTTAGAAGAATGGCTGAGAAAAGAAAGTCGATTGCATCTGAGGCGCAGCCACAACGTAACTAATGCTGACGAAGAACCTGGAGGTTATGTTTGATGACCAGCTGAGATCCAAAAACATACACAAAGGGGTTGAGATAACAATACACCGTTTCGTTTGACGTCACCATTATGGTGATTAGTGTTTGCTTTAGTTGACCCTTCACTTTTCACGTTTCTCCACCCATATTTCAACAATGACACCAAATTGCTTACATTTTTTACAGTGTGTTGTTTTAAGTACTCAAGAATGTTTTACTCAAAGTGGTAAACTGATAATACAAAGACATACAAAAAGGTTATAGACCAGTGCTTCCCAAACTGTGGGCCGCGGCCCTTGGTGGGCCGTAGAGGTATTGCAGGGGGGGCCCTAGCTAGTACAAATCAATATATTAAAATAATTAAAATATTCCAATTGTTCTAAAATTTTATTTTTTTTTGAAAGTATGTAAGGATAGTGTTATGGATTTAAATATATTTGTAAAGAATGTTTACATCATAGTTCTCATAATTCACATGAAATTCTTACAAACTTGTTAATAAATGTATTTGTAGGTAAATGTCGGTATATATTTTTTAAACGGCGGGGTCGTGGAGCTTTTGCAATGTTTTTGGGGGGCCTTACTCACTCACTCATTCACTCACTCACTCACTCACTCACTCATTCACTCACTCACTCACTCACTCACTCACTCATTCACTCACTCATTCACTCACTCATTCACTCACTCACTCATTCACTCACTCATTCACTCACTCACTCATTCACTCACTCATTCACTCACTCACTCACTCATTCACTCACTCATTCACTCACTCACTCATTCACTCACTCACTCATTCACTCACTCATTCACTCACTCACTCACTCATTCACTCACTCATTCACTCACTCACTTATTCACTCACTCATTCACTCACTCATTCACTCACTCATTCACTCACTCACTCATTCACTCACTCACTCACTCACTCATCCACTCACTCACTCACTCACTCATTCACTCACTCACTCACTCACTCACTCTCTCATCCACTCACTCACTCACTCACTCACTCTCTCATCCACTCACTCACTCACTCACTCTCTCATCCACTCACTCACTCACTCACTCACTCACTCATTCACTCTCATCCACTCACTCACTCACTCACTCACTCACTCACTCTCTCACCCACTCACTCACTCTCTCATCCACTCACTCATTCACTCACTCACTCATCCACCAAGGCAGACTACATTTCCCAGAAGCCCCGCACCATCACTGATCACTCCACCAGCTGCAACACATCACCCCGCCCATTCCTATCAGTCACACTATTTAAGGTCAGCACACAAACACATCCATGCGAGGTCTTGATCTTCTTCACCGTTGTCATTTCTGAGCGTTACTACCCGTTTCTTGTTTTCCCGGTTCTGTTTCCCGGTTCTGTTTCCCGCCTGTCTGTCTCGATTTGTGATTGTTTACTGCCTACCCCGTTTGACCCTCTGCTTTGGATTATTGGACTACTGCTCTCTTGCTGCCTGCCTGGACACGATTACGACTCTGCCTTCTCTCTGACAATCCTGTTTGCTGTTTCATGACCCTGCCTGTCTTGACCCTTCTGTTCATTAATAAAAGCCTGCATTTGGATCTCATCCGTTGACTCGCCCTTCATTACAGTTGGCTCGAGCCACTCGACTTCTTAATGTTAGTTTTTCTCTGGCTATTGTAACTGTGTGTTTACAAAAATCTGGTCGTGCGTGTACAGTTCTCGCGTACTCTTCTGATGATGAGAATTCGCATCACACGCACTGTATGCTGACGCTCGCGTACACGTGAAGTATACTTTGGGCTTTAAACCCTACAATGGCTCTCAGTATGCATTGTGGCATGAAGTATGTCATCATTGATATTCTTAGGATTCTTGAGTCTTAACTCTATTCACTGGAAACATACTGTAGGTTTGCTTTTCTCACATCCTCCTGACAATCATGTTTAACAGCCCGGAACCTACACCCAGCACAACAGCGAATGGTTACGAACCATTTAAAGAGGACATTATGCCCCTTTTCAAAGTGTTGATTTTGTTTTTAGGCTAGAATAGAATAGATTTTCATCACTGAATGTTAAAAGACATTATTTAAAAGACAGCACTCCCTTCCCAGTCTGGCAGAAACACTCTGTTTGTCTCTATGAAGCCCCTCCTTCTTAAAACCACGATGTGCTCTGATTGGTCGGCTGGACCAGTGTGTTGGTCAAGCATTTTGGGAAATTTCACACTCTTAGCATAACCGCGAGTTTCAACACGCTGCTAACTCAGCCGGGTCTCGGCCGGGTCGGATGTGAAATAAAACAGTTCAGCTCTGCTGATCGTCGGTGACATGTTTGGGTCATGCATATCGCTAAACCACTGCAGGTCAGTGGATTTCAGATTTTTCTCTATTATTTTGAATATATAGTATGAATATATAGTTTGACATTATTTCTGTCATACATGTACAAAAGCTCTCATTGAGAATTAACAGAGGTTTAGCTGTAGATGATGTTGATGTTTTATTGAAAATGTTTCATTTGAAGTCGCCATTATTGTGATTAGTGTTCGCTTTTGTTGGGCTCTTGAGCCTTGACCTTTTTAAATTCTCTTTTAACAATCGCTGAGTGTTTTACTAAAAGCCTTGTGCATTTATGAAGATGGAAAGCACGTCAACTAAAACTGTTTGCTTGTATGACATTTAAATGAATGTCATAAAAGGGCATTATTGATTTTTTTAGTTTGTTGACTCACACCAAGCAAATAATATAGAGGCTGAGGTATCGCTGAACTGTAAAACCTGTTCTATTAATCATAAGCTGCTGTTGTGATTGGCCACTGTAATACATTAATGCTGAAAATAAACATCATTGCTGAGACACACTCGGACATCAACACTCATGATACAATCCTCAACCATGGTGACAAGTAGCAAAATATTCAGATCAACTCTGAACATCATAAAACAAGCTACTAAAGTCTGAAAAAAATAAACAAAACAAAAAAAGCAAAAATAAAAGCAAATGTCATGGATGAGTTTTGTACAGTCGTGGCCAAAAGTTTTGAGAATTACATAAATATTGGAAATTGGAAAAGTTGCTGCTTAAGTTTTTATAATAGCAATTTGCATATACTCCAGAATGTTATGAAGAGTGATCAGATGAATTGCATAGTCCTTCTTTGCCATGAAAATGAACTTAATCCCAAAAAAACCTTTCCACTGCATTTCATTGCTGTCATTAAAGGACCTGCTGAGATCATTTCAGTAATCGTCTTGTTAACTCAGGTGAGAATGTTGACGAGCACAAGGCTGGAGATCATTATGTCAGGCTGATTTGGTTAGAATGGCAGACTTGACATGTTAAAAGGAGGGTGATGCTTGAAATCATTGTTCTTCCATTGTTAACCATGGTGACCTTCAAAGAAACGCGTGCAGCCATCATTGCGTTGCATAAAAATGGCTTCACAGGCAAGGATATTGTGGCTACTAAGATTGCACCTAAATCAACAATTTATAGGATCATCAGCAACTTCAAGGAAAGAGGTTCAATTCTTGTAAAGAAGGCTTCAGGGTGTCCAAGAAAGTCCAGCAAGTGCCAGGATCGTCTCCTAAAGAGGATTCAGCTGCGGGATCTTGCTCAGGAATGGCAGCAGGCAGGTGTGAGCGCATCTACACGCACAGTGAGGCCAAGACTTTTGGAAGATGGCCTGGTGTCAAGAAGGGCAGCAAAGAAGCCACTTCTCTCCAAAAAAAACATCAGGGACAGATTGATCTTCTGCAGAAAGTATCGTGAATGGACTGCTGAGGACTGGGGCAAAGTCATATTCTCAGATGAAGCCCCTTTCTGATTGTTTGGGGCATCTGGAAAAAGGCTTGTCAGGAGAAGAAAAGGTGAGCGCTACCATCAGTCCTGTGTCATGCCAACAGTAAAGCATCCTGAGACCATTCATGTGTGGGGTTGCTTCTCTTCCAAGGGAGTGGGCTCACTCACAATTCTGCCCAAAAACACAGCCATGAATAAAGAATGGTACCAAAACACCCTCCAACAGCAACTTCTTCCAACAATCCAACAACAGTTTGGTGAAGAACAATGCATTTTCCAGCACGATGGAGCACCGTGCCATAAGGCAAAAGTGATAACTAAGTGGCTCGGGGACCAGAACGTTGAAATTTGGGTCCATGGCCGGGAAACCCCCCAGATCTTAATCCCATTGAGAACTTGTGGTCAATCCTCAAGAGGACAAACAAAAACCCACTAATTCTGACAAACTCCAAGAAGTGATTATGAAAGAATGGGTTGCTATCAGTCAGGATTTGGCCCAGAAGTTGATTGAGAGCATGCCCAGTCCAACTGCAGAGGTCCTGAAAAAGAACGTCCAACACTGCAAATACTGACTCTTTGCATAAATGTCATGAAATTGTCGATAAAAGCCTTTGAAACGTATGAAGTGCTTGTAATTATATTTCAGTACATCACAGAAACAACTGAAACAAAGATCTAAAAGCAGTTTAGCAGCAAACTTTGTGAAAACTAATATTTATGGAATTCTCAAAACTTTTGGCCATGACTGTACTATGCTGGCACCCAGCATGCATTACGCCATGAAGCTTTTTGTTGATTTCACAGTTTTTCACAGTTGCTAAAATATTAAACCCCGAATAAGCCTCAATAGTCTAAATAACTCTTTCTGCAAAACCTTAAGCCATTTTAAAACTGTTTGCAAATCTCAGCACACTGTTTGCCAAACTCTAAACACATCCTCACTCACTAAAACACTGCGATGCACTTGTGTCGCAAAACGGTAAGTTGTCATCCTTTGCACACAGGGACTCAAAATTGTTCACACTTGTTTCTAATGTGATCAAACCAACTGTATGAAATATAGCCCAGTTCAGAGTGCATGTGACATGCTGAATGATGATAGCAACAATAGATGGAAACAATATGAAAAGTAGAGTAGGAAGAGTATGAGTAGGATGGGGAGGAAGAGGATGAGTACGAGGAACAGCAAGGTATGGAGACAGTTGTCAAGGCTGGACGCGGTACACCAGACGGGTTTTCCCTTTGCCTGGCAAGAGACAACATTTTCTGCAGAACTGCTTTAGATGAAATGAACTAATTTACAGTTTTTCTCAATTGCTAACATTTACATTTAGTCATTTAGCAGACGCTTTTATCCAAAGCGACTTACAAGTGAGGCAATTAGGGTTAGGTGCCTTGTTCAAGGGCACTTTAGTCATGGTATCAAAGGTGGAGAGATTGCTGTTCATTCACAATCCCCAACCCATCCCTGCTGGCGTAGGAATCGAATATGGTTTAAAGTCCAACTCCCACACTATTAGGCCATGACGACTAACACACTATAACTGATTCATCAAAACAAAGACATTTCTTAAACATGTTTCACTTGTTTTCACACACATTCCAATTTTCTTAACAATTTCTGCACAAAAATGCCCTTATTTTACAGTGTTTTAAGTCAAGTCAAGTCAAGTCAAGTCATCTTTATTTATATAGCGCTTTTTACAATGCAAATTGTGTCAAAGCAGCTTTACAGTAATAATTGGCAAATAATTTTTGGCTGTAATAATTATAATAATTAAATTTTGTACACACATTCATTATAAAAACATTAATTTGCAAATACAGGCCCAATGGAAAGTATGCAACATCCTTCCAGAGAAAGTGTATTTCTAGTCACAACTTTTGTTCTGTGAGATTGTGATTAATTATGCATCAGTTCTACAGCATTTCACAATGTTATACTCGCATTTGAAGTATACAAATGACATATCATCGATCACTCATCACTGAATTCGTTTGTAAATGCGAATGACATTTTTGCAGTTTGGACAGGTGTGCTTCACATCCTTGCATGCGTCCACACAGAAGGGAATGCAGCAACAAAACCAGCACCTGAAAAGCACAACAGACAAGCTCTAAATATCAGCAGTCTGTGAATTCAACACGGTAAATTCTCTAATGCTTATACAGTTCGAATACTCACACAAAGAGTGTAAGGCCTCCGCAGATTAACCAGGTGAGCAAACCGTTTAGATATTCGATTTCCGTGAGGACCTCCGTCATGCAGTGAGGACAGATAATGCGGCCCGGTATGTCAGTGAGATTCACAGCCGTCATCTGCGTGACTGCACATGTACAAATGCGTCTATTTAATGCATAACAAATACAAAATACTGCACATAAGATGTTTAAAGTGCCCCATTATGCATTTTTGGATATTATTATAGTACATTAAAGGGACAAACACATGTAATATATCTATTTGTGAATGTAAAAGTTCTGCAAAAAGATCAAAGTGCTTGATAAATGGAGTCAAGCAATTGACCCTTCGCTGGCAGTTTGATTGACAGGCGACCTAACCAATCATAACCCTGAATCCGCCATTTTGTCCGACAAAGCAGTCAGAGGAGTTAGTAGATTAACGTTGGTGAACTTGAACTTGATAAATTGTGTGTCCTCACGTCTTTCCGTGCTTGAAACAACATTCCTTCTGATGTTCATTCATGTTTATTTGATGCTATAAATGAACTAGTATGAAGAGATGATCGGTTCACGAGGAGTTACAGCGATCTGTCACCACACATTAAAGACACACTAGACGCTATTTATTGTTTGAACTTCTTTAAAAAATTACGATATATTAAATATGAAACTGTTTCATATCAAAAGTATCCTGCTCTGTCTTGTCTGTCGACGCGTTGTCAGTTTCCTCTTTGCTCCGCGATGTAAATAACTGGAAGTGACTGACAGTAGCCAGACACTTTAAAGTGTTTTTTGACTTTGGATGCATGTAAACCTATAAGAGACTCCAAAACAAAATTAGGAGCCTTTCAGATGTTCAGAAAGATACTAAAACATATTTAAAACAGGTCATGTGACCACAGTGGTTCAGCCTTAATATTATAAAGCGACGAGAATACTTTTGTGGACCAAAAAAACAAAATAACGACTTTTCAACAATATCTAGTTGAGATATGACTGTTTCAGCTTTACGAATCTTTTGTTTCGAATCAGTGAATCGGTTCGTGTATCAAACTGCCAAAGTCACATGAACTATTGAAATTACGAAACATTTATGACGTAACAAAGCCTCGTTTGCTGAAATAACCCGACTTTGGCGCTCCGAACCACTGATTCGAAACGAACGATTCGTAAAGCTTTGTGTTCTTCTGTTCCTAATTCTTTTTGTTTGAAAGAATGTTTCAGGAACATCATACTACCTTTAAATAACATTCTATTAACATTAAGGAAACTGGACCTTTTTATGTTCTTGGAATGTTAAGTTGAAAGAACGTTTGAGGAACCTTTTAAAAAACGTTACTCTAACATCAAGAAAACTGGACATTTTTTACTTTCTCAGAATCAACACTGAATATTTGGAGAACATTCTTATAACAAAAATATGTTAGCTGGGAACCTGCTAGTGTTCAACTCTCATGAAATGCATAAAACATGAGAAATGATGTGTCTAAGGTGCTGAACACTCACCGAACATGGTGGGTTGGACAGTGGTGGATGGAGGCGCGAACCCATATGGAGGAGATTGGTAATGTGCAGCTGGTGGACCTGTAAAAGGGTAAAAACAAGTTATAAACACTGAAAACCACTGCAGTGATTTATAGGATGTGAGATCATTCACTTTATATAAAAGCCAGTTCATCTGAAATCACTCAAAATGGTATGATCCAACAAAACAAATGACTAAATCAAAGAAAACACAAGGCAAGTTTATATGCACTCAAATAATCTTTTAGTAATTGGACTGATGGATCAATCAGGATGAAAAGCCTTCATGTAAACACCTCAATCAATCAGATTGAGCTCGATCTGTGTGAAATTATGATTAAAAGGGGTGGTGTAGAGCTGAAATAATCCAATCAAGAAGAAATATTAAGCATGCAAACTCTTGAATATGACTATCTTCTCAAACGGTGTCATAAATACCTTGCTGTGATACTCATGTATGTGTACTGGAGCCCTTACAACAAAAATGCCAATTGCAGAGTTCGGGGTTCATGTAAACAGAACTTTCAGAATTTGAAATCAGATTGAATTTTAAATGGACAAATTAATGCATGTAATGCGTTTATCATTAAAAGTCAAGGCTCGTGCTTCCTCAAGCATCAGTGAACTACCAAACTCTCTGGTTTTAGTTGTCACTTATGTCATCTGAAACAAATTTTGGCCCTTATTTTTTAAAATTTGGCTCTTTGCAAACTACTTGAAGAACAGTTAGGCCCATTTAAAACATTACATTTCTTGAGTTTCAATTGTTCAATTGTCGATTGATTCCAGAATCATGCTATATTATTCAGTCTTGAAGCTTTGGCTGATGGATGGACATGAATTGCTGGTATAATCCGAAATTCACTGTTCTGTGAGAGTGAGATGGCCTGAAACCCAAAGCATCTTAGACCTTAGTGTTTCTGTTCTTGGAAAACTTCTGATAACTTTCATAGAACAGAGAGGTTTCCATCCTCTACAACAGCATCCATCCATTAGCAATCTAACCTGCCAGATCATTACTTATTAGAGGTCAGCTTCTCGTAAAAGTTTCATACATGTTTCATGAGTTCTTCTGAGCTAAAGCACAGTCTGAAATCACCAGCCAAAGTCTGTATGTTTTACAGAAGACGTCCTTTAACACACATCTGACGTCACTGATTGCACAATGACTTCCTGATAACCGTCCATAAAACAAGTGACAAGAATTTAGTGGGGGATTTACTTTGAAACAATTTTCACTCAGACACAGATAAGAATATTAGCAAGGAAACGTTTAGTGACGCATTGTTTTAAACCAATATAGATTTTTTTCCTTCTTGCAAAACACTCTCCAGAAGATCTAACCTGGTTGAGGTGGGTACGCTGCCTGTGGTTCAGGGTACCCTTGCTGGGTCGTCTGAGGATTGAAATAAGGAGGGGGGTTGTACTCTTTCTCCATTATCAAAGACCTGTGAATGAGTATACATGAAGAGGAGGAATTGAAAATCAGAAGCAAGGTTCTTTGTTATATAAGTTTCTCTCTTTCTTTATACTAATTTCCCTATTTTAATAGTAAAAACCACATGCTATAATAGAGTTCACTTATAAATGCAATGATGAACAGCATCTCTTGACATGTAACAAAAGCATAACACTTAGTTCATCTAAAAATATATGCTCGTACCTGTATGCGGTGTGAAAACGTGACGGTTGAGTTGCTTCTCCTTTGAGCGGGACAGAAACGTACAGCAGAATATGGATGACTGTGAGAGAGAGAGAGAGAGAGAGAGAGAGGGAGGGAGTGGTTCATGCATGTCAGAGAACAGCGGTCATAAATGTGGGTAAGACAACAGTGACTATGGCTAATCTATGGCTATTTTCACCATGTGTAAATGGCATATAATTTAGAAAATGCTGCTATTGTCACTTAGTGTAAATAGCATCTATCGCTAAGAAAATATGCTATTTTCACTTAGTGTAAATAGCCGTTGCCAAAAAGTAATCTGATTATGTAATGCACGTTACTTGTAATGCATTACTTTACACGTAACATCAAAAAGTAATCTGAAGTAATCTGATTACGTAATGCATGTTACTTGTAATGCATTACTTTACACGTAACATCAAAAAGTAATCTGATTACGTAATGCACGTTACTTGTAATGCGTTACTTTACACGTAACATCAAAAAGTAGTCTGATTACGTAATACACGTTACTTGTAATGCATTACTTTACACGTAACATCAAAAAGTAATCTGAAGTAATCTGATTACGTAATGCACGTTACTTGTAATGCGTTACTTTACACATAACATCAAAAAGTAATCTGATTACATAATGCACGTTACTTGTAATGCATTACTTTACACGTAACATCAAAAAGTAGTCTGATTACGTAATGCACGTTACTTGTAATGCATTACTTTACACATAACATCAAAAAGTAATCTGATTACATAATGCACGTTACTTGTAATGCATTACTTTACACGTAACATCAAAAAGTAATCTGAAGTAATCTGATTACGTAATGCATGTTACTTGTAATGCATTACTTTACACATAACATCAAAAAGTAATCTGATTATGTAATGCACGTTACTTGTAATGCGTTACTTTACACGTAACATCAAAAAGTAATCTGAAGTAATCTGATTACGTAATGCATGTTACTTGTAATGCATTACTTTACACGTAACATCAAAAAGTAGTCTGATTACGTAATGCACGTTACTTGTAATGCATTACTTTACACATAACATCAAAAAGTAATCTGATTACGTAATGCACGTTACTTGTAATGCATTACTTTACACGTAACATCAAAAAGTAGTCTGAAGTAATCTGATTACATAATGCACGTTACTTGTAATGCATTACTTTACACGTAACATCAAAAAGTAGTCTGATTACGTAATGCACGTTACTTGTAATGCATTACTTTACACATAACATCAAAAAGTAATCTGATTACGTAATGCACGTTACTTGTAATGCATTACTTTACACGTAACATCAAAAAGTAGTCTGAAGTAATCTGATTACGTAATGCATGTTACTTGTAATGCATTACTTTACACGTTACATCAAAAAGTAGTCTGATTACGTAATGCACGTTACTTGTAATGCATTACTTTACACGTAACATCAAAAAGTAATCTGAAGTAATCTGATTACGTAATGCATGTTACTTGTAATGCATTACTTTACACGTAACATCAAAAAGTAATCTGAAGTAATCTGATTACGTAATGCATGTTACTTGTAATGCATTACTTTACACGTAACATCAAAAAGTAGTCTGATTACGTAATGCACGTTACTTGTAATGCATTACTTTACACGTAACATCAAAAAGTAATCTGAAGTAATCTGATTACGTAATGCACGTTACTTGTAATGCATTATTTTACACATAACATCAAAAAGTAATCTGATTACATAATGCACGTTACCTGTAATGCATTACTTTACACGTAACATCAAAAAGTAATCTGATTACATAAAGCTTGTTGCTTGTAATGCATTACTCGTAGATCAAATATTAATCTGATTGCATTATGCATGTTACATTTAATGCATTACTTTACTCCTTACACCAAACAGTAATTTGATTACAAAATGCATGTTTGTAATGCATTACTCGTTAGATCAAAAAGTCACATTTTATGTAAGAGGGAAAAATCATGTGATAACAGGAATTCACGCAATATATAATGTTTGGCTGTTAAAAATGAAAAATTTACATTTTTAATTTACATATTTACATTTCATATTTAGATTCTTTTATTATGTTATTTTTACATGTAAAATTTAATAATTAGCCTTTGCGGAAAGTGTTATGGCTATGCAGATTATAAACTGCTTTATCACATTCTAGTTTGATTTTATAGAGTTGAATGATTCCTGATTGTATGATTTGTCTGACCAAGTCGAGTTCCTGCCTCTTCTTATTGGTGATGTGCACACACAAATGCATCATGATATTTTGCTCTGTCAGTTTGTGCTCATAAAACTTTAATGTGATTGCCCATTGTGAGAGGAAGTTCCATTAACTCAGTGAAACACATGAGTGCTGTTAGAATCTCTTTTTATTAAATCACCTCAATTTGAGTACAGCATTTCCTGGAATTAGCCAGTCATTAACCTTAAAGAAGCAACATATCAATTAAAATGCTGCAAAAGAGGAAGCACTTGACTAGAGAGAGAGAGAGAGAGAGAGAGAGAGAGAGAAGGCTTATAAACAATTACCATGTCTCAAATCTGATGTAGAGCCTTTATTTATCATGTACTGAAGCCTCAACCCTTCTCACTCAGTATACATGCCGAAGTACACTGAATAGGAAATAAAACATCAACCAGCATGCAAAATCATTTTGCATTTTATCCGTCTCTGATACTGTTTTTAGGGGAGACATAAAGAAATAACTTTTTATTTTTATTTACAAGTGCATTGCTTTAATAGCCTATTATACTTCGGTTAAATCCGACAAATCAACTAGTTTTGAGTCAAAATTTAGGAACAATGTAGAAAAAAAGTGAAACGTGAAACTTGACGCGCGCGTCCATAGAAACCGATGGTATCCAGGCTACGAAATACAAACATCTCCGACCGCTCTGGCCACCAATACACCCCTTTAACAAAACGGGTTGGTAAATATATATTTTTTTACTTCACACCAAATTATTATGTCATCCCAAATTTTAGTGTCGCGACCCTATTTCGACACGCGGATCGTGGCACAGAATGGTTCACAGCCACCGGTCACAAACCCGGAGACCACCGTTAAGGAAAACGTTTACGCGGGTACATCCGCCGGTCTGGCCACGGCGGGCTACCGGAGCGCCAAATACACCCCCGGCGAGTGGATCAGCAATAACTCTGTTCTATTAAACCGGGCTGTCGCGGACTGGAACCACGCGGAGAATATTTGCAACGAGTCCAAAACGCTGAAAGCGGAGACCGACGCCGCAACTTTACGCACGCAGACCGAGGGCACCAAACAGCTGGGCGCGCGGCTGCAGGACATCCACCGCTGCAGATCCGAGTTGGAGCTGCTTATCGAGCGGCTGAACGCAGAAACAGACCTGCTGATTGGCTGCAGGAAGCGGCTGGAAAAAGCGCTGGACGCCACGGAGATCCCCTTCGCCATCGCCACTGATAACCTGACCTGCCGAGAGAGACGCTTCGGACCGGATCTGGTGGAGGACCAGGTGGAAGAGGAACTTCTAAAGGTATGAAAAATATTCCTAACTTCTAAACATATGGAAAAAGGGAAGAAAGTCTTATTTTTCAAAAATAAAAATAATCGACGTTGAAAATGTATTGAGGCGTTAATAATAATAAAAAAACAAAGATATGACATCCAAAGTATGTAAGGTAGCACAATTAGATCTCTTTTATGGAATCCAAAAGGTTTTAATTATATTTTGCTACATATAAAGGTATTTTAAATATTTTGAAGTGTCAAAAAGTCATTTGGTTTAACCGTCCAAAGGCCAAAACAGCCATTTCATTTGTGATTAAAATGTCTTAAAATGTAATAAATGTATTTTTTTTTTATTCTGGCATGATTTTATAGCATCATATATCAACATAGTGCAAAATGGTATTAAAATTATGTGTAGAAGTCATTGCTTTTTTTATGAGAAAGAATGTCTGGACAAATGAATTTCATTGACGTCATTTGGGGTAACCAATAAAAAGGGACCATTTAGGATCAAGTCATGTGGTCAGTATCATGTGACTTGATGTGACATTCAGACACCTGCAAAGGATCACGTGGTCATGATGCAAAGTAACTAACTCTCTCTTAACGGTTGGCAAAATTCATCTATCAGGTCAACTATCAGGTCATTCGGTGTAACCGCTGTAAAACATGGTAAATGTTGAAATATTTTAAAAACTTGTACTAAATATAAAATGTTTGGCTGTCCTTTTGCTAGCGAGCTAGATTTGTTTGAAAATATTGTCATTCGGTATAACAAAAAGTGTCATTTGGTAAAACCGAAATTTTGGTTAAACCGAATGACTTTTTTTGGTGACAAATTTTGTGCATCTTGTAAAAAAATGACAAAAGCAGTGTTAATTGATTATAAAAACCACCTAATCTCAACACTTAATAAAACTTCAAAATTAATTATATCTCCATTATTTTTTTTACACATATAACACATTATTTGTAGTTGTAGAACCCTTTTAATGAGTAAAAAATAGTAACAATAGTTTATCTATATTATTGTTTGTAGTAGTGTAGTACTGAGTAAGGAAGATGGCATTGGATACAAACAAATTTAATAGCTGAACAACAGATCCTGAAACAGTTTGTTGATTGATTTCCAACAGGAGGTGGAGCTGATCCGAAGTGTCCAGGCCCTGCTGAAAAAAACTCTGGATCAAACTCTCAACCAGATCAGGCCAGTTATCCAAATTATGAGTCTTCGGATGATTATCATTTAATTCCTTTGAGACTACAGCACATAACTGAATAAGATTTTGATGCGATGGCAGATTAAAGTCATAAACCTGTTTGTGTCCGCCAGGCTGAACCGGGATGTGAAGCAGACTCTTGAGTTAGACTGGTCTGATAAACAGCAGGCCTACAGTCTGGATGACCAGTGCGGACGCTATAACAACAGGAGCACGGACACACAATCGCATCCCAGCTCAGCAGTGCTGCAGGACCAGTGCGTGCCACAAATTGTTTTTGCATCAGAAAAGTTCTTGGCTGTATTGGGCTCTTAATTATGCACAGTTATTGGCAGCATCAGTGTTGACACTCTCTGATGTTTTTCTCTGTAGGGTGTGTGATGAGGAGGTGTGGCGTAAGTTTACTCGGGATAACCTGCGGCTGGCGGAGAGAGAGGAGGTGGCGAGCCAGGCCTTGAGGCGGCTGTCTGAGCGGGTGCTGCAGGAGACGGCTGAGGACCTGCGGGCGCAGTGTGCCACTGTGGATCAGGCATTCATCCAGCGCTGCATGGAACAGAGCCAGGCCAAGACACAGCTGGAGCTGCACCTGGGACAGGCAATACACACCTATACAAAGCCTATACATGTAGTCAGATTATACACTGTAAAAAAAAGGTGAAATTTCTGGTAAAATGAATGGCAGCTGTGGTTGCCAGATCATTACTGTAAAAAATGGAGACATTTAAAGTTTAAAGGATTTAACTTAAATTTACAGTAAAATAAAAAAACATGTGACCCGTGCTGACAAAATGAGTCGCAATGAGCAAATTAACAAAAAAAAGCTATTGTTATTGTCACATAAAAAACCTTCAAAATGATGTATGATTTGTTGGAATCTGACAAAAAATGACTGAGCTACACCTGTTTGAACGCAATAGAGTCGGCAAAGTCAATTTTGAGAAATATAGTTAGCAACCATAACTCAAAATCACTGGTAATAACACCAAATTTGGCACAAACCAAGATAAAATGTGTATATTATGTATATCAGGATCCGCCTCGTCCACTCTCTATACCCTCTTGGGTCTTGTCCCTGGTACTTACAGCTCTCCAGGGACCTCCCTTCGAGCCTTTGCAGTCAGCCGAGTTAAAAATTCTGTCACTTAAAACAGTTCTCCTGACTGCATTGGCCTCCATCAAGAGGGTAGGGGACCTGCACGCTTTTTCGGTCGACGAATCGTGCCCAAGGATCCTACCACTCCCTTTAGAGATCAGGTAGTGAACCTGCAAGCGCTGCCTTCGGAGGAGGCAGACCCAGCCCTGCCTTTGCTCTGTCCTGTCCGCGCTCTGCGTCTGTACGTGGACAGAACTCAAAGCTTTAGGACCTCAGACCAGCTCTTCGTCTGTTACGGAGGCCAGCAGAAGGGAAAGGCTGTCTCCAAGCAGAGGATGGCCCACTGGATAGTGGACGCCATCGCCTTGGCTTATCAGTCCCAAGGCTTGCCTTGCCCGCTCGGGTTGAGGGCTCACTCCACTAGAGGAGTAGCTTCTTCCTGGGTGCTGGCTCACGGCGCCTCGCTGACAGATATATGTAGAGCTGCGGGCTGGGTGACACCCAACACGTTCGCTAGATTCTATAGCCTTCGTGTAGAATTGGTATCTTCCCGTGTACTCGCCCCTACTGACCGGTAGCACGAAGAACCCTTTCTAGTGTCTGCTTGCATACGCCACTCCTGCCCGCTGGGCCGGATACGTGCCTCTATTTGCTCCAGTAGAGTTCCCCGGTTTGGCGAACCCTGTTGAGTCCTCCGCCACTCCTTGCGGCTTCGGACATTGTGGAGTGTCCGTTGCTAGGCTTAAGCACGCATACTGCCTCTGCTAGGCTGGGTTCCACATGTTGTGACCCCTACGGCGGTCCCATATGTGTAATGTCCACGGTAGCCTTCCTATGTAAGCCCGTGTCTTACCCTCAGCAGAGCCCTACCTAGGCCGGAGCCATCCCAGGGACTTCATATGTGCACTGCCCACGGCCAGTCCATATGCACATTCCCACGTAATTTTCCTCCCTTTGGGTAGGTTGTGGTCTCTGCAGTGTCCCCAGTGGGCACGCTTTTGTTATCCAAGTCTTACTGAGTGGGTCATGGGGAACAGCAGTAGACTCCCCTGGCGTAAGTCCGGTCCCTTCTCTATCCCAAGTGCGCGCCGGGATGCTGCGACTTACGCTGGGCGCTGGAGGGGGTCAGTATCGATGGCGTTTTATTAGGGATCCCAATTCGTCGGTTCAGTTCCGACGTACGTCGAATGTGACCAACTGAAAGGGAATGTCTCGGTTACGCATGTAACCCTCGTTCCCTGAGGGAGGGAACGGAGATGTACGTCCCGTCACCACAGTTCGTATACACCGCTGAGCGCGGACCACTGCTCGTCTCCTCAGCGAAAAACAAAGTGTGAGCGCTACCGCTTCCGTATTTATATCCACTCGTGGGGGCGGAGTGCGGCACGCAAAGCTCGCACGCCAATCTTCATTGGCTCGTTTAGTTTACATTCGAAGATGATAAGGCTCTCATGCGATATCCCAATTCGTCGGTTCAGTTCCGACGTATGTCTCCGTTCCCTCCCTCAGGGAACGAGGGTTACATACGTAACCGAGACGTTTTTCACTGTAAATCCTGAGGGAATTTATGATCTTTTACAGTTCAAATTACAATATTTATTTTACAGTGTATGATAGAGTATCTTCATATTTCATAATTACTTACATACAAATAAACATGAATTGACCAGATTAAACTTTGAACTCTATGGATGTTTAATGTGTACAATAGATTCTGGATCAGATCGGGGCTCAGGAGAGGAATATCTCATACTTGCAGCAAGCTGTGCATGATAAAGAAGCTCCGCTAAGAGTGGCTCAATCCAGGCTGCATTACCGGACCTTCAGACCCAACATGGAGCTGTGCCGAGACCAGCCGCAGCTCAGGTACATGTACACGCATGCACACACTCACTCACTCTCCCAACGCACTTGAACTCATCTGATGCGTGTGTGTTTGTAGTTTGTTAGGTGAGGCGTCAAAGCTCAGCAGTACAGTATCCGCCCTGCAGCAGCAGCTCTATGAAGCGCGCAAGTCTTTGTCTGACCTGGAGGAGAGTCGACTGACCCTGGAGAAAGACATCGCTTGCAAAACAAACTCTCTCCTCATCGACCGAGAGAAGTGTATGACACACCGCACGCGCTACCCTACCGTCACAGCGCTGTCTGGATACTGACACACTCTCAAAATATTCCCTCCTCAACAGGAAGTCTGGGTGTGTTTGACAGTCACTTTCAGTGGCCTGCAGTGTGTGTCCATTTCCTGCATTGTTTCTTCAGTTTTTATGTCCTCTGGTTTTAAAGAATATGCTTTTAAAGTGTTTTTTTTTTCCAAAAGCAATCATACTAGCAGTAAATGATAGATTATAACAGTTAAACGTTTTATTGTCTCTTTTATTTATATTTATTTCTACACTGTAAAAAATGATCACATTTTTTTCTTTTGTCAAATCAAGTTTCAGATAACATAATATTTTGAGTTTCTTTTGATAAAACCAATCCCCTTCATTGTATTAACTCAAAATTTTTAAATTCAATATACTCAATTTTAAGGTAACCAGGTAACTTACTTTGTTAAACCAACAATTAATTTTTTACAGTATATATATATATATATATATATATATATATATATATATATATATATATATATGAGCGTGTTTGCTTGAAGGGCTACCCTCTGCAGTCTCAGACGATTAAACACTGCGTCTTGAATTGACACTATGGGGAACACCATCACATTGATCGGTGTCCGAAGCATGTGTGAATGCCAAATTGTATTGCGCAATGACAGTGAAGGCCCATGATTACCAGAGGGTCATCACTTTTTTTTGTCTTTAGGGGCAGTCTGTTTGTAAAATAGCACATCGTGAAGGCAAATTAGAAATGGAAAATCTAAGCAAGCTTTTCAGGAAGTGTGTCCTCCATGTCCCAGGTTTCTGACACCTGACTTCCATCAACATGTGCTGTTATTGGTATGGTCCAGCAGATAGCATGTTGCTGGCGCCATCCAGCCAGGAAGAGGTGGATGCGTTTAAGGAGAGCAAGGATATTAAATGCAATCTGCCCTCTCTCAGTGTGACCCACAAGAAACGGGAAGATGGGGGTGCGAGAAACAAGTTGCTTTTGGCAGACTCGATGAGCAGTTCTTGTCAGACCATAACTGTCACTCCCAATGAGCCTTCAGTTTCTTCCATAACTCCATGCAGAGGTGGAGAAGTCAAGGAAGAAATTATATTCAGCTCGCATTTATACATTCTAACATTCTAATTATACGAAAGTGGTTGCATGAGTGAGGACATGTGAGGATGCCCCCTGTCAAAGAGACGCTTGCCAACTACATCTCAAAGGGTGAATCATCCTCTCTGAAGGCTCTGCCTGTGCCATCCAAGCATCTTTGCTCCGCTTTGATAGGGTACCCCCTTAGGGTTGATGCAGGATAAACTGAGTATTGAAGGGCATTATATATAAGGTGGTTATTCCCTCCCCAAATGTGTTGGGTCTTAAAGTAGGGTCCTTAGCTCCCCTTTGAAGCTCTAGTTGAGCCATTGTAAGAACCTAAAAAGTAGAGGTAATTTGCCTAAGCATTCCTCCTTGTTATTTTGCACTCTTTCTTAAAAAGAAGCTGACATAGCTGAGCCAATTATTCCTTAGAGCTTTGCTCTCGGGCCTGATGCCTGGCCCCCAAGAGGGGAAGGTTATAAAGGCCGGGACTTCCCTTGTTATAAGAGCATAGAAGCTTGGATATTTTTGAATTATGGAAGGATAGTGGCTTAGGGAGTGGTACCACTAGACAATCTATATGAGTCTTTTTGAATCAGCCCTTGATTGTTGCTCTGATATGTATTTGTTTCCTATAACATCAATCCAAGGCAAAATGTTGAAGTTCCACTTTGAAAAGGAACATCTCAGGTTATAACTGTTACCATGGTTCCCTGAGAAGAGGAATAAGACAGCATCTTATTGACATGCCTTAGGCTAACCTGTGAATAACCTTCAGGCAAAAGAGTTGATGTGTGTAACTGTTACCCTTTTATACTCATGACGCTCCACTTATGATGCCATGGACTGTTGTTGACCAATAAAATTTGACGTTTTAACACCAGTCACGCTGATGGCGTTCCCAATATCGTACAGAAAACATAGTACATGTACATTATCTTAATTATATATAAAAAGTGTTCATTCTGAAAAAAAAATATTTTTCAGTGAAGTATAACGCAATGATTACTAATGCTACATGTGTCATTGCGACAGGATAATTTGATTTTAATGGCTGTCTTGAGTGAATAGTGAGTGTTTTCTTGTGTGTTTACAGTTTAAACAATGATTATGAGCTTGGTCTATATAGTGTCATAGGGACATTGGTAAATGAATTTGTAAAATGTATTCATGGAAGTAAAAATACTCTACCACAATGCCAAAGTATTTATTTATTTTTATTATTTGCCTTGCAGGTTATTAAATTGTGAATGCTTTTTTTTGCACAGCAATCATACAAGGTAAGGTTGCAGCATCAGGAAAACATGGCAGGGTGTCGTTGCTGCATGAAAACTCATGTATCTCTCAAGGACATGTTTTAATGTAAAACTCTTCATACAGTAAGAGCAGATGAAAGGCTTCTGTCCAGTGTGAATTTTCATGTGAATTTGAAGTTGTCCTTGAAACCCCTTCCAAACTGAAAGCAGGAAAATGGCTTCACTCCAGTATGAATTCTCATGTGGCTCTCAAGATTATTCTTCACTGTGAAACTCTTTCCACATTGAAAGCAGGAGAAAGGCTGTTCTCTCCAGTGTGAACTCTCATGTGACATCTCAGCTGTCCTTTTCGTTTGAAACTTAATCTACATTGAGGACAGGAGAAAGGTTTCTCTCCAGTGTGAATTCTCATGTGTATTAGAAGTTGTCGTCGTTCCATGAAACTTTTTCCACACTCGGAGCAGATGAAAGGCTTCACTCCAGAGTGAATTCTCATGTGACTCACAAGGTGTTGTTTCACTGTGTAACTCTTTGCACACTGGGTGCAGGGAAAAGGTTTCTCTCCGGTGTGAATGCCCATGTGTCTCTTAAGGCTCCGGTTTTCGGTGAAACCTCTTCCACATTGAGGGCAAGTGAAAGGTTTCTCTCCGGTGTGAATTCTCATATGAAGTTTAAGCTTTTGCATCTCTATGAAGCTCATCCCACACTCAGAGCAGGTGAAAGGCTTTTCTCCAGTGTGAATTCTCATGTGTCTCTCAAGGCTTTGTTTAAAAATGAAGCTCTTTCCACACTGAGAGCAGATGAAAGGTTGCTCTCCAGTGTGTATTCTCAAGTGAATATTAAGCTGTTGTTTTTCCATGAAGCCCATCCCACACTCAGAACAGTTAAAAGGTTTCTCTCCAGTGTGAATTCTAATGTGTCGCTCAAGACTTTGTTTCACTGTGAAACTCTTTCCACACTGAGGGCAGGTGAAAGGCTTTTCTCCAGTGTGAATTTTCATGTGACTCTCAAGGCTTTGTTTCACTGTTAAACTCTTTCCACATTGAGAGCATGAGAAAGGTTTCTCTCCAGTGTGAACGCTCATGTGACGTTTCCACTGTCCGTGTTGTGTGAAACTCTTTCCACATTGAGAGCAGGTGAAAGGCTTCTCTCCAGTGTGAATTCTCATGTGTCTCTCAAAGCTTTGTTTCACTATGAAACTCTTTCCACATTGAGGACAAATGAAAGGCTTCTCCCCAGTGTGAATCCTCATGTGAATATTAAGCTTGTTTTTTTCTCTGAAGTTCATCCCACACTCAGAGCAGGAGAAAGGTTTCTCTCCAGTGTGAATTTTCATGTGACGTGTCAGCTGTCCTTGCTGTGTGAAAGTCTTTCCACATTGAGGGCAGGTGAAATGCTTCTCTGCCGTGTGAATTCTCATGTGCTTCTTTAAACTTGCTTGGTCAATGAAACACATCCCACACTGATGGCAAATGACAGAATCTTCTTTCAATTTCTTCAGATCTAAAACAAACATGAACAGATCAATGTCAAAAATCAATTCAAAGGCAATAAAGGTGAGAAAGCCAAAGTAATAGATGTGCACCCCAAACAACAAAATAGAAATTAAACCACGTTTTTATACAAGGCTTAGACACCTCAGCACTTTTGTTGTGATTTCTATTTCTTTTTATCCATCCTACATGCTGTTGGACCACTGCTATTGTCAAGGAATGTTTAGTTAATTGTTTTTATTTTGTTTTAATGTGTAAAAATTGAAAAACCAAGTAAGACCTTAGTTTGTCTTTGGAACACTAATTAAGATATTTTGATGAAATCCGAGAATTTTTTTTATCCTCTATAGAAAGCAACAAAATGACCACATTCAAGGTCCAGAAAAGGAGATAAAAACATCGTTAAAATAGTCGACGTGACTACAGCGGTTCATCCGCAATATTATGAAGCGATAAGAATACTTTTTGTGCCAAAACAAAACAAAAATAACTTTATTCAACAAATTTATCCCTACCCAGTCATTCTGTTAAGCTATTTACATTGGATAGCTTCAGTGTTTACGTCCGAATGGCGGCTTAGTATAGGTCACGTGAGCACTGAGCCAGTGTTCAGAATCAAACTCGGGTCACCCGAAGCACAACCGTCACTACATGACGAAGCACTGAAACCCCAGAGTTAAATCAACTCTGCTCAGATAACATTTGGTCCCGCTCTAAATAGTGTTAAAGTAACACTGAAGCAGAGTTAAAGTTAATGAGATAATTAAGCAATTAATTAAGTGATGATTGAACATTAATGATGAACACCTGCTGTTAACAAGCAGAATCACTAAAGAAAAGAGAAACACAAGAACTACAACTGACTTCAGCCACAGCCTTAGATGAAATCAACTGAAGATAAAAGACATTCAATCTCTGAAGAGAGTTACTTTAACACTGTTCTTGTGAGGACGCCTGTAACGTAAACAGCGTAGGAGACTGACAGGGGAGATATGAAATTATTGAGTAAAATCATTTTGTTTTTGCGCACACAAAAAGTGTTCTCGTCGCTTCATAACATTAAGGTTGTATTTGTAAATGAGTAGTTTTATATTTCTCCATTGTTTTTAATTTGATTATGCTGTTTGCAATGCCTCATGGGATTGTAGTTCTTACCCTCACTAAAGCAGTAAAGTCTTGTACCTTTGTCTTTTTGTCAGATTTTTGAAAACTTTTTTGCTTCAATTCAAAGTTTATAATGTTATGATTCACCTTGTAGCTGGTTGACTTGGTTACATGCTTTCACAAATAGCCTACTTTTAAAAAAAAATCCCCATGTGAAAAATTAATGTAAAAAATGCTTCGGGAACCAGTGCCGCACGCTCTGCTGAACACCCCAACTATATTTAAAGTACTTTTTTAGCAGTTGTGATGTAATTACTTTTTCAAAATTAGTACCTTCTCAAAATAACAAGCTATTTTTTGACGTAAACTTACGGCTCATCATAGTGAACAAGAGAAAACTTGCTTTGGAAGACGGATTGATGATGCATTGATTCAATTTTGTTAATTTTTAACCAAAGTTACATAGTGGACCTTTAAAATATATTTGATCTGACTATTTTGGACATTTGAACATCTGGTGTAATCTTTTTGGATGCAAGCTTAAATGTAATGGATGTGGCTTTTCATTAGCCAAAATCAAGAATAACAGAATTATCTGATTATTTTAATCGTTATACTGTAAGTGACAAATAACCAACTTACTCTGTCTTTTATTCTTCCACTCTTGCATTGGTGTCTGGCATGTTTTCTCCACATCTGCTCCCATTGTGGTCTGGTTGTTTTCAGGCTGCTCCATCTTTATCACTAGGAAATGTTCGATGCAGCTTATTTCATCAGTCTCCATCAGTCAGGTTTCATTCACTTTATTCTATAATTGACATTCTACACCTAAAATTCGCTTGGTTTAAAACCAATTAAAACGCTGCTTGAATAAACCTCGAGAACATGCTCGAGACGTTTGAGAATCCGCAGCTCGGAGAGGCGGGAGAGCTCGTTAAACTGAGCAAGTCACGTGACCTAGAAACGTCATATGTTCAACATTTCGAGGGTTCACCGCTAGGAGGCGATGATCTGCTGAACCAGATCCACTTTATAAGATCTCTGGCTGAATCCATGAACCAGCCTAATAAAGTTCATTTTTATAATTTAGATTATAATGTGCAAACTTATCTATGCAAAAGGGCAAAATTGAGTGTGATATTTCGTGTCCTAGAACACAAGAAATAAAAAAATTCACTTTATATTTAGTGGCACTTAATTATTTTTTAGATCACATTTTATTAATTACATTTTCATAACGTTTGCTATTGGTTTCAGCCGTTTAATCATGAAAAAGGCACCACGAATCAGTAAATTTGAGTTTAATGTGGATGTCAGTAATGAAGTAATCATTTTTAAAAAATGTAATCATTCAAATAAAATTATCAGCCATTTATATCACTGTGATTCAGAGATGAAGGCCATTTTAATGTGTCCACTAGAGGGAGCCACAAGATTGCAAAATTGACAAGCAGTAAAAATTGCATAAACATTCATTAGACTTTTATAAAGTTTAATAAAGCGTAATATATAAGTTTGCAAAAACCGTGATCTCAAAAATACTTTTTTTCTTAATTTTAATATTGACAACATATGTCACGTTGCCAGAGATGACTGATTGTATGTCTAATTGAAGAAGAGACACAATAATATTTGTCTATTTTAATATAGCACATATAATAATACTTCCATAAAGTGACACTTAAAGTTTATTTGAAAAGAGACATGTCCATCGTATAACTACATCATGTACACAAGCCATTATGCTCGGACACTTTCTGTGTCATTGGCCACGCTTTGAAAATGATAAAAGGCATGACTTACAATCGTATACATATAGCCAACTCCATCGAAGCTCCATGACCATGATCCTTATTTTTTCCTTCATTTGAACCCCTTATGAAAGGATTTTTATAAGGATAAAACCTCGGAAGAGATATTGCACCTACTTGAAGGTCAAGAACGGTCCAATCACATGAAGCCAAAAAATATAAAAACAATATTGATTCGGTGAAATCGAAAGTGGGAGGGAAATCTGCTTTTATAAGATAGTCAGAGTGATCTGGCCTGATCGCGTTCTAAGCAGCTGATCATATGTTTTGTCATTTATACAGTGAGGTTTTCCATTACTGACCCTGTGAAACTGCAACATGAGAACAAAGTGTTGCAGCAAACAGTTATCGTGAATTATTTTAAAACTGTGTAGCGCATAAAAGATTTTGAACTACTGCATTATTTCGGCATACACAGACATCAAGAATCAGCATATGAATCTGAACAATGGTGATATTGTTATGATATTAATGGTGATACGATTATTTAATGCGCAGCTTGTCAAAGCTGTACGGCGCTGTGTAAATGCTTCTCCATCTGAAAGCCAGAGGGCGCTCTTGTGCAGAAACTCCAAATATGCCCTGCGGCAGAAGAAGATAAGACGCATCATATCGTTGTGGCTGAATAAACAGAAGATTGAAAAGCTTTGATTTATTAAACATGACTAATAAACACACGACTGCCTTATTCTGTGTCAAAAATCACAACATCTCACAGAAGGATGCTCAAAGGTCGTTATGAAGTGCGTTTGGAGTAAAAACATGTTATTAAATGTTGTCTTTTGTTGGAAAAGATATTGATAAATGCTTCTCATATCTGGAAAGATGTTTGACGCGTGTTGCTTTTTCAAATGTAAATTTTAATTGACTTAAACTTGCAGTGCTTTCTGATGGATTAGCATTTGGAGCCATATTTCATTGACAAGCTGTGCATAAAAAAATAATCGCAGCGTTTGCAATTTCATAATCACACTAAGAATCACGTTTAAGCGATTATCGTGTTCAAATTCAATGTTATTTTTCGTATATTTCGCTAAATAGTGCAGCCCTAGCTCCATCACTTATAAAACTCATCTGACTGTAGCCTTCTATTAATCCTAAAGACATTCACAGTAAATTTCCTGGTGTTCATATGGGAACTACCAGCAAATGTTGATTTTTTTATGATGATGAAAGCTTTATCACCGTATAGCCTTTGTTTATGGCTTTCTTTTGCAACAAATTATGTGTTTTGGTAAACCCTGTTACATAAACCACAAACTGACATAATAAAGCAAACACTGATCACCATAATGGTGACCAAACATTTTCAATAAAACATTGACACCTTAATCTCTGACAATTTTCAAAATGACAGAAAATGACAAATGACAGAAATAAAGTCAGTCTGGTTTGTAATAAGAGAGATTTAATGTCTTTTCAGTTGATTTCATCTAAGACTGTGGCTGAAGTCAGTTGTAGTTCTTGTGTTTCTCTTTCCTTCGGTGATTCTGCTTGTTATCATCAGGTGTTCATCAATAATCAAACAATCATCACTTAATTAATCACTTAAGTATCTACTTAACTGCTTCAGTGTTACTTTAACACCTGCTGGTGATTCCCACATGAACACAGACCGGTGTTAATATAACACTGGGAAATTTACTGTGAATGTCTATAGGATTACTAGAAGGCTACAGTCAGGAGAGTTTTATAAGGGTTGGAACTAAACTCTGCTAGACAGTGTCCCCCAATGACAGAGTTTGTCCATTAATATTTTCTTTTATCTTCAGTTGATTTTTTTTAAAGCTGTGGCTGAAGTCAGTTGTAGTTCTTTTGTTTCTTTTTTCTTCAGTGATTCTGCTTGTTAACAGCAGGTGTTCATCACTAATGTTCAATAATCACTTAATAGCTTAACTTTAGCTGTTACTTTAACTCTCTAGAGTGGGACCTTATGTACTCTGAGCGGAGTTGATGTCTACATTGACTACATGTCTTTCCTCTGAAAGCTGGGGGGTGTCCGGGTACACTATGACTGCCTTCTCATCACTTGAACTGATGCTGCACACAGGTGACGGTAGAGGAGATTCCACCTCTCTGTTGAAAGGTTTCTCTTCAGTGTGATTTCTCATGTGAATTTTAAGGCTTTGTTTCACTGTGAAACTCTTTCCACACTCAGAGCAGACGAAGGGCTTCTCTCCTGTGTGACTTCTCATATGGCCTTGAAGGTGACCTTGTTGCATGAAACCTTGTCCACACTGAGAGCAGGTGAAAGGCCTCTCTCCAGTGTGAATTCTGATGTGTCTCTCAAGACTTTGTTTCACTGTGAACCTCATTATACAATAAGGGCAGGTGAAGGGTTTCTCTCCAGTGTGGATTTTCATGTGTCTCTCAAGGGTGCTGTTCACAGTGAAACTCTTTCCACACTCAGAGCAGGTGAAAGGCTTCTCTCCAGTATGAATTCTCATATGATTTTTAAGGTGTCCTTGCTGCATGAATCTCTTTCCACACTCAGAGCAGGTGAAATGCTTCTCTCCGGTGTGAATACTCATATGTATCTTAAGGCTCCTATTCACTGTGAAACTCTTTCCACACTGAAAACAGATGAAAGGTTTCTCTCCAGTGTGAATTCTCATATGAACGTTGAGCTTTTGTTTATCTTTGAAGCTCATTGCACACTCAGAGCAGGTGAAAGGCTTCTCTCCAGTGTGAATTCTCATGTGTCCCTCAAGGACATGTTTCAATGTAAAACTCTTCATGCAATAAGAGCAGACGAAAGGCTTCTGTCCAGTGTGAATTTTCATGTGAATTTGAAGTTGTCCTTTTTGCATGAAACTCCTTCCACACTGAAAGCAGGAAAATGGCTTCACTCCAGAGTGAATTCTCATATGACTCTCAAGGTTACTCTTCACTGTGAAACTCTTTCCACATTGAGAGCAGGAGAATGGCTTCTCTCCAGTGTGAATTCTCATGTGACATCTCAGCTGCCCTTGCTGTTTGAAACTCTTTCCACATTGAGGACAGGAGAAAGGTTTCTCTCCAGTGTGAATTCTCATGTGTATTAGAAGTTGTCGTCGTTCCATGAAACGGTTTCCACACTCGGAGCAGATGAAAGGCTTCACTCCAGAGTGAATTCTCATGTGACTCACAAGGTGTTGTTTCACTGTGTAACTCTTTGCACACTGGGTGCAGGGAAAAGGTTTCTCTCCGGTGTGAATGCTCATGTGTCTCTTAAGGCTCCGGTTTACTCTGAAACTCTTTCCACATTGAGGGCAGGTGAATGGTTTTTCGCCGGTGTGAGTTCTCATATGAAGTTTAAGCTTTTGCATTTCTATGAAGCTCATCCCACACTCAGAGCAGGTGAAAGGCTTTTCTCCAGTGTGAATTCTCATGTGTCTCTCAAGGCTTTGTTTAAAAATGAAGCTCTTTCCACACTGAGAGCAGATGAAAGGTTGCTCTCCAGTGTGTATTCTCATGTGAGTTTTAAGCTGTTGTTTTTCTATGAAGCCCATCCCACACTCAGAACAGTTAAAAGGTTTCTCTCCAGTGTGAATTCTAATGTGTCGCTCAAGACTTTGTTTCAATGTGAAACTCTTTCCACACTGAGGGCAGGTGAAAGGCTTTTCTCCAGTGTGAATTCTCATGTGACTCTCAAGGCTTTGTTTCACTGTGAAACTCTTTCCACACTGAGAGCAGGAGAAAGGTTTCTCTCCAGTGTGAACTCTCATGTGACGTTTCCACTGTCCGTGTTGTGTGAAACTCTTTCCACATTGCGGGCAAGTGAAAGGCTTCTCTCCAGTGTGAATTCTCATGTGAATTATAAGTTGTCGTTGATCTACGAAACTCTTTCCACACTCAGAGCAGGAGAACGGTTTCTCTCCGGTGTGAATTTTCATGTGACGTGTCAGCTGTCCTTGTTGTGTGAAACTCTTTCCGCACTGAGGGCATGTGCAAGGCTTCTCTCCAGTGTGAATCCTCATGTGAATATTAAGCTTGTGTTTTTCTATGAAGTTCATCCCACACTCAGAGCAGGAGAAAGGTTTCTCTCCAGTGTGAATTTTCATGTGACGTGTCAGCTGTCCTTGCTGTGTGAAAGTCTTTCCACATTGAGGGCAGGTGAAATGCTTCTCTGCCGTGTGAATTCTCATGTGCTTCTTTAAACTTGCTTGGTCAATGAAACACATCCCACACTGATGGCAAATGACAGAATCTTCTTTCAATTCCTTCAGATCTAAAATAAACATCAAAAGATCAATGTCAAAAACCAATTCAAGGCCAAAGTAATAGATGTGCAGCTCAAATAATAAAATAAGATAAACACTGGGTTACACTTTATTTTAAAGTGTCCGTATTACAGTGTACTTATACATTTAAGTACTGAGTAATAATAATTAACTACATGTACTTACTATAGGGTTAGGATGAGGTTTGGTTTAGGGTTAATTGCATGTAATTAGGCGTAATTTATAGTTATTAATACAGTAACTACAGGTAAAATGTGCAACAACGACGTTGTAAAATAAAGTGTTGCCAAACATTGTTCATCAACTCCAAATTAAACTGAACATTCTTATACAAAATAGTATAATTTAGCCGCCAGGCTTGTTCCCAGGTTTTGGTACCTGTAGCCTAAACTACAGCTGGTTGAAGGCTCGCACACAACGTCCGTGTACTGCACCAATTTTTCAGACCACAAGGACGGTCCACTTATAGCAGCGCATATCTGAGTGACTTGAGTTTTTGAAAACAGCAGTCCACTATGTGCACACGTCGAACACATCTTTCCGTGCTCACGGCCAAAACAGTATACTTTGAAAGGCTCACACGCTCAACTGTGGAACGCGGAGAAGGAAGGGACTTTATGCCTGTGGAATTCCAATCTGCTTCCCGCAGGAGGCAGCATCACATGTTCCACAACAACACTTGCGCCTGCCTATTAATCGGCCTAATTTTCAGCACAATCATGCGTTTAATTAAAAAACGGGACCGATCAATCAGTCGACCTCTTCTCTGGAATGGGAATTTTGCACATAAGTCCGGTGGGAGGGAATCAAGTTCTTCAGTAATAGTTGAACTCCGGTAAATAAGCTGTCAAGGTTATTTTATTCAATTTGGATAAACATCGAATGATTATTTTCTCTTTAATACAGATAATGCTGATAATAAGTTATAAGGCTTTCCTCTATGTGCACATATCCTTTCAAGAACAATTTTGGTATTATTTATGCCCTTGTCCCCTTAAAAATTGCTCGAGAATGTTTTTGTTTGTTGTGCTCGCAACTGTTAGATGAAATTTATGCCCATGACATAGTGAACAAGTGAAAACTTGTTTTGGAAAAAGGATTGATGATGTATTGACTCGTTATGTAAATGTTATTAATTTTTAACCTACAATAACAACAAAAAAAAGTAACAGTGTACCTTTAAAAATGTCCCTACTATTGTGGACATCTGTTGTAATTACCTATTTAGGATAAATAAATGATCCAATGTGGTTTTTCATTATAGTCACGTTCAAAAATGGACACAATTAACAAATTATTTTAATTGTTACATTGTAAGTGACAAATAACCAACTTACTCTGTCTTTTACTCTTCCACTCTTGCATTGGTGTCTGGCATGTTTTCTCCACATCTGCTCCCATTGTGGTCTGGTTGTTTTCAGGCTGCTCCATCTTTATCACTAGGAAATGTTCAATGCAGTTTATTTCTTCAGTCTCCATCAGTCAGTTTTAATTCACCCTATTCTCTAATAGATATTATACAACCAAAATGTATTTGGTTTGAAATCACCAAAAACGCTGCATGAATTAGCCTCGAGGTGTATGCGAATCTGTGGCTCGGAGAGCTCGTTGGGTCAGACTGGCCAAGTCACGTGATTTCAGCAACGAGACCTCGTTACGTCATATACTGGTTCCAAACAGTTTCGAGGTTCACCGCTAGGAGGCGTTGATCTGCTGAACCAGATCTACATTATAAGATCTCTGGCTGAACCCATGGCCATGAACCAGTGTCTAATATGGTTTTAACTAATCAGTTTTATAATTTAGTTTCTAATGAGCAAATATGTATGTATATATGTATACATATGTATGCAGGGAAAAATGGAGTGTGATATTTATAGCTAAGCTCTCCCAGAGAAGCACAAAAAACAAGAAATAAAAACTGTTTAAAAAACACACAAATGCTCACCTACATACACTTTATAGTTAGAGGCATTTAATGATTTTTAGATCATTTAATAGATTACATTTTCATAACATTGGTTTTTGGTTTTACATTGCTATTGGTTTGTTTTGGTTGTATTCTTGTTGCATTTACATTGTGTTGACCAGCAGGAGTCACCATTGTAAGGTGTTTTCAGCACTTAATCTGTAAAATAGGAATGAGACAATTATTTTATGCAGAGAGCTCAATAATCACATAAGCAAATGCATAATCTTGACTTGTTTTATCCACACTTTTTTGTTTGTACCTCACAGGCTACCCTAGCATCACTGGATACAATGGTCTGGGTCAGTAAGACAGTCACTTCCAATAGCCTGCAGCGTGTTAAAAAAAAAAAAAACACCATTTATTTACCATATATTTATTTTGTGGCTGAATATATTTCTTTCCCATATCTAAAAAAAGAGAGAAAGATTATCCTACTGCTCATAAATCATTTGCTAGGCTTAAGAGATATAAGTATTTTAGATGGAAAAGATATCAGGCTTACTAGCTGAAGTGAAGACGTTACTGGAGCTTTACCCATTAATAGACATGCTACTTCCTTGAAAATAAACAACAACAGTGCTACAACAACCCAAAATGAAATGATCCTTCACCATTGATAATGCTTTACAATGAACTCAGTTAGAGAACTACATATGGCAGTTTATCTGTTCAAAAAAATACCTAACTCACCTGTTAAGTAATAATATCATCTCCACATCACTTTTAAATTTCAAATCTCAACATTTCAGGGGGTTGGTGCACTGAGTTTAGTGATTGTTAGTAAGACTAACCCCTCAACCTTTGTCAAAAGGTGGCGCTATAGAGCCTCTCCTCCCCATCCATTTCAAAGGCTTTGCCTTAGTTTACTGAGAACTTTGAAGTGTGTGTCGAGTTTCATGGAATTTGAAGCATGCTAAAAGCCTCAAAAACACCCAAGAATATTATAAATGTTTGACATGTTGCCATGGCAACAGTATTTAAGATATCAAGAACCCTTTCACAGGTCTACATCTGCCGTGTTTTGACATTATTCAGACGACGTTTGAAGCGGTAAAAATGATGGCAATTTCAAAGCATTTTTAAAGTCACACACTTTCTGTTGCCAGTTGGTGGCGCTACGACTTTGACTCACAATAATCACATTCATGTGATCAGCCTCCTACTATGAACACACAGCTGAAGTTATCAAAATCAGTCAATGTTTGCAGAAGTTATAACACAATTCCTGTTTTCCTTTTTTCGCCCTAAATATGTTGTCTTGCCGCGGCCAAACCGTTTGAGATATCCAATATTTGTGCAATTTAGCATCCTTGATGTCTTGTCTTCATGCTGAGTTTGGTGGTGATCGGACGATAACAAATTCCAGAGCATGCATTTTTCATACAACCCTAATTAGCATGACTACCTGTTAGGCTGACACTTGACTTAAAGTGCAAAAGTTTTTCGGCCTGATGAGATCTACAGGTGCTGGTCATATAATTAGAATATCATCAAAAAGTTGATTTTTTTTTCACTAATACCATTCAAAAAGTGAAACTTGTATATTATATTCATTCTTCACACACAGACTGATATATTTCAAATGTTTGTTTCTTTTAATTTTGATGATTATAACTGACAACTAAGGAAAATCCCAAATTCAGTATCTCAGAAAATTAGAATATTGTGAAAAGGTTCAATATTGAAGACACCTGGTGCCACACTCTAATCAGCTAATTAACTCAAAACACCTGCAAAGACCTTTAAATGGTCTCTCAGTCTAGTTCTGTAGGCTACACAATCATGGGGAAGACTGCTGACTTGACAGTTGTCCAAAAGACGACCGTTGACACCTTGTACAAGGAGGGCAATACACAAAAGGTCATTGCAAAAGAGGCTGACTGTTCACAGAGCTCTGTGTCCAAGCACATTAATAGAGAGGCGGAGGGAAGGAAAAGATGTGGTAGAAAGAAGTGTACAAGCAAAAAGGATAACCGCACCCTGGAGAGGATTGTGAAACAAAACCAATTAAAAAATGTAGGGGAGATTCACAAAGAGTGGACTGCAGCTGGAGTCAGTGCTTCAAGAGCCACCACGCACAGACGTACGCAAGACATGGGTTTCAGCTCTCGCATTCCTTGTGTCAAGCCACTCTTGAACAACAGACAGCGTCAGAAGCGTCTCGCCTGGGCTAAAGACAAAAAGGACTGGACTGCTGCTGAGTGGTCCAAAGTCATGTTCTCTGATGAAAGTAAATTTTGCATTTCCTTTGGAAATCAGGGTCCCAGAGTCTGGAGGATGAGAGGAGAGACACACAATCCACGTTGCTTGAGGTCCAGTGTAAAGTTTCCACAGTCAGTGATGGTTTGGGGTGCCATGTCATCTGTTGGTGTTGGTCCACTGTGTTTTCTGAGGTCCAGGGTCAACGCAGCCGTATACCAGGAAGTTTTGGAGCACTTCATGCTTCCTGCTGCTGACCAACTTTATGGAAATGCAGATTTCATTTTCCAACAGGACTTGGCACCTGCACACAGTGCCAAAGCAACCAGTACCTGGTTTAAGGACCATGGTATCCCTGTTCTTAATTGGCCAGCAAACTCGCCTGACCTCAACCCCACAGAAAATCTATGGGGTATTGTGAAGAGGAAGATGCGATATGCCAGAGCCAACAATGCAGAAGAGCTAAAGGACACTATCAGAGCAACTTGGGCTCTCATAACACCTGAGCAGTGCCACAGACTGATCGACTTTATGCCACGCCACATTGGTGCAGTAATTCAGGCAAAAGGAGCCCCAACTAAGTATTGAGTGCTGTACATGCTCATACTTTTCATGTTCATACTTTTCAGTTGGCCAAGATTTTTAAAAATCCTTTCTTTGTATTGGTCTTAAGTAATATTCTAATTTTCTGAAATACTGAATTTGGGATTTTCCTTAGTTGTCAGTTATAATCATCAAAATGAAAAGAAATAAACATTTGAAATATATCAGTCGGTGTGTAATGAATGAATATAATATACAAGTGTCTCTTTTTGAATAGAATTAGTGAAATAAATCAACTTTTTGATGATGATTACTGTAGGTGAAGAGGAGTGCGCTACAGATCCCCTCAAATACAACCATATAACATGACTACTTGTGCTCGGCCCTGATGGCTAACAATTCCTACGTGTGTGCAAAGTTTCAAGAGTTTTTGGGCATGTTAATGGACCCATTTGGTATTGCAATAGGAGTGTTGATGATGTTGCAGAAGCTCCCTCACGAACACTTGCATGTTAAATCTAGGAGTGTCAACCTGATCAATTTTTCGATTTATGTTCTATCAGACATGGCCTCCTAATCACATAAACAGATCGACTACATCAGACTTCTGCAATTGCCGGTGGGTCTTCTGGTACGCTATGACAGCATTCACATCATTTGGACGGATGCTGCACACAGGTGGCAGTAGAGGAGACTCATTTAAAGGCGAATCGTCAGGTAAATATCAAGCTTGTATTTCATGTTGAAACTCTTTCCACACTCACAGCATTTCCATTCTCTCCAGAGTGGATTCTCAGGTGTCTCCCAAGACCTTGTTTCACTGTGAAACTCTTTCCACACTGGGAGCAGGAGAAAGGCTTCTCTCCCGTGTGGATTCTCATGTGTCTCTCAAGGTTTTGTTTCACTGTGAAACTCTTTCCACACTGAGAGCAGGAGAAAGGCTTCTCTCCAGTGTGAATCCACATGTGTCTCTCAAGCTTTTGTTTCATGTTAAAACTCTTTCCACACTGAGAGCAGGTGAAAGGCTTCTCTCCAGTGTGAAGTATCATGTGACATTTAAGGTGGTTTTGTTGTGTAAAACTCTTTCCACACTGAGAGCAGTTGAAAGGCTTCTCTCCAGTGTGAATTCTCATGTGAACATTACGTTTTTTCTTCTCTGTGAAGCTCTTTCCACACTCAGAGCAGGTGAAAGGCTTCTCTCCAGTGTGAATTCTCATGTGACATTTAAGGTTTTGTTTCTCTGTGAATCTCTTTCCACACTGAGAGCAGGTGAAAGGCTTCTCTCCATTGTGAATTCTCATGTGAATATCAAGGCTATGCTTCATTGTGAAACTCTTTCCACACTCAGAGCAGGCGAAAGGCTTCTCTCCAGTGTGAATTCTCATGTGACATTTAAGGTTTTGTTTCTCTGTGAAACTCTTTCCACACTGTGAGCAGGTGAACGGTTTCTCTCCAGTGTGAACTTTAATGTGACTATCAAGGTTGTGTTTCACCGTGAAACTCCTTCCACATTGAGAGCAGATGAAAGGCTTCTCTCCAGTGTGATTTCTCATGTGAATATCAAGGTTTTGTTTCATGTTGAAACTCTTTCCACACTGAGAGCAGCTGAAAGGCTTTTGTCCAGTGTGAATTCTCATATGAATATTAAGTTTTTTTTCCTCGGTGAAACTCTTTCCACACTCTGAGCAGGTGAAAGGCTTCTCTCCAGTGTGAATTCTCATGTGAAAATTCAGAGTAGTTTTCACTGAGAAACGTTTTCCACACTGAGAGCAGATGAAGGGTTTCTCTCCAGTGTGTATTCTCATGTGACTCTCAAGACTTTGTTTCACTGTGAAACTCTTTCCACACAGAGAGCAGGTGAAAGGCTTCTCTCCAGAGTGGGTTTTAATGTGTCTCTTAATGCTTTGTTTAAATGCGAATTTCTTTCCACACTGAGGACAGGTGAACGGCTTTTCTCCAGTGTGAATTCTCATGTGTTTTTCAAGGCTCGCTTGCTTGGTGAAACATTTCCCACATTGATGGCAAGTCATATAATCTTCTTTCAGACCTAAAATAAGCAGAAAAATCGAAGTAAAAAATCAATTCAAGGACAATAAAGTTGAGATAGCCAAAGTTATAATACTTCCCCCAATTCACAGATGTCATTGTTGTATATTTGACACACTAAAGGTTAAATCTTTCATACTCAAATTTTGAATTTGCAATTAAATCTGTTAAGAGTTATACAAGGGTATTATCTTTTAGATGCACTTTGCTATAGCCTTTTCCTCTATTAGACACTGTTCACATTTGGGTTTACTCTTAACAAGAATCAACTCAAACCTTCAGTAAACTTAAGGAGAACAGTTTAAACAAATATCTCTCTGTTTTCATAGATCACCTTCCTACTGTTTTTGACCAATTCAGTATGACTATAAATTTTTTTTAGTATTATTAGTATTAAATATATGTGAGTAAATTATGACAGAATTTTTATTTTTGCGTGAACTATACCTTTAATGGGTTTTAATTAATATGGATTTTTTTAAAAAAAAAGATACTCTAAATAAGAAATTAAACCTGCCAGTAGGTGGCAGTAAATGTCTAAATGAGTAAGTCATTGAATGTGTTTGAAACTGCATACCATCCGAGTAGGTACTTAATTTCAATAAGTACTTACTTATCGAACGCTAAGAGTACGTACTTTATACCCTGATCGCGTAAAGTATGAATGTAATCCAGACATCATCCGCCATGTTGAAGTTATCATGTAACCGAAGAAATTATCACAAGCGCAACAACTTTAAAGATATGAGCGACAGGTTTAATTCATCTGTAAATATCTTGATATTGACGAAACATGCTCATCATGCTTCGTCTTGTTGAAGCAACAGTTACCCATTTATTTTGTGATTGTAGTATAATCAATAAACTTTGGGTTGATTTAAGTTTACCCAAAATTTAAACATTTTAAAATAACATTTTCAATGTGACCCTGCTACTTCTACTACTAATGTGATCCAGTTTTATCCTTAATGTTATTTTATTACGAAAACCCGAAATTGTTATCTCTTGAATGTTAATTTCTTTATTTTAAATCCAAAATTAAGAACAATTTCATTCACAAGCAAAAGTGGCTTAAATCTCCTGTTTTCCTCTTGTTGAATGTAACTCTCACTTCACCCCTCAGACTTGTAACAAGAAATGCATTTTTTATGCATTATGATGAATTATTCAGATATTTAACCATGCCATTGTGCTTTTTTCTGTGTGTATATAATCTCATGCTATGATGTATGCAAACCCATAACTTTTTAATGACATAAGCAAAATGTAATTTGTTGTCATATGATATAACTACGCATGAATACACACAGACAAATGCGGCCAAGGTGTATATATCTCAATTTACAGTCAAGCAATAAATTAATGCATAAATTAATTAATTAAATAATTATTTTATTTACTGACAACAATAGGAGTAATGTAACCATCACAATAAATACATATACAAGTCTACAACACATGAAACAAAGCTTTATTCACTTATTTTTCTAATAATTAAGTATTTACAGGTGGTGAACCCCACATCCTACCGCCATCTCAATACAGCTGTGCCAATTCTGCGACTGACATTTAAACATATTATAACATTTTACAATTCATGTTTTCATTACTTTTGTGGAGTAGTGGGCTAAACCACTGAACTGGTAAGCAGAAGGTTGCTGGTTTGATCGTCCCTGTAATTAATGCACTGTAAATCGCTTGGGATAAAAGCTTCTGCCAAATGTACAAATGCAAATAAATGTATATGTGATTTTTGTGAACACACAAAAGTGTCACAGGCACAAAAGCTCAATAAAGCTGCTTATTTCTTAATTTATTTTTTCAAGTTACTACTATAATATAAATGCATACATAATTTTTTTAGAATTTCTATTTGAGGGCTTAAAGGGTTAGTTCACCCAAACACATAAATTCAGTCATTACTTACTCACCATCAATACATATTCAACAATTTAAGTTGTTCAATCCCTGTGTAATTTTTTTTTTCCTGAACATAAATGGCGATTTTGGTCAAATGTGTCCTGCTAGTTTCTGTTCATACAATATCAGTCAATGGAACCTGACTTCCAGAAACTTCACGACATTATTTGATGACGCTTTTGAAGCTTATGAAAGTCGGGCTCCATTGTAGGAACAGAACCAAGCAAAACAAACTTCACCAAAATCACATCCTCAATATCTTTTAGGTAAGGCTGAGCCTCTGTTTCTGGTTGTATTTGGTCATTATATAATTACGTTGATAGTAGTCGGCCACTGGAGTCCGTCAGAAAATAGATAGCGGTGTCGCTAATTAGCTGTGTAAGTTGAGACGTGAGTTTACATGATTTACATTATAGTTTTTTGAGCATATCATCTTATTTTATGAACTAATTTTCCTGAAATTTAAATATGCATCTTTATTTGAAAAACGACTTTTAAGACAAGCACTCGTTTCAGTTAGGCGACTGACATTTTGTGAATTATTGTAACGTTAGTTAGTTGGCTAGCTTACTTTTCTCACACATTGAAGGATTCCCAGAGACAAAGAATTGAGGAGACAGTAGCTGTAAGAAGGGAATATGTTTTTCCAGCGCGTTTGATTTGTATTTGACGATTTGCTTCATTTTCACAATGGTGGTCAATTCTAAACACAAGAAAAGCTAAAATGGGTTAAAAGACAGAAAATGCCTTTTCCACAATAAGAAATCTTTTGTTCATTTCATGTGAAATTTTAAATTATCTCATAATCGGCGTCTACACAATTCTTATCCAAGAATAAAGCAGTCAAATACAGGACAAGTCTGAACTTTCACTAATAAAATATATATATATTTTTAAAGTTGGCGGTTTTAAGTAACTAGAGATGGAACTTTTCGTACACCACGTACTTCATAAAACACTGAAATCGGTTGATAAATGTAAACGTTATTTTCGTTTTTATCCAAAAAACCGGAGCTCGCCAGTTTACTTGCATTTGTTTACAGCGCGGTCTTGCCCTCACCAATATGGCGGACGCGTTGATGTATCGCCAAAGCGGCCAACTATAGCTGTGTCCGAAACCGCCCACTCGTTCCCTAACCCCTATATAGTGCATGGCAGTTGAGCGCACTATATCAGCAAAGAGTGAACGAAAATGAGTGAGCGAATTCGGACGCTGACGTTAATTTCGTCATTAACATTTCCTATACCCATCTGTAATATGTCCTGTTTTGCTTAATGAATTGTATATTACTGTTTATTTGTCATGTTTATTGAGACTAAAGAGAGAATAAAAACACCCGTGTCATGCCATTTAGTAAATGTATATTTAAAAATAACAGAATAAAAACACTACACTGTCACATTTGTTTCTAAAAAAATATAATAGTAAATAAATACAATATAAACAACAGTGTACAATGTACAACAGTTCACTAACATTTGATAAAAATCGACCAAATTATCATATGATAATAAGTATATATATTATGATATAAACCTGTATCATTTCGCTTCAAAATATCTTTACAAAGATGTTCTAATTAATAAAAAATTACACTTACATTTGTAGAAGTTGCCGCTTCCCGTATTAACGTCCGCCATATTTATTTTTCTTTCGCGCTCGATCGTCTTATCGCGTTGGATTTTGGGTAACGGCGCTTTAACGAGTGTACATCAAATGTACACTCAAAATCAGAGAGGATTGTGGGTAAAAGTAGTGAACGAATGTAGGGAATGAAGTCGTTCACTCAGAATTCGGACAGCACTACAAAATGGCCGACACCCGATATAGTGCACTATATAGTGGATAGGGAGCGGTTTCAGACACAGCTTATGTATTTTATTATGTCTATGGTCAAACCCCTTTTCAAGGATATGAAAATGATAGAGAAAAAAAAAATCTGTCATACGCTTGGAATAAATGGTCGAATGAGATCATGTAACATAAAATGATCTCCGTATCCAGGGCTAATTTCGGTATTGTCTAACTGTGATGTTTTTATTCCACTATATTGACTAAATTAACACTAGATTAGATCCGAGTACACTAGCTAGACTCACTCGAAACACGGCACGCTGAGGACATCTGCTGGTTAAAGTCGTGTAAGTGCAACAAGAACCCCAATAGCTTAGAATAAACAGATTATTATCGTTCGTTGGTGTGGACGCAAATATTAGATATCTTTTTAGTCATCGTTCTTGGTGTGAACGGGCTTTTAGGCACAAATCATTTGACGCAGGTGTATTTTTTATTAAGTTACGTGAATTTTAATCATAATCAATCAGAGATGAACTCACACGGACTTTCATTCGTCCATTCTTCCCTCGGTGACGACTGGCATGTTTTAATCATCACGTCTGGTGTAGTCTGGTGGTCTTCATGCTGCTCCATCTTTATCTCCAGGAAATGTTCGATCCAGTTTATTTTGCAGATCGCTCCATCATCAGGCAGTTCTTCCACTTCTTCTTCGGGCAGCGGCTTTCATCCAGACGATGCACTACTGCCATCTTCCGGGTTTATTTTCATGACATCATATTCTCCTCATCTGACCTGCAAATACATCATCTTCTTTGTTCATTCACACTCCTTTCCATTTATTCCTGTCCATGAATATAAAGTTTTGCTCTTTTATTTATATTGTCTGCAAAACATAATAATCTAGTTTCTAAAACCTGATAATAATCAGTGGAATAAAAAGTTGTTTTTATCGTTTTGGATTAATAAATTCCTTGAGCTTCTTCCTTGTAAAAACGGAATATTAAAATTTCAATTCCCATATATGTATTGGATATCATAGTACATCATACGCCTTTTCCAAGTCAAAAAATACTGCTATCTCTTCCAGACACACACAAACACAGTATTCCTCTCCTAAACTGAAAAATGTTTTGTTGTTTTTTTTTTTTTTTGAGAAATTGCATATATAAAGCTGTTCAAATGTGGACTTATCTTACTAAGATGGGGAGAGCGGTACACAACCTAATGCTTGATGCATTTCTGTTTGTGTAAATCTACTTGGGGTTCAGAGTATTTTTTTCCACATTCATTTCACACACGTCTGGTACAAATATGTGGCTTTGTTTCATTAATACAGTGCGTACTTTTTTCTTTATTTACCCCGAAAGAACGGAAGTGAAATGTGACATTGTAACATGACCATATGACATCTTAAAATGTTAAAAACATATACATGATTTTATTTATAACTTTATTCAACAAATTCATCTCTCTTTAAGCTCTGCTTCCAGGTTCTGCGTCAGAATGCCGGCTCAGTATTGGCAGACGCTGTAAGGTTGAACCACTGTAGTCATGTTGACTATTTTAAAAATGTCTTTTCTACTTTTCTGGACCATAAATGATGTAATTACGCTCCTATCTATGGGGAATAAAAGAAAACCGCTGGGATTTCATCAAAAATATCTAAATTTGTGTTCTGAAGCTGAACGAAAACCCTTTGAGGCATTTTTTTTTTCGTTCACTTTAAATTTTAGTCAACTAATTTAAAAAAAATAGTTGGTCTCTAATAAAAAATACTTAACCCTTGCGGACATTTGAACACCTAAAGGAACCACCTTTCTAAGAGTAATTGGAAGCAGATGGACTGAAAAGATTCTTATAACAAATTTAAAATCATTCTTATATATTCATTTAATGTAAAATATTAAAATTGCATTATTTTTCCTCAAAGAAAATAAACTCAACGAAATAAAACAACATGTAAATCACGTGTATTTCCTAAGAAACTAAAAAACCAGACCAACTTTTGTGAAACTGTTTATTTAGGTGTTAAAATAACATAATCTGTACATTGGAATAAAGCATTCAAAAATATCATGATGGTATCAAAATACAACCAGGCCAAATATTCTCTGTTCTTTGATGACTCTTTCGAGTGCACATAATAAGATTGAATAAACAATTTTCTGACCAACAGAAAACAGCACCAAAACAAGAGAATAGTAATTTCCATTTAGGAATTGACAGAAAGAGTAAAAGCAATGTAAATAATAAGCCATTGATGTAAATTACTCTTTCTATCAATTCTCCGCTGGCAAAATGGGCTTTCAATAAAACTTGGATGTCTATGCAGTAGAAAGGCAAAACATTGGTGTAACTGTAAACAAATCAAAACGTTAAAGTGACCTGATTTATGTGCAGCAACAGAGACAATCAAGTGTGAATATAATGGATTTTAATAAATTAAGCTATGAAAACATACAACTAAATCTAAACAAAGAATACATACAGGATAACGATAAGTAAATACAGAAAGAGAGAAGATCAAAGAATGGAAAAACAGTTAACCTTAGGAGCCAGCAAAGAATCACATCACCTTAACATTGGCACGTTTAAAACGCATCTAAAGATCGATAAGAACGATACTTGCATAGATTTTTGGTGCTGAGTTAAAGATGGACGCAAGATTAAGTGCGTTTGTGAGCTGGACTTTGTTAGTTTTTTCCGTGCCGTCCGCAGGAAGTTTGAACAGAGGTAACTTAAAGCATGTTTTGCCACAAAGTGTTCGTCTCATCAGAAGAACAAGAATGAGCGAAGATGAGCAAAGATGAGCGACCGATGAGGACAAACCAGTCCCCCCTTTTTTAGGGTAAACTGTCCAATCCAGAGTGTGAATTTTGAGACGGAGAAAAGTTTTCTTTGTCTCCGTTTACAATCTAATTTGCATGTTTATGGTGGTGTCAGATTAGTACAGGTTGTATGTGTATTGGGTGGCCCTTTGTGCCTAGCATGGGGTTAAGGTTACAGTGACTGGTAGGTTTAGGGATTAGTGTTTGGTATAAACAATGAGTACTGTGATTGACATGACCAATAAAATTTTAAGAACAGGGTGCCACAGGGTTGGATTTCCACCGCAGGCTGCAGCGAGACGCTTCCCAAACAGGAAAACTTCAACACCCATAATGCACTGGGCATGTTGCCATCCAAGGCCACTCCCACCAGTCGCTTACCGGAGTCAAATACCGTCTTGCTTTGGTAGGAAATACTTCTTGGCAAACTTTTAGTCATAATGGCATTGACTTGTATTGATTCCAGGTGGAAGATTTCTAAAAGTTTAGTGGGAGTAAGTTACTTTCGGTTTCCAGTGAAGGATACAGCATGTTGTAGGCAGTGACCAAAGGCTGCAAGGACCATAAATATGGAGAGAACACCGTAACAGAAAATGTAAAAAACATCTGTGTTTGTAGTCAACATTTCAAACAGGATTGCTACTAACACAGTGTTTTAGGCCAAACAAAGGGGAAAACTGAAAGAAGCAAAACGCCACCTCGTACAGACAAGAAAGCTGTTGCCACAATTTTCCATTTTAACCATAATTCTGTTTAAGAGTAGACAAAGTATGATGCAATTTTCAGTGATAAACCTACCTTTACAACAGGGGTGGGAATCTTTTGGAATCTCACAATTCGATTCAAATTGATTCTTGGGGTCACATTTCAATTAAAAGTCCATTCTCAATTCGATTGATGCATAGATTTGGTTCTAAATTTTATTTTATTTATTGTCCTTATATTTAAGAAGACCTGTGCTCCCAGCTGATTGATATTAAATACAACTCAAAGGTGTATTGAACTATTTTATTCATGATGAATTACATTTCCTGCCTTATAATTTTTTATTGGTAATACTATATTGTTTATATTTGTTTCCCTGGTACAGTTTTGCCATGTCTGTTTATTATATTGGATTTTTAAGGGGCCTGTTTTGCTTTTTTTTTTTAAATATCTGTAAACCTTTCACCAGGAGCTTTAAAGAATAGAGAGGGAAGAGTTTAGAAGAGAGTAGAATGAGAGCAGCTACTGTTGAAGTTATTTAATAAAGTAGTTTAAATTATACACACCTTGCAACCACATCATTACGTTACTCAAGCCGCGTGGAGACAGCCTTTCATATGCGACTCTAAATGCGTGAGCATGTGCACATCTTTTGCATCATTAAAATGTGTGATTATCAGCTGGTTGTGATCAGTGGCCAATATTTTGGAGTCAGATACAGGATATGTTCTTTCGCTTTTGCATGCAGGTATTGTTTGTTGTTTGGCAACTACTTGCGCATCCACATTGAACATGCTTCCCGTGTGTAAAAAGTACAAAAAAACTTGACGTGTGCCGGTACTTGTACATTATTTAAGACTATTTTCTATTAATTAAAATATTGATATAGGACCTGTTGTCAAGTAAGCGTCATTTGTCCCCCGTTGCTGTTGCACTGTTCCTTGTTCCGTCAACATCACGTCATTAACAGATATTTAAAATTATATATGTCATGCCAACTGCATCGGCGTGATTTCACACATGCTTCGGACACCGGCACCGCTGAAGGTATTCCTATAGCATCAGAAACTGATGAAGCATCGAGTACCCTATGAAAGGAAACTTCCTCTCCCCACTGCAAATCTGATGACTGCATGCAACACTTGCTGCACAGTTGCAGGCATGTCTATGAAAAGGCGCCTGCATAAAATGTCATCAGCTTCTTTGTCTCCTAGATCAGATCCAGCGATCCAATCAATTTCTGATGGAAAAAATCAAGTCCTGCCCTGGATTTTTTTGAATTTAAGAAGCTGTTTCACTTGGATGTACGTCACAATAGGCTGAAACAACACCAAGGTACGATTTGAATAATTTAATTCTTTGAATGAAAGTGATAAACAACTCACACTGTCTTTATGTTTTGCAGCAGCTCAAAGAGAAGACCCGCAGGATTTTCTCTTCTTCCTCAAGTCTGGTGCCAGACATTTTAGAAGTTATCATTGTCTCTTGCCAGTTACTCTCCATCTGGAAGATTTTTGTCTGAAATTCAAAATTATTCAAACATATTGTCAAGTTAAGTCTTCTGTAGAAACGAGGCAGATGCAGGTGAAGAGCATGAGGCATGAAATCAAGTGATAAGGAATTAGCAGTTTACTGAACAACTTCAGATATTTGTGTAGTCAAAGCTGTTTGCTTCTAAAAAAAAACATACATGTTCTTGTAAAAAAAGAAACATACAAATGTTCTTATAAAAAGCAATGGGAATTTTCCGCTTAAAAGTGCCTGTGGTCTTGAAGAGACTACTTATCTTAAGCGTGTAGACATGATAAAGTTTTTCTTTCCATCAGTTACAGATTGCACAGATTAATGTAATGTACATGCTATTCATAGTATAACATAAGGGCATTAGAAACACATGACATAAATGATATCTATATATAAGGTAAAGGAATGTATAAAATATATAGAATATGGGAAGTTTCGAAACATAAGTTTGGGAGGAGTGAACATCTAACTTCCATCAACTGTTTTGGCATCCCTCCACCTCCACCAACATAATTTAGGCATTTTGCTACCATACTCATCTTCCAAGCTTGAGTAGAACCTGCTTAGAGTCCCTCCACTGCGAACAGAAAGTCACATACATTTAACCTTAATAGCTTTTGGGCAAACAAACTCGTGAAATAAATATACAAATAAGGGGAAAATTTAAAAGCTACTGGCAGTGGATGGCACTGCTACTCAACCGACTCAATCTTCAAATGATTTATTAAGATTATGACTAATTGTACAGTGTTGGTCAATGCATTTTATTTAGATCTACTTCCATTGAATCAAATGTTTATCTACGTGTTCTTGCTGAGGTTCAGCATCCTCCATTAAAATGAATAGAAACACTTGCTTAAGTAGGGATTTAAAAGTGGCATCCCAACCAAATTGTCCCATTGGTCTCGTATGGCCTCCTAATCATATAAAATATTGACTACATCAATATCCTCTGATAGTTGGTTGGTTTTCTGGTACACTATGACTGCAGTCACTTCATTTTGATGGATGCTGTGAACAGGTGGAGGAACAGATTCCCCCACTCTGTCGAAAGGCATCTTTTCAGTATGATTTTTCATGTGACGGTTAAGGTGTCCCATTTGCGTGAAGGTCTTTGCACAGTGCGGGCAGTTGAAAGGCCTTTCACCGGTGTGATTTCTCATGTGTCTCTCAAGGCTTTGTTTTACCGTGAAACTCTTTCCACACAGAGAGCAGGCAAAAGGCTTCTCGCCAGTGTGAATTCTCATGTGTATTTCGAAGCTTTGTTTCACTGTGAAGCTCTTTCCACACTCGGAGCAGGTGAAAGGCTTCTCTCCAGTGTGATGCATCATGTGACTCTCAAGGCTTTGTTTCACTGTGAAACTCTTCCCACATTCGGTGCAGATGAAAGGCTTCACTCCACTGTGAACTCTCATGTGAATATCGAGGCCTTGTTTCACTGTGAAACTCTTTCCACACTCGGAGCAGCTAAAAGGCTTCGCTCCAATGTGAATTTTCATGTGTCTCTCAAGGTTGTTTTTCATCGAGAAACTCTTTCCACATTGAGGGCAGATGAAAGGCTTCTCTCCAGTGTGAATTCTCATGTGATACTCAAGTTTTAGTTTGACGTCGAAACCCTTTCCGCATTGAGAGCAGATGAACGGCCTTTCTCCATTGTGAAAGGTCATGTGGCTGTCAAGGCTTTGTTTCACTGTGAATCTCTTTCCACATTGGGGGCAGGAGAAGGGCTTCTCTCCAGTGTGGATTCTCATGTGTTTCTCAAGGTTGCTTTTCATTGCGAATCTGTTCCCACATTGAGGGCAGCTGAAAGGCTTCTCTCCAGTGTGAATTCTCATGTGATATTCAAGGTATCTTTTTATAGCGAAACTCTTTCCACACTGAGGGCAGGTGAAAGGCTTTTCTCCAGTGTGAATGGTCATGTGACTGTCAAGGCTTTGTTTCACTGTGAATCTCTTTCCACATTGGGGGCAGGTGAACGGCTTCTGTCCAGTGTGACTTTTCAAGTGACATTCAAGGCTTTGTTTCAATCTGTAACTCTTTCCACATTGGGGACAGGTGAACGGTTTCTCTCCAGTGTGAATTCTCATGTGACTTTCAAGGCTTTGTTTCACTTTGTAACTCTTTCCACATTGAATGCAGGTGAACGGCTTCTCTCCAGTGTGAATTCTCATGTGACGCTTAAGGTGTTTTAGTTGTGAGAAGCTCATCCCACACTGAGAGCAGGTGAAAGGCTTTTCTCCAGTGTGAATTCTCATGTGAATTTTAAGACTTTGTTTGGCAGTGAAACTCTTTTCACATTGAGGACAGGTGAAAGGCTTCTCTCCAGTGTGACTTGTCACGTGATATTTAAGTTGCCCTTGCTGTGCGAAACTCTTCCCGCACACAAAGCAGCTGAAAGGCTTTTCGCCAGTGTGAATTCTGATGTGAGCCTCGAGGCCTTGTTTCAATGTGAAACCCTTTCCACACTGAGGGCAGATGAACGGCTTCACTCCAGTGTGACTTCTCATGTGCTGCTTAAAACTTGCTTGCTTTGTGAAATGCACCCCACATTGATGGCATGTGATATAATCTTCTTTCAGTTCATTCTGATCTAAAATAAACAATAAATCAATGTCAAAACTCAATTCAAGGAAAATAAATGTGAGATAGCCAAAGTAATACCATTGGCAGAATATGACATAGGGATGTCACTGTGAAGTTTTCACACCAGTATTACTGGTACCGCTGGGGGAAAGGGGGATTTTGAACGTGTGCTCGCTTTTCACTTTAGCTTTTGAATTTGCTATCACGGGTGCTCTGTGTAAAGGCCTATAAATCATGGGCAAACTAGAAAGAGTGCCTTAAATATTCTTTTTCCAAAGTTTACATGCCTGTAACTCTCAAAGTATTCAAGATATCTTAATATCCTTTGAGATTCTCCTTATTAAAACACTTTCCTTTTGAAGTCATTTTCAGGGCTCTACATAGTTTAGTCCCATGGGCAGCTCCATGTTCAAAAATCCACTGTAAATAGTTAAGTTGAGGCACATTAATTTGCTCTCAAGAGTATTTTTAAGAATCTATATTTGAATCAGTTTCAGGGATATTTGGAAGAAGGGATTTTGATCATTTTAAATGCTTCTGAAGCGACCAAGAGTTCAAATACACGGCATCATAACTACACGTCATCGCATTGACATCACTGTGTCTATGAGACTGAACCATATATGGCCTTTAAGATGAAGATTCCCACAGAAAAGTTTCTGCTTTTTGCCATTTTTGAACTGTCACCATTGGCATATAATAAAACAAAGATTACTAAAGTCAACAGATTTTACTAATAGACCAACCAATCTTTGTGTAAAATCAACATAACAATGCTGCCATCTTTCTAAAGTCAATTTTACACCTCTCTATGACGCGTCCAAGCTTTATAATGTCAGTGAATGGGAAACATCGCGTATGACGCTCAAGAAAATGCATCCATCCATCATAAACGCGACATCAGTTAGTTGAATACGGAAAGCGGTCTGACGGAAGCTAGATATTTTACTTTAAAAGTTGTTAAATATGGATGTTTTTCTTACACAAACGCATTGCTTCGCATCGTAAGGCCTTTATTAACCCCCCGATGCAGTGTGGAGTACATTTATAATGGATGGATGCAGTTTCTTCAGCTTCATACTCGTTGGTATCCTTCACTGCCATTATAGAGCTTGGATACACCTAGGATGGCTTGAGGTTGAGTAAAGCTTGGAGTAATTTTCATTTTAAAGTGAACTTTAAGATCTCCATATCTCTGGGATTGAACCATTGAGGGCCTTTAAAATGCAGATCCCAAAAGGAAAGTTTGTTAAGAACCAGAATCTAAAAGGATAGTAAGATGTCTTTTAATACTTCTTGAGTTATAGACATGTAAACTTGTGGCAAAAAACACAAGAACTGCTTTTTGCCGTTTTTGAACTGGCATATAATAAAACGAAGATTGCTTAAGTCAACAGATTTTAGGTCAACAGACCTACCATTTTCTGTGTAAAAGTAAAATAATGATGCTGCCACCTTTCTGAAGTCATTTTTACACCCCTCAAACTTGGCTCCAAATCTCAGGTTAAATTGTTATTTTGACCCCCGTCTACTAAATAGTGGATTACTCAGTAAACATCTGACTTTTAATATTTTAGTTTCCATCACTATTTATGTCCGTCTTTCTACAGAAAAAATATAAACAAAATCAAAATTGAGCAGGGAAAGTTTCTAAAATTTGGCTGATTTGACACAGAATGACCCAATAGCATTTCCCTCAATTGACCCTTCGCAAACAGTTTGATTGACAGGCGATCTAACCAATGATAACGCTGAATCCACCATCTTATCCGACAAAGCCGTCAGAGAGTAGCCTATAGTAGATTAACGTTGGTTAACTTGAAATATTGTGTGTCCTCACGTCTTTCCGCGCTTGAAACAACATTCCTTCTGATGTTCATTCATGTTTATTTGATGCTATAAATGAACTAGTATGAAGAGATGATCGGTTCACGAGCCGCTTGAAGGATCTGTCATGACACATTAAGGAGCCACTGTACGGTATTTAGCGTATAAACTGCTTTAAAAAATTACAATATTTTAAATATGAAACTGTTTCACACGTTGTCAGTGTCCTCTTTGCTCCGCAATATATTTTTCACTGCGTGAGAACATGATGTGTGGCGTGAGAGCGCACGGGTTGTCGGGCATTGCAACAGGGGGGGGGGTTTTGCGAAGGGTCAATTAGGCCCCATTTATACATGGTACTTTCACTGTATTTGTCAATAAACAGGATCCAAAATGTATACAAGATTTAAATATGATTTCCCTCTAGTTGGTGCCATAAGAAAAACTTTATTATCACCGTATATAGTGTGACGGTACTGTTCTCAGTTTTTGATTGCAGTGAAAATGAAGACTTCACTATCAATATTACTGTAATATTTTTACAGTATTCATCTTGTTGCTAGGCTGATTTAAGGTGGACTATTTTGTTGTGAAAGTTTTAAGTCAATATATAGGGGAAAGATTATAAAACAAACTAAAATGTCCTTTTATTTATTTGGTGAGTGCCTATAGATGTGTAATAAGCAGGATAATACTGTGGAGGGATGTAGTATCACCCTTAAAAAGTTCGCTCATGCAAAAATTACATTTATGTCATTAACTACTCACACTCATGTTGTTACAAAACCTGCAAGACCTTTGTTCATCTTCAGAACACAAATTAATATATTTTTGATGAAATCCAAGATTTTTTTTTTTTATTATCCCCCATAGAAACCAATGAAATGAGTCATTCCATGTTTACGTCCGAGCGCCGAACGGTGTTCAGACGCAAACACGGAAGCGCTGCACTGTGCCGACTACGTCAACCGCGTAAGAGAATGACGTTAGAGAAGAAACTGTTATTTTTATTTTGTTTTTGCGCACGAAAAGTATTCTCGTGGCTTCATAACATTAAGGTTGAACCACTGCCGTCACGTCGACTATTTAAACAATAGTTTCTCTGAAACTTTACTTTGATTTCTTCAAAAACATCTTAATTGGTGTTTCAAAGAGGAACGAAGGTCTTATGGATTTGGGGTGAAGGGCGAGTACTTAATGACAGAAATTTCATTTTTGGGTGATCTAACCCTTTAAGGCATTTATTTTGTGATAAAGACCAGCTGACTAACATTATCATCAAATGTTTTAAGCACCATTGGGACATATTCACTGCAGAAAGAGAGAGAAATACTATCATATCCATTTTAACCATTCACAAAATTCAGTACTTTTAAAAATTATTATGTTAAGTACTTGCATTTTTGTTTTTTACCAAAAAGGGTGAATTATCAATTATCCAAGCATATTAAAATAGATTTTTTTTCTACTGTTGCCTACTTGGCTTCTCTGCTTTCAGTCAGATAATTTGAACAGTTACTCTGACAAATGAACATCTGAAGTAACCACCTTTCAAGGCTTCATAGGCATAAATCATTGACACACTTGGCTTTATTAGTCACGAACAAGAATGAACATATTCATTGTTATCATATTAGAGTCTTTGTAACTGATAAATAACCAACTCACACGGTATTATATCCTTCTGTTTAAGACTAGTCGACTGGCAGGTTTCCTTCTTCACATCTGGTGCCTGTGTGGTCTGGTTGTTTTCATGCTGCTCCATCTTTATTGATCAAGTTTATTTCGCAGATAGCCTTCTATCAGTCAGTTTTGATTCACTATGTTCTCTAAACGAGGTTATACATCCGAAGCTGGTTTGCTTTAAAATAACTGCAGCTTTACTGTGGGGATAAAGATAAAAGATCCGAAACGTAACCGTTTCTTTTGTTTGGAAACAGTAGGTTTGTTCAAGATGCATCGGCGCTGCGCAGACCGAGCAGCGTATGACATCAAAGTACCGCGAGAGCGACTCAAAAGCGCATGCTCTCCAATCGCTCTCGCGGTACTTTGATGTCATACGCTGCTCGGTCTGCGCAGCGCCGATGCACCTTGAACAAATCTATTGATTCGGATCGCGAATCAAACTGGCCAGGTCACGTGATTTCAACAACGAGGCTTCGTTACGTCATCCTAGTTTGCCCAACTTTCGCCGTTAGAGGGCGTTGATTTGATAAACTCATTAAAACGCTGTTGTAAAATATGAAGTAAAAAACACTGGATAAATACATTAGATATAGATGAGTTCTATTCAGAGCTTTTTAGCTTTATGAAGTGGTGAGTGACACACTGACTAGCATCGTTTGTTGCTAATGCTAGGAGAAACAGCTAATAACCTCATTACCATGAGAACAAAATCTATATCGTTCATTGGCTGTTATACAGACATCACATATCCACCTATTATACATTTAACAAAACTGTGTGACTTTATTTCTGCATTGTGGAACACAAAAGAAGGGATTCTGATGAATGTTTCAACTGAATTTGTCTGTTCAAAACACTTCACTCAGTACTACTTAATACATTGCCTATTTGTACAAAAATAAGGTTCAACATAAGCTAATGCTATTTAAATACCAATAAAATGGTGTTTGTGTATATTTTTTAATCAGTTTTATTTTGATAAACATGACACAATATATCATTAATAGTACATGAAGAGTTTTTACTCTGAACGTGTCCGAATAAACACAAAACACATCATTGTCATCTGAGAATCTGACCTATCGTGACACAGCTGTGTCATCATCAGCCGATCTGAAGAATCAGTCCAAAATGAACCAGTCAACTGTCTATGGAATAGGCAATAATGACAAAATAAAATTTCAAACATAATTTGACTTGCTTTATTCATGTCAAACATACTGCATTTTAAAATATGACAGTGGCATTGTTTAGTCCCAAGATTCACACCACTAATGTTTTTTCTAGGGTAGGTTTAAATGTCCTAACTAAAGCTTAATCCTGGTCCAAGCCCTGTCTGTTAAACTGAGACATTATTTGTTATGTCTCAAGAGACTCTGACGTGTAAAATCATATTATATCTGTGCGGTACAGTAGGTAATATACCTTCCATACATAAATGGCTATATTCACATTGATTATAGGCTACTTTATTCTTTTATATTCTGATTAATAGAACTATTCCACACTTGCAAGAAAAACAAAGTTTTCTAACTAAATCCATTTTTTTTTAAAAAATCTTGCAGCCCCAAACAGATGAGATGAATGTCAGTACCAGATGTAAATTGAGCCTAAAAGTGTCTAATAGAGGAAAAGGCTATAGCAAAGTGCATCTGAAAGAATAGGAAGACTTTGAGAATGAAAGATTTAACCTTTAGTATGTCAAAGATAAATCAATGACATCTGTTGCAAATGAACTTGGTGCAGATCTAAGACTTTGGATATCTATTGTCCTTGAATTGAACTGAACAACCTAATTGCCACTTCAGAGGCGCTTCTGTATCACCTTTGCAGTTTAAATGTGGCATTTGAGAACCTCTGGTCTTATGAGCTTCGATAATAAAGATAGCTACTTGATAGTACACCGATCAGGCATAACATTATGACCACTGACAGGATATTATTATTATTATTGCTCAAGAAATTAATGCTGGTGGTCGCAGGGGCGTAGTCGTGACCTAATGGTGAGGGAGTCGGGCTTGTAACCTGAAGGTTGCTGGTTTGATTCCCACGCCGGCAGGAATTGAAGGTGGGGGATGAACAGCGATACCATGACTAAGGTGCCTTTGAGCAAGGCACCTAGGGAAACTTCTCACTTGTAAGTCGCTTTGGATAAAAGCGTCTTCCAAATGAATAAAAATGATAGAAAGGTGTCAGAATACACAGTGCATCAGTTTTTTGCGTATGGAGCTGCATAACCACAGAGCAGTCAGAGTGTCCATGCTGACCCCTGTCCACTGAAAGAGCCAACAGTGAGCATCAGAACTGGACCAAGGAGGAATGGAAGAAGGTTGCCTGGTCTGATGAATCACGTTTTCTTTTACATCACATGGATGGCCGGGTGCTTGTGTCACCTACCTGGGGAACACATGGCACCAGGATGTTATTTTAACACATACCACCTACCTAAGCATTGTTGCAGAACCTGTTCACCTGGTGGACCTCTTTCAGCAGAATAATGCGCCCTGCCACAAAGCTAAAATGGTTGCACAACATAACAACATGTTTGAGGTGTTGACTTGGCCTCCAAATTCACCAGATCGCAATCCAGTCGAGCATCTGTGGGGTGTGCTGAACAAACAAGTCCGATCCATGGAGGATCCACCTCGCAACGTACAGGACTTAAAGGATCTGCTGCAACATCTTGGTGTCAGACACCACAGCACACCTTCAGGGATCAAGAGGAGTCTATGTCTCGACGGGTCAGGGCTGTTTTGGCAGCCATGACCAGCCCAGGCATAACATTATGACCACAAATGTGATCAGACCAGGCCACCTTCTTCCATTGCTCCGTGGTTCAGTTCTGATGCTCACATGCCCATACTTTGGGCGGTGGACAGGGGTCAACATGGGCACCCTTACTGTTTGTACAAAATGGGCTTTCAATAAAACTTGGCTGTCCATACCATCAAATGCCTTGCTTTAGCAGGAAATACTTCTTGGCAAACTTTTAGTCATAATGGTGTCGACTTGTATTGTTTCCGTGTGGAAGATTTCTAAACGTTTAGCGGAAATGAGTTACTTTTGGCTTCCAGTGAAAAATCCTGCATAAATACAGAGAGAACATCTCAATGGAAAATCTAAAAAACCTCTGTGTTTGTAGTCAACATTGGTGGTGTGGAGGGCATCAGGTCCTTCAGGACGTCAGCCTGGTAAGCCTGCAGCACCGCCATAGACGGGTAAGATCGGAGAAGCCGTAGCCAATTGCATCGGAGTGATTTCACACAGGCTTCAGACAATGGTGCACACTGAAGGTTTTCTCATAGCATCAGCAACTGATGGTGCACTGAGTTCCCCACGAAAGGAAACTTCCCCTCACTGCTAATCTGATGATGCACCAGCAGTCCAATCAATTCCTGATAGACAAAATCAAGGTCTGCCCAACTTTATTTTAGTTTAAGAAGCTGTTTCACTTGGATATACGTCACAGTAGGCTGAAACAACACCAAGGTACGATTTGAATAATTTAATTCTTTGAATGAAAGTGATAAACAACTCACACTGTCTTTATGTTTTGCAGCAGCTCAAAGGATTTTCTCTTCTTCCCCAAGTCTGGTGCCAGACATTTTAGAAGTTGTCATTGTCTCTTGCCAGTTACTCTCCATCTGGAAGATTTTTGTCTGAAATTCAAAATTAATCAAACATATTGTCAAGTTAACTCTTCTGTAGAAACGAGGCAGATGCAGGTGAAGAGCATGAGGCATGAAATAAGTTATCTACTTTAGATATTTGTGTAGTCAAAGCCGTTTGAATCTAATAAGAAACATACACATTCTTATAAAACAAGAAACATACATGTCATTATAAAAAAAAAATGGAATTTTTTTCTGCTTAATAGTGTCTGTGATCTTGAAGAGACTCCTTATCTTAAGCGTGTAGAGATGATCAAGATTTTCTTTCCATCGATTACAGTTTGCACAAATTAATGAAATGTACATGTTATGCCTTGTACAACATAACTGTATGCAGCATTGTTTAAACAAAATCTATGTATAAGGTAAAAGGAATAAAATATGTAGATAAATAATTATACAAATAAGGGGGAAAAAATCCAGTGACTAGCAGTGGATGGCACTGCTACTCAACCGACTCAAATGATTTACTAAGATTATGACTAATTGTACAGTGTTGGTCAAAGCATTTTATTTAGATCTACTTCCATTGAATCAAATGTTTATCTACGTGTTCTTGCTGAGGTTCAGCATCCTCCATTATAATGAATAGTAACTTATAGAAACACTATTGTGTAAACGTGTCATCCCGACCACATTGTCCCATTGGTCTCTTATCAGTTATGGCCTCCTAATCATATAAAATATTGACTACATCAATGTCCTCTGATAGCTGGTTGGATTTCTGGGGCTGCAGTCTATTCATTTTTGATGGATACTGCAAACAGGTGGAGGAAGAGATAAACTCTGTCGAAAGGCTTCTTTCCAGTGTGAGGGTTAAAGTGTCCGTTTTGCTTGAAGCTCTTTGCACATTAAGGGCAGAATCAGTGTGAATTCTCATGTGACTCTCAAGGCCTTGTTTTACTGTAAAACTCACTCCACACTCGGAGCAGCTGAACGGCTTCGCTCGAGCGTGAATTTTCATGTGTCGCACAAGGTTGTTTTTCATTGAGAAACTCCTTCCACACTGAGGGCAGATGAAAGGCTTCTCTCCAGTGTGAATGATCATGTGATTATCGAGGCCATGTTTCACAGTGAAACTCTTCCCACACTCGGAGCAGCTGAAAGGCTTCACTCCAGTGTGAATTCTCAGGTGATTATCAAGGCCATGTTTCACTGTGAATCTCTTTCCACACTCGGAGCAGCTGAAAGGCTTCGCTCCAGTGTGAATATTCATGTGTCTCACAAGATTTTTTTTCATCCCAAAACTGTTCCCACATTGAGGGCAGACAAAAGGCTTCTCTCCAGTGTGAATTCTCATGTGATCCTCGAGGTTTCGTTTAACAGCGTAACTCTTTCCACATCGAGAGCAGGTGAAAGGCTTCTCTCCAGTGTGAATGGTCATGTGACTGTCAAGGCTTTGTTTCACTGTGAATCTCTTTCCACACAGTGGGCAGGAGAACGGCTTCTCTCCAGTGTGAACTCTCATGTGACTATCGAGCTTTTGTTTAATTGTGAAACGCTTTCCACACTCTGAGCAGGTGAAAGGCTTCTCTCCAGTGTGAGTTCTTATGTGATTCTCAAGGCTTCGTTTCACTCTGTAACTCTTTCCACATTGAATGCAGGTGAACGGCTTCTCTCCAGTGTGTGTTCTCATGTGACGCTTAAGGTATTCTTGTTGTGAGAAGCTCATCCCACACTGAGAGCAGGTGAAAGGCTTCTCTCCATTGTGAATTCTCATGTGAATTTTAAGACTTTGTTTGGCAGTGAAACTCTTTTCACATTGAGGACAGGTGAAAGGCTTCTCTCCAGTGTGACTTGTCACGTGGCATTTAAGTTGTCCTTGCTGTGCGAAACTCTTACCGCACACAAAGCAGCTGAAAGGCTTTTCGCCAGTGTGAATTCTGATGTGAACCTCGAGGCCTTGTTTCACTGAGAAACCCTTTCCACATTGAGGGCAGATGAACGGCTTCACTCCAGTGTGACTTCTCATGTGCTGCTTATGGCTTGCTTGCTTTGTGAAATGACTATTGATATAATCTTTGTTCAGTTCATTCCCATCTAAAATAAACATAAAAAGAAATCAATATCAAAACTCAAGGAAAATAAATGTGAGATAGCCAAAGAAACAGACAGACCAGAATATGAAATAGGGATGTCACTGCGAGGACGTTTTCACACTGGTATATAAACTTGCAACAACACCAGTATTGTCAATGACGCTCAGGATCTGTTACGCACCAAATCCTCTGCCATCGTCTTGTCAGTCATCTTTCCTTACTGATCATGTGATAAGTGAAATCTGACTCCTGTATGGACTAGAGCAAACACTTTCAGTTTATAATTGTAGTGCAACTGAACTAAATGGTTTTACTGTAACACTGACTACCGCAGCAAGACTAATGCGACAGTTTTCTATCATACTAATGTTCTTGCTCTCATACAAGGTTATTATCTATTAGATGAACTTTGTAATAGCATTTCCCTCTATTAGACACTGTTAGCCCCATTTATACACTGCTGAAGTCCAACTCACTTGTGTATGTCAATATATATATATATATATATATATATATATATATATATATATATATGATTTAAATATAATTTCTTTTTAGTTTAGTGCCATAAGAAAAACTATATTATCTACATATATAGTGTGGCAGTACTGTTCTCAGTTTTTGACTGCAGTGAAATGAAGACTTCAGAATTGGGACACATTCACTGCACACACAGAGAGAGAGAGAAAAAAGTACTTTAACTTCACATAATCACAAATTCATTGTGTTTATAACAAGTAAGCTATAGATAAAATTTAGCACTATGTCTATTACAGTGAAAATTTGGCAGCTTGGGGGAAAAAAAGGCTGTGTTTTGTTTTATTTTGTAACTAAAAGGGATGAATTATCAATTATCCAAGCATATAAAAATATTAATATCCAAGTTACTCTGACAAAAAAGCCCCAACTTCTGTGGTCAAATGAACATTTCAAGGCTTTATAGGCATAAATCATTGACACACTTGGCTTTATTAGTCACGAACAAGAATGAACATATTCATTGTTATCATATTAGAGTCTTTGTAACTGATAAATAACCAACTCACACGGTATTATATCCTTCTGTTTAAGACTAGTCGACTGGCAGGTTTCCTTCTTCACATCTGGTGCCTGTGTGGTCTGGTTGTTTTCATGCTGCTCCATCTTTATTGATCAAGTTTATTTCGCAGATAGCCTTCTATCAGTCAGTTTTGATTCACTATGGTCTCTAAACGAGGTTATACATCCAAAGCTGGTTTGCTTTAAAATAACTGCAGCTTTAATGTAGTGATAGGCGCTTTTAAAACGCTGCTTCATAAAGATCCGAAACGTAACTGTTTTTTTGTGTTTCGAATCAGTGATTCGGAGCGCGAATCATATAGGCCAGGTCACGTGATTTCAAGCAACGAGGCTTCGTTACGTCGAATATTCTGGTTTACCATTAGAGGGCGTTGATTTGATGAACCCATGAAAATGCTGAGGTAAAATTTGAAGTAAAAAAACTACTGGATAAATACATTAGATATAGATGAGTTCAATTCAGAGACAGAGCTTTTTAGCTTTATGAAGTGGTGAGTGACACACTGACTAGCACCGTTTGTTGCTAATGCTAGGAGAAACATTGAATAATCTCATTACCATGAGAACAAAATATATATTGTTCATGACTGTTATATTTTCTCAACAGACATCACATATCCACCTATTATAGCTGATTTATACATTTAACAAAATGGATGACTTTATTTATGCATTGTGGAACACAAAAGAAGGGATTTTAATGAACGTTTCAACAGATTTTGTCCATAAAAGAAAAGTCATGTAGAAAACAAACACTTCTCATTCAGTACTTTATGTATTGCTTAATACATTGCCTATTTGTACAAAAATATAGTTCAACATAAGCTAATACTATTTAAATACCAATTAATTGGGGTCTACATATTTTAAAATGTTTTACTTTGATAACATGACAGTATAATATTAATATTACATGGGTTTTTACTGTTATATATGGAAGCCCGTTCCCGCCACTGTTGAGAAAAAAAAATATTCCGTAAGTCATAATAATGAGAAACTTTCTCATAATAATGACTTAGCATCTCATAATAATGATTTAGTATTTCATAATAATGACTTAGTATCTCATAATAATGACTTAACATCTCATAATAATGACTTAGTATCTCATAATAATGACTTAACATCTCATAATAATGACTTAACATCTCATAATAATGACTTAACATCTCATAATAATGACTTAACATCTCATAATAATGACTTAACGTCTTTAACTTAATCAAAAAAAAAATTTTTTTTAATTTTTTTAGAAACTTTCTCATAATAATGACTTAGTATCTCATAATAATGACTTAGCATCTTTAACTTAATCAAAAAAAAAAAATTTTTTAATTTTTTTTAGAATTTTTCTCATAATAATGACTTAGTATCTCATAATAATGACTTAGCAACTTAATAAAAAAAATAAAAAAATTAAAAAAGTTTTTTTATTAAGTTAAAGATACTAAGTCATTATTATGAGATGTTAAGTCATTATTATGAGAAAGTTTCTTAAAAAAAATAAAAAAAATTTTTTTGATTAAGTTAAAAATGCTAATTCATTATTTTTATGAGATACTAAGTCATTATTATGAGATGCTAAGTCGTTATTATGAGATACTAAGTCATTATTATGAGAAAAGTTTCTCATTATTATGAGATACTAAGTCATTATTATGAGAAAGTTTCTCATTATTATGACTTACGGAATTTTTTTTTTTTCTCAACAGTGGCGGAAACGGGCTTCCATAGTTATAAAAAGATTTTGAGAGACGCGTCGTTGTCATCTCAGCAGCCGCTCTGGAGAATATGTTCAAAATAAACCAGTCAACTGCAAGTAAAAATACTGTGAAAATACACACTGACGTCTATGGAATAGGTAATAATGACAGAAAAAAATTTTTACAACATAAGTGTACTTTATTGTTGCCGCTCATTAGACCATGGGTTCTCAAACATCAAATTTACACTGCAAAGGCGACACAGAAGCGCCTCTGAAGTGTCAATTAGGTGTCTTTACACACGGTTTATTGCTGGTCAGTGGTTGCATAAATACCAGACTGCATATAGGTATACTAGGAATTGAGGTGGGTAAGAGCAGGCCTAATTTAGTCTGCCTTTTATGCTTAATTTCGTTTTTACACCGAATTTTAAGCAGGCACAGAGCAGCCTCAACTCAGCTGAAAGTGGGGTCCGCAAAATAATGCCATATTTTCCAGACTATGTCATGTATTTTGTATCATCTGCATCATGCTGCGACTTGCTTTTAACATCAAATAACCAAAACATAGACATTTAAAGGGTTAGTTCACCCAAAACAAAACCTGTAAGCCTTTCACTCATCTTAGGAACACAAATGAAGACCTTTTTGATGAAATATGACAGCATTCTGTCCTTCCATAGCCCACACTTGTAGTTCGGTTCGTTTGGTCCGGACCAAAAAACAAAAACAAAACATATAGTCCTGGTCCGCTTAGTGTTCACACGGGCATTTTTAACAGCAAACCTAAAGTTACTGAACCAAAGGCATAGGGATACGGTCACAAGCTGATTGGTCGGCTTTTATGACGTATATTTTGTGACGGAACTTGCTTAACGAACATTCAAAACAATGCTGTGTGCTGGATTAAACACCATCATTTTATGCGTCTACATACTTCAGAATTTTTGTGCGTTTTTTCTAGCACTTTCGAAACATGCTTGTTGGACCAAATATTCATGAGGCATTTTACCTCCTCGTTGCTCCACGTTTGTCCTCACGTCCTGTTTTTGGTTCGTTTACATGTCTTTGGTTTGTGTTGTGTTCATATATCAATCGAACCGCACCAGAGTTTGTTTGGAAGCGGACCGAGACCCATCTTTTTAGCGGCCTCTGTCCGCTTGTTTGGTGCGCACCAGGGTTCGGATGGCAGCGTTCACATATGTTCAAATGAACCGCACTAACTGAGCAATCGTACCAACATGCAAACATGACAAGTGTGAACGCACCCTTAGGCTGCAACAAAATAGGAGACCAGACGTGCCAAATCATTGCAAAAACATTTAATTTAACATAAGAAGACAAACATAAGCAACATAAACAAGGAAATGCTTTAGGGCCGGGCAGGACGCGCAGCATAACGGTAGGCCACCAAACGCCAGACTCAAGACGGTCATTCCAAGCAACGCGCGCCCACGATCGGTCTCGGCTGCATTTAACTGGCCATCCGACAAGGGTCAGGTGTGTTGGCCACGCCCCCTCCAGACGGCACCTGAAATCACACACATAACCAACCACACGCACAGCGTAGACTGGGACGTCGCAACATGAATTGAGCGTTTTAGTCCAAATTTTCTGAAGAGACTCCATCGATCAACAGAACATGAATAACGCACAGGAACAAACCTCTTCTGGAAGCTCAAATGTGCTGCGTTAACACAAGAATGAAGCTCATACGTTCGAGCTTCCAGAAGAGGTTTGTTCTTGTGCGTTATTCATGTTCGGTAGAGCATCCGTTCATGTTCGCTGATCAATGTTTATATGTGAGTAAAAGCCTAAACTAAATCTGTTCATGATAAAAAGCGACTGAGTCCGTTTGGAAAATCTGGACTAAACCGCTCGGTTCATATGGTTCACTTTTGTGACGCACTCCAGAAATAAGTCCACAGAGACGAGACGGCAGATATTGCATCCTGTTTGTTTTCTTTATTTTACACAAAAACATTTTGTTGTTATTTTGAATGTTAACACAGACCCTTCACAGATCAGAATGATGTCTAACTCTAATCTGCATGACCATATATGAGTATTTTAAGTTGCTCCCACTGATATACGGAAAAAATCCAAATGATCATACAAAACAAAACAAAAAAGATCACTCCTAGTGCTAACTGGACATGAAAGCCTATTCATTATTAAACAAAAAAATGGAACCAAACATAGAAAAAGGGGTAGCACTTTATTTTACAGTCCTGTTTCAAGTACATACTATGTACTTATTGTAGTAATGAGAATACGGAAACATTTGAATTAGAGGCAAATGAGAGAGGAGCCCAACACTAGTTTAATCACCGTTATAATTATGAGGGGGTCCTTGGATAATTTCTAGTCTGTAAGGGGTCCCTGACCCCAAAAAGTTTGAGCACCCCAGCATTAGACATTAGCCAGTGTTCTTTCCAGTGTGAATTCTCAGGTGTCTCCCAAGGCCTTGTTTCATTGTGAAACTCTTTCCACATTGAGAGCAGGTGAAGGGCTTCTCTCCAGTGTGAATTCTCATGTGTCTCTCAAGGCTTTGATTCACAGTGAAACTATTTCCACATTGAGAGCAGGCGAAAGGCTTTTCTCCAGTGTGAATTCTCATGTGTCTTTCAAGGTTTCGTTTGGCTACGAAACTCTTTTCACATTGAGGACAAATAAAAGGCTTTTCTCCAGTGTGAATTCTCATGTGACTCCCAAGGTTCTGTTTTACTGTAAAACTCTTTCCACATTGAGGACAAATAAAAGGTTTCTCTCCAGTGTGAATTCTCATGTGACTTTCAAAATGTTGTTTCACTGCGAAACTCTTTTCACACTGGCAGCAGGTGAAGGGCTTCTCTCCAGAGTGAATTCTCATGTGAACTTTAAGGATTCTTTGTTCTGTGAAATTCTTTCCACACTGAGGGCAGGTGAAAGGCTTTTCTCCAGTGTGGATTATCATGTGTCTCTCAAGGCTTTGTTTCACTGCAAAACTCTTTCCACATTGAGGGCAGATGAACAGCTTCTCTCCAGTGTGGATTCTCATGTGATTCTCAAGGATTCTTTTCACTGTGAAACTCTTTCCACACTGATAGCAGGCAAAAGGCTTCACTTCAGTGTGAATTCTCATGTGAATCTCAAGGCTTTGCTTCAATGTGTAACTCTTTCCACACTGAGAGCAGCTGAAAGGCTTCTCTCCAGTGTGAATTCTCATGTGATATTTAAGGTTGTGTTTCTCGGTGAAGCTCTTTCCACACTGTGAGCAGGTGAACGGTTTCTCTCCAGTGTGAATTTTAATGTGACTCTCAAGGTTGTGTTTCACTGTGAAACTCTTTCCACACTCAAAGCAGACGAAAGGCTTCTCTCCAGTGTGATTTCTCATGTGAATATGAAGGTTTTGTTTCATGTTAAAACTCTTTCCACACTCAAAGCAGACGAATGGCTTCGCTCCACTGTGAATTCTCATGTGAATATCAAGGCTTTGCTTCATTGAGTAACTCTTTCCACACTCAAAGCAGCTGAAAGGCTTCTCTCCAGTATGAATTCTCATGTGACATTTAAGGTTTTGTTTCTCTGTGAAACTCTTTCCACACTCGGAGCAGGTGAAAGGCTTTTCTCCAGTGTGAATTCTCATGTGTCTCTGAATGCTTTGTTTAAATCTGAATCTCTTTCCACACTGAGGGCAGGTGAATGACTTTTCTCTAGTGTGAATTCTCATGTGCTTTTCAAGGCTTGCTTGCTTGGTGAAATATTTCCCACAGTGATGGCAAGTGATATAATCTTCTTTCAGCTCTTTCAGACCTAAAATAAGCATTAAAAAAATCAATTCAAGGAAATTAGGGTTAGATATCTAAAGTTTTAGGTCTGCACCATTTCATTTGCTACAGATGTCATCGATTTATCTTAGACATACTAAAGGTTAAATCTTTCATTCTCAATTTTTTGCAATTAAATCTGGTAAGAGTTATACAAGGGTATTATCTTTCAGATGCACTTTGCTATAGCCTTTTCCTCTATTAGACACTTTTAGGCTCAATTTACATCTGGTATGAACATTCATCTCATCTGTCTAGAGCTCCAAGGTATTGGAAAAAAACTTTTCCTTCGATATATTGCAGTATGCGATATGAAAAAATTGTGATTTGAGTGATTTGGGTTTTCACATTTGGGTTTACTCTTAACAAGAACCAATTCAAAACTCTAATAAGCTTATAAGCGGATCCACTGAAATACTTTCAGAGGCTCCTGACACATATGGCGGTCATGAGATGGGCATGGTACCACGTCACACATCGTGTGGCCATCACACCGATCTGTCGCCACCTTTTCAGCCTTGTGTTTTGGCGGGCAGGAGTCCCCTAGGTCAAGTGTCCAGGCGTGTTGTTGTCACAACCAATACCTTCAAGACCGACTGGGGTGCTGTGTGCAACAGCCATGCAGTTTCAGGCTCCTGGACAGGACCATGTCTGCTTTGGCACATCAACTGCCTAGATTTGTTGGCTGTGCATTGGCAAGCATGTGTTGGTCCGGACGGACAACACAGCGATGGTGGCGTATATAAATCGCCTGGGCGGGATCCGCTCTTAATCGCATGTCACATCTCGCCCGCCATCTCCTCCTCTGGAGTCAGCAATGACTGAAGTCTCTGCATGCCATTCATATCCAGGGCAACCTCAATTGCACAGCCGACGCACTCTCACATGCACTGGAGACTCAATCCCCAGACAGTCCAGCTGATATGGAATCGATTCAGCGAGGCACAGGTGGAACCGTTTGACTACCACGAGTCCTGCCATTGTGCTCTGTGGTACTCCCTGACCGAGGCCCTCCTCGGCACGGTTGCACTAGCGCACAGCTGATAATGCAAGTATACGTTTCCCCCAGTAAGCCACACTGCATAGACATTGTAATGGTTGCCCCTTACTGGCCCATCTAGACTTGGTTCACGGAGTTCCCTGGCGAATCCCCCTGAGGAAGGACCTTCTATCTCAGGGGCAGGGCACAATCTTGCACCCGTACCCAAAAACCTCCATGTCTGGTCCCTGGGGACGCTGTGTTGTGCAGGTGTGTGTCGCATTTACTTCGTCTTTCGTTTTTTTCTTCAACATATTCACAAACTTGCTAACTATATCATGATCTATATGATATAAGTGAATGTGTTTTGTTGTTTAAACACCTTCATAATGATCATGTAAATTGATAATGCGCAATGAGTTTGCACCGCAATTCTGTCGGATTTACATCACGTAAATTCATCCATTTTTCCTCGAAATAGCCTACAAAAAAGTGACTGGTGAACTAGGAGAAGAATAGAGTAAACGTTATTGTTTCATGCACAATGTATCTGATATGAATAAAACACTTCATCAAATTATAATTCAAAGGATTGTTGCAGCTTCCATATAAGCGTATGAAATTTGAATTTAAAGTATAAATGTCTTATAATATATATATATACAGTCTAAATCTAGAACGTCATTTAAATGTCTGAAACCTCAAATAAACTTTGTGTGGTTGAAAACAGTGAATAGTGGTGAAATATGAAAAGCACTGAGTGCGTCAGTCTCTGGCTCGAGCGCCAGCCAATGCGCGAAAGCACATTTGAATTTAGCATTGACGCACTGAACATGCTAATCACACCGATGTGACCGTAAAACTTACAAAAATTGCCGCGCACTCCGCTGCGCAAAATGGAGTCTCGCGCACTCAACACACATGACTTCCCACAACGCGGTGAGGTCATTTTTGCCAAGCGCAATTTCACGTTTGTGCGGACGTGGCGAATATAAACCAGGCTTTAGTGCTTGGGATGTTTGCGCACACTTAAGGTCCGGCTATAGGGCCTACTTCATTTTCCGCTTTCCGCACAGTCCCCAAGTATACTTTGGCCTTCCCACACAGTGCGCGAGGAATGAGTTCAGTTCCCTTTCACGCTTTCTTGCGCTCGAAAATTTAAACTGGCAAGGTTTAAACTTTCTTGATGATGTAGCACTGGTCCGTCAACTGTCCTGAGCGCCGTTCACGTTTGTTTATGTTCATGTTCTCACACTGGATCAAGGCTGATTTACTTAAGTGTACACTGTAGCTACTGCATAGGCTGTGTGTAGCCTACAGCGTAGCCTAGCGTGCACCTTTCCAAAAATGTAGCAAGGCGTCAATTCTACTCGGACCGCTAGCGCTGTGATTGGTCTGCTAGAACCCCTCGGCACATCGAAGTGGACAACGACGCAGAAGTATAAATGAAAACTGACGCATAGCCTCCAGCGTAGATCTAAATCAGCCTTTAGAATTCATAAGAATGTTACAGGTAAACTTGCAGTTTCATGTACGCGCCAACGCCAATTTTTTTGGTGAGTGTTCCTTTTGGAACCTGAGTACACATATCAACAGTACTGTAAAAATGAATAAATTCTGCTTTGAATTCCTTCTAGTGACTTTACTTTAATACAATGAATGATTGATCTTAATGATCAAATCATATAAACATGTATTCATCTAAAAAAATCACTTTTTTTTCTTTGGCGATTGGATTCTATGGTTTAAATTTTAGTCAACTAATGTAAATAAACAAACCAAAAATCGTTGGTCTAAGAAACCTCTCACTATATCTGAACAAAGGCTGCATCTGAAAATCCACAGAGTAACAATAAATGTAGGCTTTAGGCATAATTGATTTGACGCGCGCGTCTTTTACAGTACGTGACTTTTAATCACGGTAAACAATTTACAGAATCATCACAAATAAACTCACACGGACTTTCATTCGTCCATTCTTGCCTCGGTGACGACTGGCATGTTTTAATCATCACATCTGGTGTAGTCTGGTGGTCTTCATGCTGCTCCATCTTTATCTTTATGTTCGATCCAGTTTATTTTGCAGATCTTTCAATCTGTCAGTTCTTCTTCTTCTTTGGGGTTTAATGGCAGCTTGCATCCAGAGGCGTTGCACTACTGCCATCTTCTGGGTTTCTTCTTCTTCTTTGTCTTCTTCTTCTTCTTGTTTCAGACATACAAATCTTTTTACACCAACCGGCATACAATCGCCCTTAATTGTTCAGCTCCACCGTTTACACTCTCAGCCCCCATTGGAGGGGGAAAATAAAGAAAGAAATAAAGAAAAGAAAATACTAGCTATAACTATAAGTTTATTCAAACCTCTACTTCTTAAATATTGTAACATGAATTTTTTAAATTGTAAACTGCTCATCCTTTTTCACTAGTTTATCCTCCAGCTCATTCCTTTTAACAGTATATCTCCTACAGTGCATTATAACATGTTCAGCTGTTTATTTAACACCATAAACTATTACATAGACCTATCAGATGTTTTTCTGTTAAGTGCATGTTTAATTGTCCAGAATATTCTTTTTGATTATTGATTTTATTTCAAAGGAATCTCAGTTTTTGATTTCAGTGAAAATGAGGACTGCAGTATCAAAATTACTGTAATATTTTACTGGTTTACCGTGAACTGTTTAGTTGTGCAAGTTTTAAGTCAATACAGAGGTAAAATTATAAATAAAACTAAGACTTGAATGTCCTTTTTTGCTATAGATGTGTAATAAACAATATGAGACTATTGTATAATAAAAATACGGTCGTTCGCTGTTTGTTCATGTTAGTTCACAGTGCGTTAATTAATGTTAACAAACACAACTTTTGGTTTTGATGTATTAGTAAATGTTGAAATGTTGCTGTAGAAGTATTGTTCATTCTTAGTTCATGTTACTGTAATACGAGAACCAGTGTTCTGATTTCGATTGTTGCCTGTATTAATCCAAGATACGGTTACAGATAAGTTGATTACACTTTACAAAGATAAGTTGGATACACTTTATTTTAAGGCGTCTGTGTTACAGTGTATTTATATATTTAAGTATTGAGTAATAATAATTAACTACATGTATTTACTATAAGAGGATGAAGGTTTGGTTTAGGGTTAATTGCATGAAATTATGCATAATTTATAGTTATTATATTGTTACAATGTATTTAAAGGAAAAATAATTAATTTTACACTACAGGAATGTCGTTGTTATTGTTTTTATTGGTTCTCCACTAAGGGACGTTTATATCTGTTGAATATATGAACCAGTGTAATATGGTTTTTACTGATCTCTGTTCAGTTTTATCATTTAGATTCAGTTTTACGGACGTGTGAAAAGTGATATTGTCTCTAATGCCTTTCAAAACAATGCACATAACAAGTACAACAAATTAATAAAATAATACACTTCATGTTTTTTTGATTTGTAGATTACATTAGATTACGCCTTCATACAATTTATATTTGTTTTGTAAAAGTGTCTTTCACGTGTTCTGTATTCTTGTTGCATTTACATGTTTTAACCAGCAGGTGTCGCCAGCGTGTTTCAAGCGATTAAAACAAGAATCATTTTACAAAGCCACTGTTTCACCTTATTCTAAGTGTGTAAAAGCTCGGTTCTCCTATCACTACTTTAATGGATTAAAGCGGTCTCTGTTTTGTGTAACATCTCACATCCTTGAAAGCAACTGTTTGTGGAGAATATTGGCTTAGTTGCAGAGAAAATTTCCCTCACATATATGCCTTCAATTATTTTGGGGACGTGCCCAGAATCCGTGTGGTCTAATCTTTATGCTATTACCTCTAAGGCCATTTTCAGAAATTTCATTCCCATTAGGATAATAAAAACGTACACAGACACACGCAAGCACAGAGTTAATTGTCATTGTGCGGCATTATCTGAGTGTTCCCCTTGCTCATTCACTCAGAGTTATTCAACACTGGTGTCAAAAATGACAACAGATAACAGCAAGAGCTCTAATGTGCCACCAACACACAAGGCCATCGTTAAATGTTTTAATTTCTTGTCACAAACACAGGCTTGATCATAAACTGCAGTCTTAAGTAAACTAGATTTTTATAGTTTCTTTCAGTGGTAACAGAATAAAACCCGTTTGGGTCAATAACGATAACAATAAATATATAGTTCTAAAAATCATTCTAAATATAAAAGCAAAAAATAAACATTTTAACTGATGCTGGTTAAACTACATCCAATCACAGGATAGAATCATTATCTTTTAAGTCACCGCATCAACAACTCTCATCATATGGAGGAACAGATTTCGACAGCTGTATTTTGCCGTCAGATTCCGTCCCCCCCCCATGTGTTGCACAAAGTCAAGTTCTAATATTTATCAATATTTATCTTGTGGACAGTGTGCTGACATATGGTGCTGTTGCGCACCAGAAAACCTGAATTTGAATCTGGCATTGTGGACTTCTCCGCATCCCTGCTGCCTTTTCTCTCCAATTTTGATTCCTGTCAACATGTTTCATATGGTTATAAATGGCAAAAAGGCAAAAGAATAAACATTTAAACTGATGCTGTTAAACTACATCCAATCATAGGATAGAATCAGTATCTTTTAAGACACTCATCATATGGGGAGGGGGAATGGATTTCGACAGCTGTATTTCGCCGTCGGATTCCGTTCCCCCCCATGTGTTGTACAAATGAGGTTCTAATATATATTGAACTGGGTTAGACTCGCACTTTCTGGTAGTCTTGTGGACAGTGTGCTGACGTATGGTGCTCTTGCGCACCAGAAACCTGAGTTCAAATCTGGCATTGTGGACTTTTCCGCATCCCTGCTGCCTTTTCTCTCCAATTTTGATTCCTGTCAACATGTTTCATATGGTTATAAAAGGCAAAAAGGCAAAAGAATAAACATTTAAACTGATGCTGTTAAACTACATCCAATCACAGTATCTTTTAAGACACTCTCATCATATGGAGAGGGGGAATGGATTTCGACAGCTGTATTTTGCCGTCGGATTCCGTTCCCCCTCCAGGTGTTGCACAAAGTGAGGTTCTAATATATATCAAACTGGCTAGGATTCAAATATCCTGTTGGTCTTCTGAGCAGTGTGCTGACATATGGTACTGTTGTGCACCAGGAAACCTGACTTTGAATCCAGGGTTGTGGGCTTTTCCACATCCTGTCTGCCTTTTCTATCCAATTTTGCTTCCTGTCAACATATTTTACAATAAAAGGCAAAAAAAAAAAAAAAACATTTAAACTGATGCTGGTTAAACTCCATCCACACACAGGATAGAATCAGTATCTTTTAAGTCACTGCATCAACAACTCTCATCATATAGGGAGGGGGGCGGATTTCGACAGCTGTTTTTTGCCGTCGGATTCCGTTCCCCCTCCAGGTGTTGTAGAAAGTGAGGTTCTAATATTTAAGGATTTGCACTTCCTGGTAGTCTTGTGGACAGTGTGCTGACATATAGTGCTGTTGTACACCAGGGAATGTGAGTTTGAATCCAGGGTTGTTGACTTTTCTGGGTCCTGTCTGCCTTTCCTCTCCAATTTTGTTCCTTTCAACATATTTCATATCGTGGTAAATGGGGAAAAAGGCAAAAAATGAGCATTTAAAGAGCTTGAGGATTTAAAGCGACAGTCAACAAAATTTGCTTTGCTTAAAAAGATATAGGTCACTAATTTAGCTATCGTTATAGTTTTTCTTAATAAATTATCTTTTGAAATTCTCCTGAGTGGTTTTTAATCTCACAGATGCTTTAAATCTCGTAAGCGCTGAATGTCTCATGTGAATCTCATGTTTCTGTATTAACAGGTGAGTTTCTCTACATGTGAACATGCGAGTACTTAACACGAGTGACAAAACGACATGTCGTAATTTTGACTTGTTAATCTCATAATTATGACTTTTAATTATTTACCAAAGCAGAAAAAAATGACAAAAACCCATTTCCACCGAGGCCCGCACTATTTAATCAGCTTAAAGGCCGCACTATGATGTCCTTGGTAATTATCGTCAACGTTTATCTCATTAACAAGCTTATAAAGCAGCGGCAGACTATATAATTATAGCTTAAAGACTTTCAAAACCCTTTTCATTGACACAGAATCAGCATCTGTGGTAAAAAATCTTTACGCATGCACATTCTGCCGAGTCTTTCAGCTCAGGAATCGTGGGAAACTGCATGATCCTGATTGGTCAGCTCAACATGTGCGTATGAATAAGTCATTTTTGATGAACTTGGGTGTAAGTGCAGAATAGACTGTGCAGTGAGAAAAATAAAAAAGAGCCATGATGTGTGGGTGGCTGGATGAATGGAGCCCTGAAGGTTGTGAAGTTGGTACAGATCCCTCTGTTCCCTGCTTGATGGAGCGATGGAAAAGTTATCCGTCCGTCCGTCTGTCCGCAGTAACTAATAAAAAATACATTTGCAATTCAAATTCATAAATCATACATTTGTACTCTGACTTACTTGCATATTATGACGTTTGAACCCAGACTTTCCTCTCTCTAAACACAGGTTTTTGACTTTTCCCCTTGGAGACTCCGAGTGGATGTGTATTCTGATCGACAGGATGGTCCAAAACATCATACAGATTTTCTCATCAAAGTCTGCAGGGTCTCAGTGACACGCGAGGACTGTGTGTTTTCACTGCCTCTCGTCTTCAAAGCCATCATTCATATTTCTGTCTACGTTCATTTCTGTTGTTCTGCTGCTTTTGAAAGAATCTGCTGTAAATAATGCACACTTTTTGTGTGTGTGTGTGAACAATAAACCATATTAAACAAGCCTTGATTGTAATTCGATTTGATTGACCTGCCAAGAGTAAATGACTGAATACATTTCTGAGCTTGACGGCACACAACATGCAACATAATGAGGTCCGTTGTGTAATGCATTTTACATACGACTTCTAAAAAATATGATATTCCAGCCTTTCTGCTGTATTCTACATTTCTTCCTGAAGAAGTCTTCGTGTTTTGCAATTTGGTGAATGTCATTTCCCTTATCATAAGCATCATTCACACAATAATGCATAAATTACTTGGATAAGAAATCAAATTTCACACTGATATAAGAAAAGATTCAACACAGCTGAACCCTCTCACACACACACACCTTGTTTTTCTATATCATGCACAGTTTTTATATTTTAACTCTCACACAAACCTACTGTTCATCAAGGTGTTATTTATTATGTTTATTATATTTCTTGTGGGGACAACAATGTAGGTAAAACATGATGTGCTTTTACAGTAAACTAATAATATTTGCTATAAAAACAAGCCCTTGCACAAACATGTCAAATTAACACATTATTTAGTCTCCAGCTCAAGGTGCGGTTGGGGATGCTGAAACCACCTGCTGTAAAACAGGTTTGAATCAAAAGGTGTTGGAGAAAAATCACTAAACACGAATGCACAAGGTCACATGTGCGTAAACACTCGCTCAGAAGAACAATACGGCTGACAGACACACACCCAGACCTCAGATGTATTGACTGAGGGCCACTAAAAGCAGGATGATGCAGATTCACACACACACGTGGCACAGCCTTCACAAAATGCCAAGCTTTAATAATGACATTGATGATAATAATTTTACAATAAATTTTGCATGCAATTTAAATTTTTATTTTACTTTAAATGGCCTTAGCTGCATCCTAATGGGAAACAACTATCATATTATTATTGTTATTCATGATATTAATAATTGTTTTTCATTATTTTTCTATGTAAACAAGTACACCTTTGTCTCGCGTGTGAAGCTTGGTTTATACTCGCCGAGTCCGCACGAGCACAAGGTCTCGATTTCAAAAATGCGCGGCAAAAATGACGTCATCGCGGAGTGAGCGGTCGTGCGCGTTGAGTGCGCGAGACGCCGGCGGCCTTCGGAGGACACATTTCAAGGTAGGAAGGCAAGGCTCGTCCGAATCCAATGTTAGCTTCACTTCCTGTTTCCTGTGATACTTTCATCTAATGGATTTTTGAAGGCAGCATAGATGTATCCTTCGCTGCCTTTGATATCCCACAATCCTGTGTTTTCCATACGGTGACAGTTGAGCTAGACTAATCAAGATGGCGTCCGAAAGTTGCCTTTCCTGGTCAGTTTGTTGTGTGTAAATGTTCGTTTTCCACTTTTGATATCATTTCTAGCGAGAAATTACTAGTCTAATAATTAAATGTTTGTTTAGTTCTCAACAAAGCTCGCGCTTTTAATGAAATAGAATTCCATGTTAATAAAAATGTTCATGAAATTAAATAAAAAAGTTTAAGGAAATATTAAAGAGATTGTTTAATTTAGTTTTATACATATGTTCCCTTATATTTTATTCCAAAGTCACAAGTAATAATCTCAAGGTTTACTGGATTTTACATGATTCGTTGGTTCTTTTGTAGCGTGTGTAGCATCGTCACGTGTGCATCTTCTTTTCAACACAGTTTCCTGATGGTTTAGAGAACAATTACTCCGTATCACCCGATCGTTTCAAAGAATAATGCAACGGCGAGCACGTCAAGTAAAAACGCCTCGTCCATTTGAGGAGGCGCGTGCACAGTCAGCGGAGGGTTGTGTCTAGAAGGTATACGGCCGGAAGTGAGGCAAAACTTTATGATAAATAACAGTAAATGTGCTACTTATCAAATTGTGTTTTATTAACATCTACACCTACCCCAACCCTAAACCTACCCTTACAATACTGCAAATACAGTTATTAAATTAATTAAATAAATATTAAATGGCGCACTATCGACGTGCGCATGTCCAGTGGCCGTAGCTGTATCCCTTCTAGTCTTTTCCCAGCGGAGGCTCGCGGTTGTGGAACAGGAGAAAGTATAAACAAGGCTTGAACGTTCTAAAAATGTCACTTCTTTTAACTTGAGCGGCATGATTTTAGAACTCAGCGTCTTGCGCAAGACGCGAACGCAACATTCATGGAACAAACAATGGAAAAGTGGCATAGTGAAATGGACAAAAGTGTATATAGTTATAATATATATATACAGCTCTGGAAAAAATTAAGAGACCACTACAAAATGATCAGTTTCTCTGGGTTCACTATTTATAGGTATGTGTTTGGGTAAAATTAACATTTTTGTTTTATTCTATAAACTACTGACATTTTTCCCAAATTCCAAGTAAAAATATTGTAATTTAGAGCATTTATTTGCCAAAAGCAACAACTGGTCAAAATAACAAAAAATATGCAGTGGTCTCTTAATTTTTTCCAGAGCTGTATATATATATATATATATATAGTTATATAATTTCTGTTCTAGTCCTACAGGTTAAAACTGCATTCGCTGTGCATTGAAATCTATTTACTGATTAACCTCTTTTCACAGAGGTTAATAATCAATTTTCCATTCTGTTGTAATGCTAAGATTTTTTGAAAATATAGACTGAAATGTTTCCATATGATTTCACCCCATATGTAAACACAAACGCCCAGAGACCTACCAGAACAAATTCAGCACGGTTCATTAAGAATGTCATACACATGCGATCTTGAGAGAATCATTAGTGTGACGTGCTTTTTTTTGCATGTCATGAATCTGTCTGCACTTCTGATAATGCTGCGGACTCTTAGTGGCAGTGAATGATGGTTATTTGTGTTGTAGACATGTGGATAAACAGTTTGTTCGGCTTCTGTAAACAGAGTATGTTATCAATGAGCCTCTGAGAGTCACTGTGTTTGCGTTTAAACGTGTGAATTCATTCTAATTGTGTCTTTATTTCCTTTTTGTCAGTGCTAAAAATAATCGTGACATGTCCTGTACTGTCTCATGACCTCGCCGTGGGTTTCCATGCTCTTGGAGTTACTGCAGATTCACTGGATTCCCCAGTGATGGCCTTCATGGTGAATGGCGGAACCACAGCTACTGAAACATGGGAATGACAGACAGTCAGAGAGAGTTTGACTGTAGAGGGTCGATTGTGGGAAGGCGACAGTCTTTACCGGGTTATAGAAATCTGTACAATTCCCAAAAGTCAGAATATTTCTGGAGAAAACATTACATTTTCATGGAAATGTTTTTAAAGACAAGCCTGAGCCTAGCGGCGAGCATGTGATCCAAACACATTTTTCCTTTAATGTTTTTCCACACTGCACAACACCTTTGTGTGAAAAACAGATCAAATTTAAGCTATTTACTAACAGTTATCACCATTTTTGGGCTAAATGTCATAGTTTGGCTTAATTAAAAGAACACAGTTTAAAGCTGCAGGCTTTTAGTGTTACAAGAAAGTGAATTAGATTGAATGTTTTCTCATTTTTAATGTATTATTTAATTATTATTTCATCTTTTTTTGGACCGCATCCCCAGAGAATGACATCAAAACATTGTTAACACTGAACTGAAGTCAGACAGAAATGAAATATTATATCATTCCACGCTTGGGTAAAAAAAAAAAAAAGAAGAAAAAATCCTCCTCTTTGTTGCCATCTCACTGAAAGCATCTTTTCGTTCCACTGAAAATTTCATCAGTATTTCTCATTCCGTGTCACTCCCGAACCTTCTGTCAGAACTGAACCGTATCCACCGTCTCTGCCAAGTACGAGGGAGGCAGAAGGAGATCATGCCCCTCTATCCATCTTATCTGAGATACCTGCTGACTGACCCTCATGGACCTACTCCTCTTTTTCATTATTTTCTTTCCAATTCTACTCCTTGTTCAGACGCCCCAGGCCTCTGACAGCAGCTGTTTATGTTGGACAGATATCAAGATCACTCTACTACAGGAAAAGATAGATGCAAGAAAAGAAAAGCCATCAACATTTTCCTTTAGTGCATTCTTCCTTTAGATCCGTCTGTCTATGTCTTTCTGTCTGTCTATCTCTCTGTCTGTCTTCTTGTCTATCTATCTGTCTGTCTATCTCTCTGTCTGTCTTTCTGTCTGTCTATCTGTCTGTCTATCTGTCTTTCTGTCTGTCTCTCTGTCTGTCTTCTTGTCTATCCATCTGTCTTTCTGTCTGTCTGTCTATCTGTCTGTCTGTCTATCTCTCTGTCTGTCTTCTTGTCTATCTATCTGTCTGTCTATCTCTCTGTCTGTCTCATCTATCCATCTGTCTGTCTGTCTGTCTATCTCTCTGTCTGTCTTCTTGTCTATCCATCTGTCTTTCTGTCTGTCTATCTCTCTCTCTGTCTGTCTGTCTTTCTGTCTGTCTGTCTATCTGTCTGTCTGTCTATCTCTCTGTCTGTCTTCTTGTCTATCTATCTGTCTTTCTGTCTGTCTTCTTGTCTATCCATCTGTCTGTCTGTCTATCTCTCTGTCTGTCTTCTTGTCTATCTATCTGTCTTTCTGTCTGTCTATCTCTTTGTCTGGCTGGCTGGCTGTCTGTCTATCTATCTTTCTGTCTGTCTCATCTATCCATCTGTCTTTTTGTCTATCTCTCTGTCTGTCTTCTTGTCTATCTATCTGTCTTTCTGTCTGTCTATCTCTCTGTCTGTCTCATCTATCCATCTGTCTTTCTGTCTGTCTTCTTGTCTATCTCTCTGTCTGTCTCATCTATCCATCTGTCTTTCTGTCTATCTCTTTGTCTGGCTGGCTGGCTGGCTGTCTGTCTATCTCTCTGTCTGTCTCATCTATCCATCTGTCTTTCTTCTTGTCTATCTGTCTGTCTGTCTCATCTATCCATCTGTCTTTCTGTCTGTCTATCTCTTTGTCTCGCTGGCTGTCTGTCTGTCTATCTCTCTGTCTTGTCTATCTGTCTGTCTTTCTGTCTTGTCTTTCTATCTGTCTGTCTTTCTCTCTCTCTGTCTGTCTATTTGTCTATCTCTGTCTGTCTTTCTGCCTGTCTTCTTGTCTATCTCTCTGTTTTTTAATGTTATGTATTCAAACAGATAGATAGATTGAGTGACTTCTCAGGAGAAAATTGTGATCGTTGAGAGAACAAAGCCAAACAAAAAGGACTTCAGTACATAAATAAGGACATTCACTCAGCATCTTTTAACATTGTACCAAATCTGTGCTTTTTCATCAATAAATACAGAGCATTTTGGATTTTCATTGAAGGTCAATGCCTGTGAATCAGTGCAGATGATAATGCACCCTGGTTAAGTCTATTATGGACGTACAATGATGAATTGTGGATTTGTACAGACCAAAAACGAAACACCGAGGCCTGTAAATTGACATCTATTCAGTTTTATTCCAAGACAGAGTTGCATAAAACATGAAGGATGGCCAAGCGCACATCATCCATAGCCAGTGTTTGAGAGAAACCATTTATTTTTGTAGTCTGTTTCACTTCATTTAGTACAACCATCCACATCCACAGTGTTTATAAAACTGCAGCTCTCATGAACCGAACACATTTAGCCCTGTCATCAGTTTACAACTAGTGGAGGCATATTTGAACTCTCAGAAGTGATCTTGATTAAGTCTGCGTGACTGGAATGTACACGAGTGTCGTTCTCTATTACAATCAATCCTTACCTTTTTTGGGTCTGCAGAAAGATTCATACAGCCCAGACAGATCGTAAGTGACTCGCGGCTGAGACGAGTCTCTGTTTGTTGCTTTTCAGCTTTCCGATGCTCCAGAGGAATTTAGTTTTCAATATAGTTGAGTTTTATTTGGTGGTTTACAAGATGTCGGAAAACAGTGCCCTCTCTCACACACATGTATATTTATCCTTGTGTCTTATCGGGATTTCCCATCTAAATCATATCTAAATGGATTTCGATTGTCATAGATGACCCAAATCCTAAATTATACCTCAATTATGTATGATATATGTATTATTTATTTCAATCTTGTGCATTTGTGAGAACCCCCACGAAAAGTTTCAGTCAGGGTTTGCTGTTTGTCTGGGGATGTTTTCAAAACTTGAATCCCCACAAGGATAGAATTCCCTGTTCCTACACAGTTTTACGCAAATGAAATGAATGTGCATAGTTTTTGTTACTATCAGGATCAGCTGAGTTTAGATACTCTAGGGAATAAATTTGATGCATGGAAGGTCAAAAACAAAATGTCACTTCCAAAAACAAATTTTATTGTAACACCTGAAGTAAAAAATACAATTAAAACTGTAATACCAAATTAAAGCATTAAGCTATACTGCATGACAGAATTATACATTTTTACATGTTGGATCTCTTGGATTTGTTTCTGCTCAGACTTAATTTTTGACCTTTAAAGGATTAGTTCACTTTAGGATTAAAATTTCTTGATAATTTATTCACCCTCATGTCATCCAAAGATGTTAATGTCTTTCTTTCTTCAGTCGAAAAGAAATGAAGGTTTTATAGTGGACTTCAATGGGGTTCAACAGGTTGAAATGTCAGTTTCAGTTCAGCTTCAAAGGATCTACATGATCCCAGACGAGGAGTAAGAGTCTTATCTAGCGAAACGATCAGTCATTTTCTGAAAAAAATTATATTTATACACTTTTTATCCACAAACGCTCATCTTTGGAAAGGTCACCCTGGAATGTTTTCCTCAAAAAAATGCCTTTCTTTCTTCAGTTGAAAACAAATTATTGTCTGGGATGACATGGGGTGAGGAAATCTTAATTCTGAAGTGAACTAATCCTTTAACAGTAATCTCCCAACTGCATGCATTTAAAAAGAAAACATGCTCTTAGTCCAAAATATGCAATAAAAAGACGAAAGATGAAGAAGTGCTTCAAGATGAGTAATCCATGCAACCTTTTTAGCAACTGTATTCTCTCTCTCAAAGCACGACTCGAAGTGATTTGAGTAACGCTCACTGTTTGGGCAGTAAAGTCTGACGCACAGAACTGTAAGAACGAACACATGATGATAAAAAAAGGAAATAAGCAATATAAGTCTCAATTTTTAATGTTTTTGAAAGATGTCTCTTTCTCCTCAAGGCTGCATTTACTTGATTAATTTCTTTAAAAAATCTTTCTGATTTCTGAAACTTCAGAATTGTAAATATTACAGGGTGTGAAATGAGTTTTGTGTTGAATGTCCAGCTCATTCTCTCTTCAACTCTCTTTTTCTTTCATCCTCAAAACCCCCTAATTTCCTCCCTCGTCGTTCATTCCCTCCCACCTCAATTTTTCTGCTCATTTGCTCTTTGTCTCCCTCTTACTATGAAACAGTCAATCTGTTTGGTTTTTATCCCCCTTTTCTCTGTATTCTCTGAGCCTCATTAAAATGTAAATGAGTTTGATTGTAGAGTGCTAAACACCAACTTGCTTGTAACCTTATTGATTTACATTTCAATAAAAGAAGAGAGAAAGAGAGAGTGAACGCAGGTGAGAAACCTTTATTCTTTTAACAATTTCTCTTGTTGTACCATCATCATTAAGTGATTGTCATGAACATTTTATTCTTTTTCTTTGTTCTTTTCACACCTTGACATGCAAATCAAAGTAGGTTTAGTTCCACTTCCTCTGGTATAATAAAAAAAAAAAAAGCTCCAATTAAGCCGCTTTTTTTTGGCTTTCTAACAGGTGACTCACATTAATAGAAACATCATAAATGAACACACTGGGGACTTGCATACAAATGTGAAAATAATGAGCAGTTAATGCATTCTGATGGGGCTGTGGTCACTCTCACGAATTCATCTGTGGTTAGTTGTTAGTGCTTTTTGATCAAATTAGTGATATAAACAATATTAAACTTCAATTATAGCTCATATAATGCTGTTTGTTCACTCTTAAAAATAAAGGGTGTTTTCGCAGCGATGCAATACAAGAACTATTTTGTATTTCGCAAAGAACCTTTCAGTGCACAGATCTTAAAGGAACCTTTACATCTCAGATATGTTTACATGACAACAATATATTAAAAATGGAACAGATTTTCCTTTGTGTTTTTTGCGTATAGATGACAATGTTGTCAAAATGACTCCATTCACACAGATCCACAAAAACGATTGTATTACTGATGCCAGGCCAGTAGTTGGCGATGTGACCTTGCCTATTTGGTCCTATCATACACCCGGTGCAAAGCGACGCCAGGCGTGACGCAAGTGTTTTTTGCCAGTTTAAGCCCAACACAGTTATTTTCATGTCCAGCACTCACGTTGTTTTAATAGCAAATGCACTCATGACCATCTGTTCGCAGATGGGCGTGCTGGTCTGAAAACGAGTTGTGTTCAGGTGCATTGTTGGCGTGTTGCTATTTTGAGGTAGCCGAAAACGACTGAGCCGTTGACCAACAAAACCTGCTCTAAAGTCAATGGAGCTGTATTTGTGTGTGTGTGTGTGTTATTTCAAGGGTGCATTAGTAATATAGTCGGGTGCAAAACACGCGTACAATCTGCACAGGGACGTGCAGAAGCACGCAAACATTTTTAAATATTAAAATCAAAAGGATTCCTCTCTGGAGAGGCGTTCAGATCCACCATGGTGCAAGCACTCATTACTCATCAAGAGACTAGATACAATCCTTTTGCACCTTTGACCATTTTTTCCGTCGTTAAACTAGCAAAAGAGGATTCGAACATGTCCTAAATTCGCCATGCTCCATGCGTTTAGACCGTTTAACGCCCTTTGTGTCTATAGAGTGAACAAACGGAGTATGTTTTTTTCAAAAGTTCGCGTTTTCAGACCCACCACGTTGTAAATGATCCCATAAAAGTTTTCAAGTTTTAATTTATTTTTAATTTCCACCTGTGACGAGCAAGGCGTGACGTGATTGATAATGAGCGTCAGCTGCGCGCTGCACCGGTCTCGTATCTCACGTCACCGACCTCACGCCGTTCCCTCACAGCTCCCACCCGCCCTGCTCGTCACACCACCATAAAGAACTTTTTGTGGAATGGATGTTAAAGGTTCTTCATGGAAACACTGGTACCAATAAAGAGCCATTATTTTTAAGAGTGTTGAGGAGAGGCCATAAAACAGGTGGAAAAATCTCGAGCCATAGATAGAGACCAGAAGATCACAGAGACTCAGCTAGCAACCTAGAACACACTACATAAAGTTTCTTTATTGGCATCAATGGTTCCATGAAGTACATTTAACATCCATGGAACCTTTGAATTCCACAAAAGATTCTTTAAAATGGAAAAAAAATGTCCTTTAGATTATAAAAATGTTCTTCACATTTATGGAAAAAAAAGGTTCTTTTAAGAACTGTTCACTATAACAGGTTCTTTGAGGAACCTAGAATGGTTCTTCTATGGTTTCACTATGAAACACACCTTTTGAAACCATTATTTTTCAGGAGAGTAACACTTTAGCTCTGAATTGCATGAGCTCCATTGATATTTTCTTCAGAATCACTTCATGTTTCAAAAAATTTAGAAAAAAAGAGCCATTCATGCATACACCTCATTTATGCCGAGCACGGTTTTCACTTCTGATTTAAAATTCATTTTGATATTTTTTTGAGGCCAATAACGTCAAAAAAGTCATTAAAAGAAGAATTTTCCTGTTTGAGTCTGAGCCAAACTCTTTCCTCACACCAGCCACATATTGAAGATTGTGTTATCCTGATTGTGTAACCAAGTGTTTCTCCTCCTTGAATGACTAAGATGCACAACAATCTGCAGAGAAGTGGACGTCTTATTCATTTTGAAGATTTATAAAAAAAATTCTCTTTTGTGTTTTTCACTGAAAAATGGGTTCGGAGTGACAACCTACGGGTTTGGATCGACATGAGGCTGAGTAAAACTGCATTGTAATTTTTGTATGAGCTCTCCCTTTAACTGTAATGAAGGCGAGACACGGCGAGGGTCGATTACTCAGTGTTCCTGCAGCGGAGGGACGCAGGAGTTCAAGGTGTTTGAAACAGGTGCGTCAGCTCCTTGGGGAGTATCGCCGTCATGGCCTTCTCATCCCACACCATCGAAATAATCACACATTACGTAAGAGCATCTTCATTATTAAAGATTTCAGTCACAGCACATTAAAATCACAACGGTGTACCTGAACTTCAAACTGCAGGGTCACAACGACAAGCTCTCCAGAGAATGTCACTTACAAACTGAAGGAACCAGCCGCACCAAAATAAACAAGTGCATCTAAGCGATATATAAATCACTGCCAGAATGACACTGCATTAGATAACATATCAAGCGTCATTTATTTTAAAGCAATAAGCACACATTTGATGCTAGATAAAGTCTGCATAGTGTTTTGTGTGACAGAACAGACGAATAACTATCAGAAATAACTTTTCTGGCCTTACTAACGGAAAGTTCAAATAAAGAAGGGAGATGTATTTAAAGAGTTGTTCACGTGTTGACTAGAAATCAATGCAAGTAGCCCATAAAACACAGAGACACAGGACAAACAGGAGCTGTTCTTGAGATTGTTACCAGTGATAAACACACGGACAACAGCGGATGATTTGCAGCGTTTCTCTGTGAACGCAGGCAAGATGATGAAGAAGAAGCAAAGCAGACGTGAGAGGTTGTGCATTATAGTGGTTTTACCACTTTATGTTGTTTACACAGCAATTTGCCTCAACATTATTGTGTGGTTAAAGGTGTGTATCACACATATTCATAATAAAATAAAAGATTAGGCTATATATATAGCTTAATATTGTGAAGGAATGGTTGTGGCGCATGAAGAATCATTTTCGCACATGAATTGCACCTCTGAGTCCAGACCTTACATATATAAATATATAGAGAGAGGTGCAATTCATGTGTGAAAATGATTCTTCATGCGCCACAACCATTCTTTCACATTTTGAGCCTGAAGAATCTTGGCTTTGTCATCCTGGAATATGGCCATGATACATCTTCCTACATGTTTGTGTAAGAAATTAAGAGCTGCACAGTCCAATTAATTAGAGTTAGAAGAACTGTTGCCAAACATATACATTGCTAGAAACATATTAATCACAGCAATAATGATCCAGTCATAGGGCCAGATTTACTAACAGCTTGCACCAGTGCAAACCCTCTTTTGGTGTTAAAAAAGCACTGTCGGGATGTACTAAAGACACAAAGCGCAAAATTAGAGTTGAAAAGCCGTGGACTGAGTTGTTTTTGGGGGCTGACCTTATTGTATATGCATTTGTAGAAGTTTCCATTTCAGATGCAATTTAAGGGAACGCGATTTACTAATGTTTCAGCTAGTCAATTTACTGGTATTTGCACCATTATTTAACACCCCCAAAAAGTATGTCTTAACCTATTTTGCGAACCGTTTTTTTATATATAGCCTGTATAGGCTAACATGGCTTGGCAAACAATATTATATATGTGTATGTGTTTGTCAAATTACACGTAACACGTTGCATGTGTTGACCCTCACCTGATGAAGTATTTGCCTATTTAAATCCAAAGAGCATTGTTTTATTTTTATTTATTTATTTATTGGCCAGGCAATGTATATAGTTCAGTCATGAAACTCTGCTGATAGGATAGGTCCTTAACATGTAATCCTAAAGCAATAATATCATTACTACACGACACAAGCTGATTGGCCTCTGCTGATCCTGCAACCAATGAGATTGCTTGCTCAACATTTGAATAGTCTGGTTCATTGCTTGCTCTCTAGTCCTGTAGCGCACCATCAGAGTTCCTCTGAACCCCTCCACCTTCCCCAGCTCCACTTGCCTAGATCTGCTGCGGGATTTATGTATGTCTATTTACGCAGCAGGAGCATGTCTTAAAAATATTCATGATTCTAATGCTGAAATACAGATTCAGATCCCAACCTTGGGATTCCAGTATATAAGGGACTTATTTAATTGATATTAAATATTGAATATTAAATTGATCATATTTATCATTATTTTATTAAATTGCTTTGATATTATTTAAATTATTATTATTATTATTAATTTCTGCATGCATACATCGGGCATCTTTGGTTGTTGTGTGACATCTTACTGTTTATTCTTTAGATATTTAGTGCCATATTTATAAAACACTCTGCCAAGTTACAGACTTGAAGCTTTGGAAAACAGGTTTGCAGGTTGAAAACAAAAACATGTCTTGAGACATGTGCGTCTGGCTTTTTGCTTTTTAAAATGCAAGACTTGTCATGAACTGAACATTCATGAACATTGTTTTGCCTCTAAATGTAAATCTCACAGGACAATTTCTGCATTTTTACATTCTCATTAAGACATTATTTTATGTGTTTACTAATCTTTCGTCCTTTGGAGGACTGTTGTCTGATCCACACAGAGTAGCTTTACTACACTTTTTGAGAAGCTGTAGAGCATCACAGAGGACTTGTTCCTACAGCAAGGCGGTTTATTAACTGTACAGGGTTTAAGAAGAACAGAGAAAAACGAGGACATACCAAGAGATATATAATTGAATAGGTGAGTAATCCTCCTGCTAGAAAATGTCAAGTGTTCTTTTGTGCTTCTGTGTGTGGGATTAACATTGCTCTCTGTCAACCCGTACTGAACCGCAATTACAAGAACCTTTACACACACACACACACACACACACACACACCAAAGAGTCATAAATTACACAGTAAATCAAACCTTGAACATACAGAGCTACAAAAGGTCTGCTCACTCAGTAAAGCTAAAAATATACATTTCTTTGATTTACTCAAATTTCTTACGTTTGTTTGTTGTTGATTAACACATCCAAAGAAAGAAATGCTTTTAAAGCAAGACTAGACTTCTGTAATCTCTACATAATGTGCAGATTCATTAAAACTTAATTTTCAGCCATGCTTCAGACTTAATTTCATTAAGCAGTTTAAGCTTGAAAGTCTAAACTTGAGGTGTGTCCTTATTTGCATACTTATGCACTATTCTATGCCGTTTTGTAGTATTAATAGTGTTCACACTGAAAAATACACATACAAAAAGTGCTTTATGTAGGGCTCAATTAACCTGAAAAAAGTGTTATTAATATTATAATATTGGACACTTCATGTACTAAACTGTTGCGCCATGACTGCGTTCATTATGCTTCCGTCTTCTGTCAGCTCGTTTTCTGATTGGATATCGTTTCGTTTCACGTGATAATCTCCAGAGCGTGCGCGCGTTTGTCCTCACGGATCCCCCCACCCATCGCGGTTTCTGATCATAAATATTCAACATGTTGAATATTTACAATTCCCGATCAGCGTGGCTCTGACGTTTTTCCGAGCATATTCAGCCACTCTTAACACACCTCACAACACAGGAAAATCTGATAAGATAATCTGGAGGACCAAAAAGATAATCGGGACATTACCTGGGATTGTCAGAAGGAGAGAAATAGACAATCCTCATTTTGGCTGCGTGAGATTCACCAGCTTTGTTTTTGTTGAGCAACCGAAGCACGAGCTGTTAAAGCTCCTCACTCTTCTGGAAAGGGGGAAGGGAGCAGCAGCTCATTTGCATTTAAAGGGACACACACAAAAACGGCGTGTTTTTGCTCAAACCCAGCTATAATAAATGATCTGTGGGGGATTTTGAGCTGAAACTTCAGACACGTTCTGGAGACACCAGAGACTGATATTATAACTTGTGAAAGAGGCATTATAGATTGTAAAAGATATTCAAATCTACTTTGAATATCTTTTAAAAGACTGATATTATGAATTACACATATTTAATTGAATTAGAACTAAATTTATCTAGCACAAAAAACAAGTAAATTAGGACGATAGCATTAACACTGAACATAAAAATATGCATTAAACACAAATAATGAAACAAAATCTAAATTTTATAAAAACATAGTGACAAACAGCAGCATTGAAATGTTTAGCTGTAAATACCAAGACACAAAATGAAAATGCCATGTAAGCACTTCTTTGCTCAAGTACATTTTTTAAAATTAATTCATTATCATAAACTGTCAAACCAGTTCACATAGCCTAAATGAACTGGACTTCCCAATGTTCCTTTTGAGAGAGAGAGCGAGAGAGAGAGAGATCGCATTTTACAGGAGTATTTGGCAGTGTGTGATACCATCTGAAGCTACTTCTCTGCAACTCATTAAAAAGTAGGTTGTTATTGGAAAAGCTACACCTTTTTGAAAATAGCTGAGCTGGATTGCTACTAAAATATGTAAAGTGAGTCGCAGTTTTTAGTTACTCTCTACTCAACATTTAATTCATTCTGAACCAAAGCCTATATGACCTGAAACTTTAATTTCTTTTCCAAGCTTGCGAACACTGTTTTTCTTTCTGCTAATGCAAATATCCTGTTCTTTGTCCACTAGAGGAATCAACACGGTCAAGGCCACCCTGAGCACAAGACAAAATGAACGACTTAATGATCAAATCAGATTTTAATGAGATGTGTGCGGATGGAGGAAGCCTTCACACGTGCGTAATCCATCATCTGAATGGCTCAGCGTGTTCGTCTAATGAATGCACTCAAAATGTAGGCATTGACACGGCCTCCTACGACACTGAATAGATCAGAGTTTAAAAGCAGCTCCAAAATGTATGTCCAAATCATCTACTGTCTGGTCAGACAAGGCAAAAAACAGCTAAAGTCTCGTTCACCCAAGCATGTAGGTGACCGATGAAGGTTGTTAAATTTGACATTTGCTTACACAGTCTGTAGGTGTCAAACCTGTGCCTGCTAAGCATCTGACTGATGTTCAGCTTGATCGAGGTAAACTCTGTGTGCTTATAATATTGCAGAAAAATATTTAAGTTCTGTCAAGTCATGTGTGCTGCAGGTTTGGCTTCAGAAATCGATGTCAAATTTGGTGCAGCAAGAACAGTCTTGTTTAGGCTATATTCCTGTTCGTTTTGCCTCTTTGTCAGGATTATAAACATTAAAAAGGGCTTTTTACACTTTTCAAACAAGCTAATATTTAGTCTTAATGAACTGTGTTTGTAGTTACAGGTATATGAATATCTTTGAATTGAATTTGAATTCAAATTTGCGTTGTAATTCAAATCCTGCCTAAATTCAAATTCTCAAATCAATTCAGAATTTATGATGATGATGAAAACCTGATCGTCGTTGTCTATGGTCTCCTTTGTAACAAATTGTTACACAAAACAAGAACTGGGCAACTAAACGAAACACTGATCACCATAATGGTGACCGAACATTTTCAATGAAACATCAACATCTAAACCTGTTAATTCTCAAACAGATCTGCACTGTAAAAAATCCAACTTGCAAAAAGTTGTAATAACTATCATCTATTAGTTAACTGGACAATAAAACTAAAAAAAAGTTTACTTAACAAGTGGAAATAAGTTGGTTCAAAAATTGTCTGATCAACTTAATTTGAATTGTTGACTGGACATACACATGCAAGTTTACAAGCACACTTGTTGGTTTGGTAAATCCAACTTGAAAAAGGTTCAAATTACTGGTTTTGTTGAGTTGGCTCAGCAAAAATCTATGCAAAAGTCAGTTTAACTATGTTTAATACATTTATTCAACCTAAACCAAGTTTCTTTCCATAAACTGAAAAAGTTTGGTTTTGTGAACAAGGCTTTGCAAGTTCTAAAAAACTTCTGCCAACTTATTATTTAAGTTAAGTTAGAAACTGCCCTCCCACTAGCAAATACTAATTTTGGAAAATAAAATGCAACCATTTGTTCATGGGACAGTGTAGAACAATGTTTTTTTTTTTTTTTTTTGAACTCACCATTTTGGTGGATGGTGTTTCCTTTGCTTGGGCACTTCATTTATATTATTGTATTGTATTGAAATCACAGTTCATGTATTTGTATGCAACTGAACTTCACAATCCATATATATAATTATATATATGAATAACATGACCATCTTAATTTATGACAGTTAATGATCATTTAAAAGTTAACGGAAGCACTTATAAACACACAAACAGTTGTAAACTTAAGTGGGTTGATTATCAATCATCAATTTGTGACAATATTGTGTAATTGACTATACTTGAGTCACACAGTCTTCAACATTCAGCATGCTAAACACAACGATGGTAACAATTAAATTACAGTGTACCAATTTCCAATAGTATTCTTTCGTTCACTCAACTTCAGACATTGAGTTCTACAGACCAAAAAAGTTGAATTGGCTCAACTTAAAAAGGCTTGTTAAAAAACAGTTGCACCTCTCCGCAAAACTAACAATCTTAAGTTAACCCAATTAAATATTTTTTGTATGACTGATAACTTAATTTCAGTCAGTGTAACTGTTTTTTACAAAAGAGTTGCCTTGAAATTTTAAGTTAAGTCAACTTTTTATTTTTTACAGTGTGTAGACAAATGAAAGAAATAAAGTAAGTCTGGTTTGTAATAAGAAAGATTTAATGTCTTCAGTTGATTTCAAAACTGTCAGGAAGTCAGTTCTTGTGTTTCATCTTCTGAGAGTGCAAACATGATGGTGAACATTGTAGCATTGATTAAATGCCAGTTGATATTGATTTTTTTTCAACATTAATTGCGGGTGAAAAAGTGACGTTGATTCGGTGCAATTAACATTGATGCATTAATACTGATGAAGCATTTTTTCCAATGGTTGTTGCTATCTGGGAAGCTTTTATGCCCTTGAATAAATGTAGTGCAAAACAAAATCATCTGCATAAAACAAATGAATCAGTCGGGACTCGGCAGTGTAAATGGTTCAAAAACATTCCAGAGCGACGGATAACAAGCCTCCTTAATGCTGTACTGTTGTCACAAGGAGGGATTTTGTAAACGTTAGAGGCAGTAAACCCAAAAGTAGAACAGTTCTGTGGTTTGCATTGTACCAAAACACTTATAAATGACACTCATATATTTAGTTACGCAGAAGTGTGTTTGCTGTGGTACGATTATTGACACTTTGCATTAGTGCGTCTCTATTTGAATAACCCACGTCACTGCATGACTATGCAGCTCTTATCAGTTGACAATAAGAGTTTAAAAATGTGGAGTTTTTAAACACCCCTTAAGTACACTTAAGGTTACAAAACTGAAGGAAAACCAAAGGTAAAACAACAACGAAAAAATGAAGCTTTTGTCACAAGAGGCTGACCTGCCTGTCCTCAATATTGGTCTTGGTGTGACCAGCGGACAGCGCTGATATGATTACAGGTCACTGCTACGTATATAAGAACAACCTGCAAACCAGTGAGGAATCTCCGACCAGCATCTTCTCAACAAATCCTCTGGTAAGGTTCGAGTAATGGCACTTTTCATATTTGAACATTTGATATTTGAAAAAATAAACATGATTAATTATGTCCGACAGGCACTGGCTGTCCTCATGTAATAGGTTTGGTTTGTTTTGATTCAGGAAGGTTTATGTAACGTACTTTAATGTAGCCTCTTTCTAAATGGTCTCTGCATCTAAAGATTTGGAGCACTAATGTGTCAGTTGGAGCTCGTTTTTTAAAGTGTTTTCTCTCCACAAAGCGCCTTAATTTGAGGCAGGAAAGCGCCACACAGCGTGTTTCTCTGACAGGGGATGTCTGACAAGCCGTTGTCATGCTTCTTTCTCTCCTTATAAATGTGTCTGTTGGGCACATAAACATCTGCCCACTTACTATACTTAAGCTCAGCATGGTTTCCTTTTATCTCTTCTCAGACACACTCAGTCCTTTTCTGGACTTGATTTGGCTGAAAACTAATGAGAGGGAGCAACGGGAATAGACAGAATATCTTGATGTATTTGCTTGTTGTTGTTAATTTGAGTCTTATTTTGTGATATTAATCTTTTATCATCCATTTTCTGTCATGACACTGACTTTGCAACAGATGTGTCCTAAAGGCCCTATCTTCTATGAAGATGACGATAAAGATGCGTTCTTAGCATAGAAAATACAGCTATAAAGAGAGGAACCACATCACTTTCTGGATGATTGTTTCCAGCTGATGAATGATAAAAACAACAAAAAAAAGTGTTTGATTGTCATAGACAAGATCAGTTGAAGCATATTGAAATACTAGAGATTAAAACAGAATAGTAATAAACAGCCAGATAGGTTGTAGGCGCCATTTTGTATCTCGACAGCCAATCAGAATCCTGCTTTCAAAGCTCGAGCAATTAAAGCGCATGCTCAGAACTTTATCATTCACTGATGTGGACTCTAATTTAGAGTTCATGTTATCTTTATAGTTTATATAGTTGTTGGTGTGAGTGGGCTTTAAGGCGGTTTCCAGTATTTTCCTTAATTATGAATTACTATAATCCAGTTTTTCCGAATCTGACTTCTGAGGGGAAAAATGTAGGACAGGACTTAATCGTAGCCTGTTCAAACCAAGAACAATACCTGTAAAGATAACTATACCAATAACTATATTAACATCCACTCAAATGCACAATATCATTCAGTTTATTATAATGAAGTTTTATCGTCTGTCGCTTTAAATGCTCGAGCGCTTTGACGCAGGATGGATTCTGATTGGCTGTCAGTTTTTTATCATTCATCAGCTGGAAAAATTCTTTCTGAAAGTGATTCCAACGATGTCATTCCCTATGGAAGCCCGTTTCCGCCACTGAAAAAAAAAGAAGATTTTTGCAACTTTTTATCTCAGAATTCTGGTATAAAAAGTCAGATTTCTGAGTTATAAAGTCATAATTCTTGGATAAAAAGTCATAATTCTGAGTTATAAAATCAGAATTCTGAGATAAAAAGTCATAATTCTGAGTTATAAAGTCAGAATTCTGAGTTATAAAGTCATAATTCTTGGATAAAAAGTAAGAATTCTGAGTTATAAAGTCAGAATTCTGGTATAAAAAGTAAGAATTCTGAGTTATAAAGTCAGAATTCTGAGATAAAAAGTCAGAATTCTGAGTTATAAAGTCATAATTCTTGGATAAAAAGTAAGAATTCTGAGTTATAAAGTCAGAATTCTGGTATAAAAAGTAAGAATTCTGAGTTATAAAGTCAGAATTCTGAGATAAAAAGTCAGAATTCTGAGTTATAAAGTCAGAATTCTGAGATAAAAAGTAAGAATTCTGAGTTATAAAGTCAGAATTCTGGTATAAAAAGTAAGAATTCTGAGTTATAAAGTCAGAATTCTGAGATAAAAAGTAAGAATTCTGAGTTATAAAGTCAGAATTCTGAGATAAAAAGTCAGAATTCTGAGTTATAAAGTCAGAATTCTGAGATAAAAAGTCAGAATTCTGAGTTATAAAGTCATAATTCTTGGATAAAAAGTCATAATTCTGAGTTATAAAATCAGAATTCTGAGATAAAAAGTCATAATTCTGAGTTATAAAGTCAGAATTCTGAGATAAAAAGTCATAATTCTGAGTTATAAAGTCAGAATTCTGAGATAAAAAGTCATAATTCTGAGATAAAAAGTCGCAAAAATCTTCTTCTTTTTTTTTTTTTTTCAGTGGCGGAAACGGGCTTCCATACATTCCTCTTTGCCATTATCGTTAAATTGGTTTTCATCCAAAACGGGAAAGAGCTTTGCAATTGACTGTACAAATAGCACTGACAAAATCTGAGGTAAATTTTTACAGACAGAAAAAAGAAGTAATAATGGATCGCTGCAATCCAGAAACAACTGGACTCCAGGCAGAGAAACATGGATTTGCAGTTATCATTTGGTGCCAAAATGTTGGATTTTGGAATAAAATCATACCCTATATATTGTATTGTTATAATTTTTTGACAATTCAACAATTAAGTATTTACCATCTTATATTCTGCATCATTGGGTGTTTTTACATAAACACTGAAAATACTATACAAGTTTTAGGGCTTGACGATATATATAACATTGATATAAGTGATAACTCCGATTTAGACCTACCTATATTGTAGTTATATAAAGCATTCACAGGCAGATTTGCTTTACGTAGGCTATTTCCCCGGCGTCGAAATCACGCACATATAAATGTCAGGAAACACGATTCCCGGCTGCATGTCAATATCCATGGATTAAGTTTCTTTAACATGTTATAAAGAACACTTTCTAGCCAAATCTTTAGTGAAATCGTTTGTTTTACTCGCATTTTCGCGGTTTCCCCTATTAAATCCAGTGACGCGGCAGGTTCTTTTGCCGTTCAGTTCAGCTGAGGGAGCGTGTTCCGGCGGGAAAATGACGTCAATGCAAACCTTCTATAATTTAAGAAGCTAGCTATTTGATTAAATAAGTTAGCATTATCCCAAAAGGTTGTAAGGGCAAGAATGTTTTTTGAAAGCGAATAAGTTTTTAAGTTTATTATAGACATGAATTTCTGTATTTTCTGTATAGTATCTATTGATTGTGTCGTGTTTGATCCACAGTTCTCTCAGTGAAGATGTTGGCGGCGTTGGCTCTGGTTCTGCTGGTGTCCAGTGTGACTGAGGGACGGATTCTGAGTAAATGTGAGCTGAAGGAGCAGCTGGAGGCGGCTCAGATTCAGGTGATTAGGGCCATGGGAGACAAAACAACCGTGGACAAACTCATCGCTAGACGTGAGTGACTCTTTCTGCTAAAAATGAGCAAATATCATAGCACAGTCTTAATTTGTATGAATGTGTACAATCTAATTCAGGTAAAATAGTTACTTTTCCCTTCAAAATCTTGGTCTATATTCCAAGTTTTCCAAAGTCATACAAAAGATTTGACTAAGTGTAACGGAGGCCAGCTAGTAGTTACTGTGCGAGTAAACATCACTGCTCTGACCTCAAGAGATACTAGAGGTTGTAGCCTTTAGCCTCCTTGTTAGAGCTTCCAACTCCCATACCGGAAGATCCGGGTCCGAGGCTCGCTCAGAGCGCGTCGAGTAGCACTCGAGGGGTTACATAAGGAGAAGGACCAAATTTATGTAATTTTTCACTGAAAATCTCTTAAATGCTCTTAAAATTTTTAGATAATCAAGTGTCCGCAAATTGTTTTCTCTTTGTTTTAGTTGTTTGCAATGTGGAAAACACTTCCGGCTTCAACACCAGCCTCGTCGCCAGCGTCCAGATCAACCAACCCCCGTTCCAAATTCCTCCCAAACCAAAAAACGAAAAACCACCAGCAAAGGAAGAAGATGTTGAGAAAATGGAAGATGAACACATAATCCCTGTTCAACCACAAAGTCATCCCAAGGGAAGACGTGGAAGATCTGTCCCTGAAGGAAAGACCTTTGAGATACTGTTCCCAAAAAAGGTCCCCGCTGACTCGTCTGGAAGTGGCTCGGAGGTGACGTCCGAAGAGGACAGCTCCGGAGACAGCTCGGAGGAGGAACGTGAAGATGTCAGTGCTTGGAACCTCTTGGGAATCTTCCAACTGAGCGATCGCGTGGCTTGTGATTCGAGCGGATCGCCAAACCTTTGTGGTCTGGAGTGCAGCGGTGAGTGTGAAACAAGCATTCCCAAATTCTCAAACTAATACATACTTATTCAAGCTTGTCTTCATGTCGTTTGTTTATCTTGACAGCTCTCATCAATGATGACATCACTGATGACATCGCTTGCTTGAAGACTTTGGCGAAAAGCCGCGGCAAGTTGTAAGTTTCACACACGCAAAAGCGAGTCCGTAAATGCACATATGATGAGTTACAGATATATCTTGTTTCCAGCAGCAGCTTCAATCCCAAGAAGAGATTCCTCGCTAAGATGTGAGTGTGAACGCCGTGATTGTTCCTGCGATTGACCTCCAGATCTTAGCTCGAGTTCATGTGTTTTTATGTGCTTCAGGTTGGCAGTGGTGCTGGTGAAGGAGTGTCGCTCTGTCGTTCCTTCTAAGTACTTCGCTGAGTGTCCTTAAAACATCCCAACGGATGAAACTTCTCCATCCGATGCCTGGAACGACCATCTTCACCGTTGAAGCTGATTTTCAATCACAAGTTACATTTTCACATGCTTAAAGACCGTTTAGTTTATGTGTCAGATCATTTATATGTTAATTTTCTCCTAAACACTTAAAAATTGAAATGAAAAAAAAAAACTAAACAGGTTTATTCATATTTTTCTCCAATAAAATGCTCTAGAAAGAAAATATCCCACCCTCTAAAATATACATAAAGGCTTGTTTATGACATGAAATAGCTTTTTAAAAAAATCATGATTCATGGCTGTGACAAATTCAAAGCTACTGGGAAAAAAAGCTAGCTAACTCTTGTGCTCTTTACCTTTTTGTCTTCTCAAGGTTAGATGAGTTCATTTTGAGTGGATTTCTTGAGGTACGGTTGCATTCGCACTTCTTGATTTCATCTAAGTACTTTTATTTGTTTCTTTATCATAACTATCTCGGTGATCTAAATCACATCTGTTCTGTCGGCACTTCAAAGATCTCTCTTTGTTCTCATTCTACAGTATTTCAAAAGTTTGGCATCAGTAAGATTTTGTTGTTTTCAGCAAGGATGCATTAAATTAATCAAAAGAGATATTATAAAGACATTCATTATGTTACATAAGATTTCAAATAAATGCTGTTCTTTTGAACTTTCTATTCTGAAAAAATATATATATATCATGTTTACACTATAATATGACGCACCTCGACTGTTTTCAACACTGATAGTAAAAATAAATGTTATAAAATCATCATATCAGAATGATTTCTGAAGGATCATGTGACACTGAGACTGGAGTAATGAAGCTGAAAACTCAGCTTTGATCACAAGAATAAATTGCATTTTAAAATATATACAAATAGAAAATAGTTATTTTAAATTGGAAAAATATTTCACAATATTAATGTTTTTACTGTATTTTTTTTGAATACTTATTTAAAAAAAAAAAAAATCTTACTGACCCCAAACGATTGTGTACATCTTTAGCTTCTCTATGATGTACCAAATGTCTGTTATAAGATAATAAATATATTTGGACTCCAGATGAAGGACGTGTTCTGATAACCTAGTTTTGCTGGGATGTTTTTTAAAAGTGAAGACTGTAAACCATCACCAAAGCTGAAATTTAACAGTGCGCAACTGTCTTTAATGTACTGTCACTAAAAATAATGTCAAAACAAACCTCAGGGCTCAAGTTGTTCTTTTATTAAATCTCTGTGGATCTGACCACATTTTCTTTATACAGAACCACATTCTTTTTTTTGTAAAGAACTAAAAACAGAAGACAAAGAGTTTGTTGTCAATGTGTGACACAGATCAATAATACGGAATCTGCTGGTTTGACATCATCTTTGAATGATTTGACACACAAAAGCTGGAAACCATTTCATTTCCCTCGAGCGCTGTAAGGACCCGCAATTTTCTCTGTGGTTTTCAAGTGGCCGGTGGACGATCAAGAGCTGACCGCTCGTTCTCGGGTCACTCGACAAAGGTATTGGGCCGTAATGAGAAAGACGGTTAGACCTGGAAAACCTTTACACCATGAGGAATGAATTGAAAAGCTGTGAAATGGAAAATACAAAATGGAAGCTTAATAATTCAGGATTGTTTCTTGGAGCCCATTTTGCATAAATGCATTCGTGAAAAGGTTGAGCACACTTATTTTTCAAACAAGTCATTTGGAAAAAAAAAACAATGCCTCCAGAATGAAATAATATAATATCCATAATTTCATTTTGTGTGAGTGTGTACTTGTTTTGACCAAATCTCCTCACTTATATTGTGAAATACTTTCACAACTTTTTTTTATATCAACCAAAAGACGTTTTTATGCAAATCCAGTGATGGTCATTTTCATAGAAAAATACCATGAATTTGCTTTAAACGGACAAATGCTGCTCCTAAACCAAAATCTTTTAGCTCAAAAATGAGAAACTTTATTTGATTGGAAGAGTGCCAGGCATTTTCAGAGAGACAAGCTTAAAAGGTATGACATTTGAGAAGCCGTGGGTGTGAGCCCTCATCAGCACACCCCTGCCGGCTAAACAAACCTCACCACAATAAAGAAATCCACCAAAAAACACACTGCCAACAGACTTCACAGCAGTGGCTGAAACAGAACAACACAACACAAACGTGTGCTTTAATTCTTAGCCTAAAGCTATGAACACTTGAAAAAGAAAGTCAAAACAACGGTTACATAATTTACATATATGCTAATGCTGTGCCGATTTGTTTTTTAAGCATTTCTTGTGAAAAGATTATGACTAAGCGTGCAAGAAATACTTTCACCTGAAGTGGAAGGAATGTAATTATTACAGACATGGGGACTTTTTTCTGTGTTAAAAAATGATCATTATTGAGTGGTTGTCCTGTAACAGGGTTGAACCATTTATATTAGTCATTTAGCAACATCATTTTTACAAAAGTCTACAACATGCATAAGTGCAGAAAAGTAAAAGAGAGAGAGAAGTATATAGAAAGTATATCTTTTTTCAGTGCATGTCAATGCATGAAGAAATTAAGGACTTTTTTATTACATGTTGAAGTGAAATGTGATTAATGTAACAGCATTGGCGTGCAAAATGGTAAATATTCTGGTGAGAAGCAAACATTTAAGGTAACAAAATGATTTTTTCATGAATTGTTTTTGGATTTTTATGTTATTGTTTAAATCTTTTATTTTACATTGTAAGTTACTCCTTAATCAGATTGACAAAAAAATATTTAAGCCTGCTCAGAACTGAAAAACGCAAGGAAATTTCAAGACTTTGCGAATGTGTGTGTGCTTAAATAGTCCGGATCATAGGCTACAGCTGGCTGGGGTGATCAGTGACAGTTCATGAATTCATTCCGTCACCTTCCACTCACTTGCCACCAGAGGTCGCCCTCCAATATTATGGACTCTCATACACGGACTACATCTCCCAGAATTCCCGTACCTGTCATTAATCACGGCTCCAGCTGATGCTCATTACCCTAGTCTTATTTAACCCCTACGCACACACACTTAGTTGTGAGGTCTTGTTTATCCCTGTATAACATTTCCGAGCGTTCTTTCCCGTCTTGTTTGCCTGTTTTTGATTAAGCCTGTTTCTTTGTCTTTTGATGTTTATCTGCCTGCCTTTTGACCCCTTGCCTGGATTATTACGACGAGCCTGTCTGTTCCCTGCCATTACTGTCTGCTGTTTCATTGACCTTTGCCTTTTTGACCACGTTTTGGAATAAAGCTCGCTATTGGATCTCATCCGCTGACTCGCCCCTTTGACTCATCATTACAGGTACAGGGCTTCTGGGAAATGTAGTGCGCAGGTGTGAGTGAGTGTGTGACAGTGAGTGAGTGAATGGTGTCGAGTCCATGGTGAAGTGCCCTCTAGTGTATAAAGCGGCCACTGCAACTGACGAACGTTACAGCATCACTTGTTTATGTTAAAACTATGTAATCCCAATCGATCTAAGTTTCTTATGCAATTCAAATAAACCTTAAATTTAGGCCTAAATATTTTTTTTACTGCCTGACCTACCTGATAGTCATTTTAAATGTGCACACTGCCCACATCTATATGCATGAATAATTGCCTCCTCTATCTTAGATGACTGTTATTCAGCTGTTAGTGGAATTTACCAATTAGTCTTGATCGCTGTCCCTTCAGGCCTCGCTTATGTACGTTCAAGCGTAGAGAGCTGAAAATGATTTTTGCGTATTTGTGCACATCTTAATCTGAAAAACTTCATTTGCCAAAAGCGAAGGTTTCAATCACACATCTCCCACCCAGAGCGTGTCACACATAAAATCATCATTCTGTGTGCGATGAGACCCATTATCATCCACTGTGTGATTGAAATGAAAAGAGATTGGCTTAACTCACTCAAAGACATTAACGCCTGGCGGGTCCCTTTAGCTCATTGAATATCGAGTCTTAACACCTCATAATTTAAGGTGAGAAACAATGGAAGTGCCTCTGTGATCCTTCACATCTGATTATGTGACGCTTGATTAAAGTTATGTTTCTTCTCATTTTATAGTAATGTACATTATGTATGTTGACTTAAATGTTTTTAAATGTTGGTGTATTTACAGAGAGAGTTAGAAAATATACTGCCACATTATTGTATGGCATGATGCCTGCAATATTGTCATTGTATTTTTATGTTAAAACGGCTGCCAAAGTTGGCACTTTTACAGTGAAATAAATGGCCAGTGTGTCATCCAATGTCTAATATTGAGAATTCATCAAGTCTAATAAAGTGAGAAAACTACAGGGCTGTCGTTCCTCCGTCCAATTAGTCCACAGGGAAATTATCAAAGAAGAAGTGGGGGAAATATGATAAACGTTGTGAGTAAAAATTGGACAGCGCAGGTTGTTAAGCTTATTAAATGTGTGCATTTGTGTGTGTCCACTCTGTTCAGATGTTTAAATGTATTACAGAATAAAAATAGATGCCAAATTAAGAGACGCAATCTCAGAAACACGTACACAGCTTTGAAAGTCATTAGAGGAACACACACTACGGCCACAATAAAGCAGAAAATGAGGCTCTTGGGAAAGGACTGTAAAATTCATGAAAATTGTAAGTCGAGGGTCACAGATGTGTTTAGTTGCCAGTTTTTAATGCTAATAAAAGGTCAAGTTTTTTAGATCAAAATTAATTTAAACAATGAATCGATTCTTGTCTATTATAAGTGTTTATATTTTAGACTAGCTGGGACGGTTTTCGCGGGAAATTGTGTACAGAGGAGGGTCTGTTTGCAAAAGCGTCGCGGAGAAAGCATTGTTATTGCTCAACAGATGACTAATTTGAACAGATAAACTTTCCATTTCTCTAAATTTGTAAAGCATTATCTGTTGTGAAGATCGTTTCGTTATGCTTAGCGCTGTGCTGAAATTTATTTTCATGTAGCGTGTCTATTAATAATGTCTTCAGCTAGTCAGCGATCCCATCTAAACTGGTTATATCTCTTAAGCCTAGTAGAGATACCCGTGAGAGATACGAGACCGGTGCGCCGCACAGCTGGCGTCATTATCTCTCCGGCCTCGCACCGTTCCCTCACGGCTCTTGCCCTCTCTGCTCGTCTCACACACTATTTAGTAAATCAAGGGAACGAAGACAGTCAGAAGTCTACGCTAAAGCCACTTTGTGGCAATGCTGAAAATGAACTGAGTGATTTACAGCCTTTCAGATAACAATAGACCTTAGTTAGCGTAGCACCATTTTGGAAACCCGGCTGTGATAGATTGAGTGCAGTGCATTTAATGCATTGAATTATTGTTTAACAACATGCCGATTGTTACACTGACGAAATATCTTTCCGAAGGGAAAAAAAACCTTTCAGACAAAAGCTCCATAAAAAGTTTTAAAAGTTGTGAAATCACGTGATCCAGGACCTTTATTTGCAATTGACTGTAAGTCTATCACTCACAGTCTCGTTTTCATCTGAGTTAAATTGGCATTCTACACTAACTAAAGTCTTTTATGCATCCAATCAGGCTGAAGTTATTTGGATGAGATGCATTTTCCCTCTTAATGTTTCGCAGAGTAACAGGAATAACATGCATTCCAAGGGGGTGAATACTTTTGGAAGAAACTGTGCAGTCAAACTTCATAAAATATTTACCATAAAATGCCAATGTGATTAAAGCAGTGCAGCAGTCACGACCGCAGTAATTATGACTGAAGGGGTCCAGTGACACGGGCCACTTTGGCTTCATCAGATATGGACAGATAATTAAGGCCAGAAGACGCGAAGGACTGATATTTGAAGTATCCCTTCATCAGAATACAGAGGTTTTAAAAAGAGGAGAGCGTTTGAATAAACATCCTCTTGTCTGTGGTTTGTTAATGCAGGCAGTGCTGAGGAAATAACATCTTAATTAGAGCGAAAACTGAGGACGCTGAGCATATAATGAAGAGGATGAGAGACGTAACTGCGGCACAGACACACACTCACTCACCCAGGTGGCAGTGTTAAACAGCACTAATCAAGGTAAAGACTGAAGCTGCGGAGAGAGAGAGAGAGGGAGACATAAGGAAAACTGAAGCAGATTAGATGTTTCTATACAGAGCGATCCGTCCTTCAGAATCGTATTTCTGAAATTCTGAAATTGATTTGAGGTTGTGAGAACACTCTCAGGATAGGAACTTATCCTTAAAAATCCTGAAACACTGTATTTTCTTGAAATCATGACCGGTCACATGACAGCAGTGGTGGCAGTCAATGACAGTGTGGCCAAGTCTGTGGTTTTCTTGTGGAATTTGGCTACTTTCCCCTGAAGATTAGGATTAGTTCTCTTCTAAAATTTCCTGATGAATGAAGGTTTTTGAGGAAAACATTCCGGGATTTTTCTCCATATAGTGGACTTCAATGGGGTTCAACGGCTTGAAGGTCCAAATGTCAGTTTCAGTGCAGCTTCAAAGGATCTACATGATCCCAGACGAGGAATTAGAGTCTTATCTAGAGAAACGATCTGCAATTTTCTCAATAAAAAATAAAAATTATATACTTTTTAACCACAAATGCACGTCTTGCACTAGCTCTGCGATGCATCACGCATCACGTTGGAAAGGTCATGCGGAAGTGAAAAACTCCATCTCATTTCCTGCGCCAACTTCAAAATCATCCGACATCGTAGTTTTACCTCTTTTGATTTGGTCTTTACACGTTCGCTTTGTAAAACTGGATCGGTACTTTAGTCTATGTCACGCGTGACCTTTCCAACGTGATTATGTAATGCGTGGCACATCACAGAGCAAAATGAGCATTTGTGGTTAAAAAGTATATAATTTTTAATATTACTTTTTTTCAATGACTGATCGTTCCACTAGATCAGACTCTTATTCCTCGTCTGGGATCATGTAGATCCTTTGAAGCTGCACTGAAACTGACATTTGGACCTTCAACCCATTGAACCCCATTGAAGTCCACTATATGGAGAAAAATCCTTCAGTGTTTTCCTCAAAAACATTAATTTCGTTTCAACTGAAGAAAGAAAGACATGAACTTTTTGGGAAATTTTAATTCTGAAGGGAACTAATCCTTTAAAACTCATCTTTGGCCACCAAAATGTTTTTTCTCCCGTGAAAAAAATTGTCTTATGGCTTAAAATAGCTTGAATGTAACTCCACACGCTTGCCTCATTCAGTATACGTGGATTTATGAATATGCTAATGAGCCCCGCCTCCACTCGCTCACCCCAGCTCAGAGATCCGCTTGGTCAACTTACTGAGGTAAACGCTGCGCAATGGTATCGCGTTTTACAACATTATAATGGTAATTAATATAATCAGCCTTTTGCTTGACTGTTATCAGACATCTAATAATGTGTTGCTAATGTGTTGCCACGTCAGAGACAGACAGCTGCCTTCTAACAAACGCTTTTCCGCTGTGGAGAAAGGCATATATTTCATCATAACATCGTAAATGGACATCATAAACCTGCTATATTGCTAAATCTACATGATTTTTCATATCAACAGAGAAGTATACCTGGCTTCTCAAGACTCCCCTGCTTCACAGCACTCATAGTAATGATATATTAAAGCCGCCGGCACTTTGACGTGATTGATTACAAGGTAGTTTGTAACATGGAAAACACCAGCGATTTCAAACCGTGTCTTTAGATCACTTTAGAACACTCAGCAATGGTGTTGACTGATGAATTTGCACATGGTTTGTCTTAAAGCACATTAAAAACACCACATAGACATATATATATATATATATATATATAACAGGAACTTACATTTCAGCTATCATGAGACTACATAATGCACAGGCATGAGGGTGATGCCTGAATTTTTTATGAAATTTTGAGGATCAGAAAGAGGGTGGAAAATGTTCACGAAAAGTTTTTAGTTGTTTTTTAAAAAACAAACCTTAAGCTAAAATTCTGAATGGACTCCTGCTGAAAAAAATGTAAGTGAAGTTACATTCGGCTGCTATTACAGCGATTTTCATCATCGTCACCCTGTCATGATGAAGAGTTTCTCTCTCATCTAGATGTTCACTTTGATTCAGAATAGTTTTGTTCAAGGAACGGATGGATATGTCTCACTTGTTTTCACACCTTTTTTCCATCTCGAAAGCGCCCAGGGACTTATTACATTACTCTGATCCTGTCTACATGTTTTTCTCTCTGTCCGGTTTTATTCGTGCGTCGTCAGTCATCCATTCAGCCGCTGTGTTCTAGTGTCTTCCATGCAATATAATGCGAGAGGAGTGAAAACATGTGGTTTGTAATGGATCAGAAATGTTAGTATATACATCATTCGTCTTTACTCTTAAGTGTGTTCGAGTGCTTGTGTTTCTTAAGTGTGTTTGAGCAATAATAGAGTTTAATGAAGCTGTGTGTGTTAAGAAAAGACCTATTTTTAGTGTATAATACCCACGTCATCACTGGATTATTGACGCAATATAAATGAAAAAGGTCAAGAGATCCGGTGATAAACATGTGCATTAAAGGAATGATGAGTGTGATTTTGAACCTGCATTTTTTGAAAATTTAAAAAAAAAAACACTCATAACAAAAGTGGGATTTTCAAGCTTCAAAAAAGCACCTCAAAAGAAATATTTTCTGGTAAAATGCATTTTCAGAAAAAAAAAATTTTGAGGAAAGATAAAAAAAAAAAAAAAGTGACAAACAACTCAAGTAATAAATAATAAATGACATTTAAAAACAAAGATAAAGATAGCGTGTGCAGCTGCGGCAGCTTGCGTGAGTGTGTTTTGCATTCAAATGCTTGTTTAACCGATGGCATCGCTAATTTCCACCCATTACCCAGAACTCCAAGCATTCAGGATGGGCTCTTGCTGTGTCTGCTTCTAATCTCCCTCAGTAAATCCAATCCGAATGCTGTAATGTCTTTACCGATGATAAGTGGGGAGGAAAAAATGAGGGAAAACATGTTGAGAGCCTGAAGGATGAGGAAAGGTTTAATTAAATTTTCTTTGTCGATGCGATATATTGTTCAATGTGTTATTTTGAAATGAATCGATGCTTTCTAAAGAAAAAAAAATCAATGTACATAAATTTCCATCATCTACAGGAGGCCATGGAGCAATGCAAGAGTCTGTATGGGGTACAAAACAACTGGAACTGATTATAGCAAAGTTTTAGTGTATGGCCTCCGAACATCATCAGTTAGTTTCAGACTTTAAAGGAATAGTTTACTCAATATAGTGTACTCTTTTGTCATTGTGCACTGACCTGCATGCCATTTTATACCTGTATGACATTCTGTCCTCTGCAAAATGAGTAATTTCTGTTGCCAGGCTCTAAAAAGTACAAAACAAGCAGCATAAAAGTAATCCATCTGACTCGCACAATGTATACGGTAGTTTGGAGTTTGACATTGTAATTCATCATCCACTTTTAAGCTTGGATACTCTTCTAAACACCTCCTTTTGTGTTACACTGAAGAAAGAAAAAGGTTTTGGACACATGAATAGGCTTATCATTTTTTTTTTTTTTTTTTTTAAAAGCCTAACTTTCTTTTAGGATCTGTAAATATGACAGGAGAACTGGTGAACCTGGTGAAATCAATTTAGCATTCTGTTCAAGAACACCGAACTGCAGAAGATGAAATGCTCAGAACCTTTCGTTCTGATTCCTGCTCTTACGAAACGTGGCTCGGTGTTAACACCGGAGTTTCTCTGACCCTGATGAAGGAAGAATCGCAGGTCATGTGGAGGAGACGGAAGAACAGCACGCTGAGGAGATGAGCCAAAATGACAAGGAAAGAACAAAAACTAGTTACAACATCAGCGCATTCGTATTTGTAGGTTTTAGAAAGCTATCAGGTTATTATTGTATATATCAGTGTCCAGGGTTGGGGAGTAACGAAATACAAGTAACTTAGTTACGTATTTAAAATACAAAATTTAAGTAACTGTATTTCATCACAGTTACATTTTAAATGGGTGGTAATCAGATTACAGTTACATCTGAAAAGTGTTTTAGATTAACAAAGTGATTACTTTGAGTTTTAATGTCATTTAAACAGCAATTGGTGATTCTCTGACTCTGACAGTCTGAAAAAGAGTTTCATGTTTTCCACTGTTTTCATGTTTTGTGATAGTTGTTTGTGAGTCATTGTATAATTCACTCGTCACTGCAACTTTTTCTCACAATGTTTTTTTCCCTCACAATTGTGAGTTTGTATTTCACAATTCTGACTTCTTTTTCTCAGAATTGCAAGATTTAAACTCACAATTGCAAGTTATAAAGTCAGAATTGGGAGATATAAACTTGCAATACTGACTTTTTCTTGCAATTGTGAATTTAGGATGTGAGTTTATATCTCATAATTCTGACTTTTCTCAATATTGTCAGTTTATATCTCATAATTCTGACTTTATAACTCACAATTGCAACTTTATATCACGCAATTCTGAGGGAAAAAGTCAGAATTGTGAGATAAAAACTTGCAATTAACTTTTTTGTGTTTGTTCCACACTTATTAGTATTCCAAAATATTCTAAAGTATTCAGATTAAGTTACTAAACTTGAGTAATGTAACGAAATACGTTACAAATGACTTTTTAAAGCATGTATTTACCTACCCAGCCCTGTCAGTGTCTATTCAACTCGCACTACCTTAGTTTTCTGTGAATGTGTGAAACATAAGCCGCTAGGTAAATAACGAGAAGAATCACAAAGTGCCATAACCGTCAAACTATTTGTGCTACAAACCAATGGAAGCTTGTTTCCGCCACAGAATATTAATAAAAAAAGAGACTAGATTGTAAAATTTGAAGACAAATTTTGATGTTGGCCTGACAAAGCCAGGTCTGAAAGTTTAAAATAGCTTGAAGTTTGAAGGTTTTACTCAGACAAAGTAAAAAGGTATTAGAATCATGATTTAGCATGTTGCTAGCATAATTTAGCACATTGCTAGCATGTCCTAAGCTATTTGCTAGGCTTTGCCAGTGATAGATATGTAGTGGTACTTGGGCTGGTTGCTAGGGTGTTGCTATGCAGTTGCTAGGTTACTTGGGGTGGTTGCTAGTATGTGTTATCACATTGCTAGCATATTTTAGCACGAAGCTACCAAGTTTTATCATAAAGCTTGAATATTTTAGCATGACGCTAGCATGTTTAACATGAAGCTTGCATGTTCTAGCATGAAGTTAATTGGGAGATAAAAACTCCGAATTGAGAGACATATATTCACAATTGACTCTTCGCCAGCAGTTTGATTGACAGGCGATCTGACCAATCATAACCCCGAATCCGCCATTTTGTCCGACAAAGCAGTCAGAGGAGTTAGTAGATTAACGTTGGTGAACTTGAAAAACTGTGTGTCCTCACGTCTTTCTGTGCTTGAAACAACATTCCTTCTGATGTTCATTCATGTTTATTTGATGCTATAAATGAACTAGTATGAAGAGATGATCGGTTCACGAGGAGCTACAGCGATCTGTCACGACACATTAAAGACACACTAGACGCTATTTATTGATTAAACTTCTTAAAAAAATTACGATATATTCAATGTGAAACTGTTTCATATGTCTGTTGACATGTTGTCAGTGTCCTCTTTGCTCCGCGATGTATTTTTCACCGTGTGAGAACATGATGTGTGGCGTGAGAGCGCATGACTTGTCGGACATAGCAACAGTAACTAAAGGGGGCGGGTCTCAAATGTGAAAAAAAAAAGTTGCAATTACAATTTTTTTTTTTTTTATTCAGTGATGGAAGCAAGCTTCCATAACAAACCAGGGTTATTATGATAAAATAAAAGTTTGCAATATAAAGCAGGAGAATAAGGGACTGTTTTGCACTGTTTTAAGTAGAAACTGCTCGTAACTTCGGTTGTCCGCGGACAGTGCAGTCGTAGTGCGCATGTGCCCAACGCGCTCACGGCCAAAGAAATATAAAGTGTAAACTATGCATGACGCGAACCACACATTAGGTATAAAAATTATACTATTTTCTCCAAATTCATCTTTCTTTCACTACATCCCACTCATTCTCTCCGCCTAATTTAATTAAAATCAAATCAGCCTCTGTGGGCGGGCGACTCGGGAGGGATTGAGAATCCTGCTTTAGCCAGGACACTTTTTTTTAAAATATCAGAGCATGATTGAAGATCACCGTGCCAGCCACCCACATAGACAAACATATAAACAAAGAAGGCACTGCTTTCTTTCTGGATGTTTACGTGTCTGGTCTGAGGAGCGTATAATGAATCTCCCGCGGCTCCATTCGGACGCTCGCGCCGATCGCCCGAGAATTCGATCTGACAGGGTGTCCTGAAGCGCTGCCCTAAACAAGACCACACCATGCTTTTTTGTTTCAGATCAGGTTGATGGTTTGTTCTAATGGTGTTTTAGGTCAGGACACGTTTTTATATGCTGGTCCTGGATCAGGGGAAAAGGGATTCGCCCTCCCGCGGTGTCCAGAAAAGGTCACACAGTTAGAGTTCTTGGCTGAACCGCTGTCTTCATCATCATCAGGGTGATTATTTATATATATATATTCTTAAATTATTTATGATTATGTTAATTTATGCTTCTCTTTCACAAATGGTTCATAGTGCTAGATTTGTCAGTGTAGGCTATATCGTTGAGTTTTGACATGCCGTGATTGTTTTTGTATCTGATGCATTACAGAAGTACCATAAAGTTGGCACCTTTGCGCAAAATAATAATAAAACATTCCAGCTCTGATCTGCATATAATTTACACACACGACTTCCTACTACTGTGATTTAGTGAATGGAGAAATGGGCCACAGTTAGCTGTTTTTCCAGCTCTACACACATCCATGGACGAAACCCCATCCAAAATCAAACGCAGCCACCCGTGTCTCCGTGTTTTCCAAGTTTCTGTTGGCAGTGACGCATATTTGTTGCTGAATGTTAGTTTTGTGAAAACACAGACTCTTCTGGGGCCCAGTGTGAAGTGTGAACGTGTGTGTCTGTTTGGATTAGCTTTGATTATGAAAACAGTGTCTTGCGAAAGTTTCAGTCCCAATTGTTTAAAATAATATTTCCAAGGCTCCTTGTATCGCCACTGGAGATTTTGTTTTTGCTACTAAGAGGAACAAACCATAAAAAAAGGGGGGAAAAAAAGGAAATTGCAAAATTTAGACAACACTCAGTGTTTGAAAGCTATTGAATTTACATTTTAAGGTGTTTCCGTCCAATAAATCATCAGCTCAAAGATTAATGAAACCTCAACCCAGTCACTCGTAATGATCGTCAAGCATCAAACACTGGCCAAAAGAGTCCGTCCGTGTGTGACCTGCATGTGTGCAGAACGACTAGCAATCGAATCAGCTTCAGGCTCCAGCAGAAAGGAAACTCTGCATTAGGAAGAAAGAGAGGTAGCTATTTTAATGAGGTTTTCCAAGGTTGCTTTTGTTGGGTTTCCAGCTTGGCAGCTCCATGAATTCTCAAATTCCCCCCGTGTCGGTTCCAATGAGTCTGGATTCTGGTGGCTTAACCTTCAGAAAGGACAAAAAGTGAAAGGTGTTAAAAAAAAAAAAAAAAGATTTTGCTGAAGTGCTTCGGGTGTTTTAAAGGATTAGTTCACTTCAGAATTAAAATTTCCTGATAATTTAATTTAAAATATGTCTTTCCTTCTTCGGTCGAAAAGAAATTAAGGTTTTTGAGGACTTCAATGGGTTGAAGGTCCAAATGTCAGTTTCAGTGCAGATTCAAAGAGCTCCACATGATCCCAGACGAGGAATCTTATCCATGAAACGATTGGTCATTTTCTAAAAAAAACAAACAAATTTATATACTTTTTAATGACAAATGCTCTTCTTGCTCAGCGATGTGCCACGCATGACGTAATCACGTTGGATAAGTCACGGGTGATGTAGTCGGAAGTACCGCGGTAGAGCGAAAAACATCACATTTTCTCCTCCAACTTCCAAATCGTTCAACATCGGTGTTTTACATTCGTTTGTAAAGGCCGTATGAATTAGTCTTTGCACGTTCGCTTATTCCTAGACCCTTATTCCTCGTCTGGGATCGTGTAGAGTCCTTTGAAGGGTTTCATTAGACCAGCAGCATTTCTTTATTGATTCAAAAGAATGCTCAATTTCAGTAAGCTTGCCCTGGCTTATCTCAAACAATGGGAATCCCTACTATAGCCTCACTTGAAATTTGTGTGCAAAGCAGTTGTGGAAGTTCACTGGTATTTTCAGGCAAGTCTCCACAAAAATCTAGCAGAAAGATCTCATAGCTGTAAATCATATCTGCACAGGGATTTTCTGAATTACGTCCACTGGTACAAAGGACATCCCACCGAGATTAATTTCCCTTCATGCATTACCTCAGTTCTCATCAAGTTACAGTCCTCTTCATTGTGCCAGAAGTTGAAGAACCTCTTCCAACAGCATCGAATGTTCCTCATCAGAGTTTGTTTGCAGCAGTGAAATGTCCAGATATTGCTCAAGAGATAAGTGTTTGGAAAATTTCTCAAAATTACTTCCACACATCTGTGGAAATCATTATCTATCTATCTATCTATCTATCTATCTATCTATCTATCTATCTATCTATCTATCTATCTATCTATCTATCTATCTATCTATCTATCTATCTATCTATCTATCTGTCTGTCTGTCTGTCTGTCTGTCTGTCTGTCATCTATCTATCTATCTATCTATCTATCTATCTATCTATCTGTCTGTTTGTCTGTCTATCTATCTATCTGTCTGTTTGTCTGTCTATCTATTTATTTATCTATCTATCTATCTATCTATCTATCTATCATCTATCTGTCTGTCTATCTATCATCTATATATCTATCTATCTATCTGTCATCTATCTATCTATCTATCTATCTATCTATCTATCTATCTATCTATCTGTCTATCAATCATCTATATATCTATCTATCTTTCTGTCATCTATCTATCTATCTATCTATCTATCTGTCATCTATCTATCTATCTATCTGTCTGTCTGTCTGTCTATCAATCATCTATATATCTATCTATCTATCTGTCATCTATCTATCTATCTATCTATCTGTCATCTATCTATCTATCTATCTATCTATCTATCATCTATCTGTCTGTCTATCTATCATCTATATATCTATCTATCTATCTGTCATCTATCTATCTATCTGTCTGTCTGTCTATCAATCATCTATCTATCTATCTATCTATCTATCTATCTATCTATCTATCTGTCATCTATCTATCTATCTATCTATCTGTCATCTATCTATCTATCTATCTATCTATCTATCTATCTATCTATCTATCTATCTATCTGTCATCTATCTATCTATCTATCTATCTATCTATCTATCTATTAATCATTTATCTGTCTGTCTATCTATCTATCTATCATCTTTCTGTCTATCTATCTATCTATCTATCTATCTATCTATCTATATATCATCAATCTATCTATCTATCATCTATCTGTCTGTCTATCTATCTATCTATCAATCATCTTTCTGTCAGTCTGTCTATCTATCTATCATCTATCTATCTATCTATCTATCTGTCTGTCTGTCTGTCTGTCTGTCATCTATCTATCTATCTATCTATCTATCTATCTATCTATCTATCTGTCATCTATCTATCTATCTATCTATCTATCTATCTATCTATCATCTTTCTGTCATCTATCTATCTATCTATCTATCTGTCTGTCTGTCTGTCTGTCTGTCTGTCATCTATCTATCTATCTATCTATCTATCTATCTATCTATCTGTCATCTAGCTATCTATCTATCTATTAATCATTTATCTGTCTGTCTGTCTATCTATCTATCTGTCTGTCTGTCTGTCATCTATCTATCTATCTATTAATCATTTATCTGTCTGTCTGTCTGTCTATCTATCTATCTATCATCTTTCTGTCTATCTATCTATCTATCTATCTATCTATCTATCTATATATCATCAATCTATCTATCTATCATCTATCTGTCTGTCTATCTATCTATCTATCTATCTATCTATCATCTATCTATCTATCTCGTTTGTGTTTTTTAAATCAAATAGTACTACAGCATGATCGGTTGTTTGTGGAAAACTCATTTTTTTAATGAAAAACTCATTTTAAAGAGTGCACCACAAGAGCTCCTTTAAAAAACATATGTTTGTGACATTATTAATCCTGTTTGTCATGATATTACACCATTTGTCTTTTTCTAATTCCATGCCCGGAATCGTATCTGGTTTATTAGTTTTTGGAGCTCTGGCTTTTCTGTGTTATTGCCTGTCTGATGTAAACCTGAGATTTGTTGCCGTCGGGCAGGAAAGTGGTCGACCTGTCTCGCAACTTTGTTTTCCTCTATATTCATGATTTGAAGTCCACGACAGTCCTTGAGCATTTGTAACCTCTTCTATTTGATACAAAATGACTTTCAGATAAGAGTATACTGTTGCCGAGTGAGTTCATCTGAAGACACTTGAGATATGGAAACAGCGAAAGCCTGTGATGACAATGTGGAGTGAAAACGTAGACACATAGAGGCTTTTTATCCTCCCCAGGCGGCTGAATGTGGAATGAGGGAATGTAAAGCGGGAATTGATTTAGGAATAGAGACTGGAGGGAGGGAGTGTAATGGAATAACAGGTTGAAAACTTGATTGAGGCAGAGAGAGAAAAGATGGGAAGCTGAAGTCTAAAGATGAGACCAAGAGCAGTACAATGGCTCAAACAAGACTGGAAGTCAATTTTCATTTTAAACATAGATTAAAAAACACATTATTTAAAATAATTGCTTTATTGGGATTATTTAGTTTTTTTTTTTTGTGGCACCAGGGCTAAATTTGGCTTGATGCAAAATCAATCAACAACAGTGAGTTATTGCTTTTTCCAAGCAATTATATTCAATGAATAGAAGGACTGAAATATGATCTGCTCATCTCTCCATAACTCTATTCCTCTGGTCCACGGTGTTAACTGCCAGCTTTGGTTTCTGTATATTAAAATTTGGTGCGACACCAACACACTTGAGGTCCAATCACGTTTAACTGTAGTCAAGCGTTCGAATGATAAAGAAGATGGCGGCCATGGGCTATCCGTAGTTTGAAAGGACAGAGCAAACAAGATTTTCGCTTAAAATTGTACCTTTTCATCATATAATGCTATTTTATACCTTTAGATATTTTATACCACGAAACGTATGGACTACGTTTATAGCACTTCCTATCACTTTTTTTCTAATGGCGGCGCTTGTGTGTCTCACACAATATCCTTATGTAGCCTACTCAAAACAACCCAGTTATAAAGATTAAGATTAATGATGAAAATACTCATTTTAATGCTTCACACTCTCATCTCCACCTCTGCTTCGTAGGCTATTTACACAAACTGCCTGTTTAGGCTACAATTAGCACAAATAGCCGTTGCTCCAGTGTGGTGCGAGTAGCATTTTTGTTTGTTGTTAAGCTCTTCTTCTTTTAATAAGGAAATCAACATTTTTACTTTCCTTTAGAGTGGCGTGATGTTTTCCCTCTGAGTCTGAGGCTGAAGTGTGTCCTCCACGTTTTTTTTTTTTTTTTTGCATCCTGGCATTACTTTTTATTAACCTCTTATTTTCTTTTGTTACCTTCCCTCCTACCTCCTAGACTAGGACGGGAACGTAACAAGGCTACTTTGTCACTTTCATCACTATTTGCGCTAAACATTGTAAACAGTATTTATTGTTTGCTGTTTATAAAGTATGTTGGTTAACATTTACTCAAATAGGCCTATAATGACTGTAAATAGCTGCTGCCCTTATTAAATACTGAAAACTATTTTATACCGTGGGTCTAAATAAATAAATAAATTATATATATATATATATATATATATACGTATATTTACACAGGGTTGGGGAGTAATGAAATACAAGTAACTTAGTTACGTATTTAAAATACAAAATTTGAGTAACTGTATTTCATCACAGTTACATTTTAAATGGGTGGTAATCAGATTACAGTTACATCTGAAAAGTGTTTTAGATTACCAAAGTGATTACTTTGAATTTTAATGTCATTTAAACAGCAATTGGTGATTCTCTGACAGTCTGAAAAAGAGTTAAGTTTCATGTTTTCGACTGTTTTCATGTTTTGTGATAGTTGTTTGTGAGTCATTTTATAATTCACTCGTCACTGCAACTTTTTCTCTCAATTGTTTTTTCCCTCACAATTGTGAGTTTGCATTTCACAATTCTGACTTCTTTTTCTCAGAATTCCGAGATTTAAACTCACAATTGCAAGTAATAAAGTCAGAATTTGGAGATATGAACTTGCAATACTATTTTTTTTTCTTGCAATTGGGAATTTAGTGAATTTATATGTCATAATTTTGACTTTTCTCAATATTGCGAGTTTATATCTCATAATTCTGACTTTATAACTCGCAATTGCAATTTTATATCACGCAATTCTGAGGGAAAAAGTAAGAATTGTGAGATAAAAACTTGCAATTGCCTTTTTTGTGTTTGTTCCACACTTATTAGTATTCCAAAGTATTTTGGAGTATTTATTAAAGTATTTATTTCTAAAGTATTTAGATTAAGTTACTAAACTTGGGTAATGTAACGAAATACGTTACAAATGACTTTTTAAAGCATGTATTTTGTAATCTGTAGTGAAATACATTTTAAAAGTAACCTACCCAGCCCTGTATTTACATAGATATATAAGGATATTAAGATTCCAGGCTTCAATGTGGTCAATAGTATCAGTAATTTTTCCTAAATTTAGCATTAATAAGCAAAGTACAACCCTTTAAAAATAACGTGCATCAACAACCAAATAACATGTTGTTTTCTGTAAGATGAAAAATGGTCTGTTTATTGGTAAGCAAAAGTGCATTTCGATAAGATACATGTGCATTGACAAACTCAATACATGTGCAACAGAATAATATATTACTCGATTTCAGATTTAAAAAAAACTTGACACAAAGAGAATGAAAGATAAGCCCAGAGATACTAATGCATTTTATTCAGACAAAAAACATAGTATATGTACAACTTAAATAATAGTTTCTCACTCAGTGAGGTCTGGTGTTCGATTTCACATGTATAATGATAGTAACGGCATCAGCTGTCGCTCCTAACCCCAGCATTATGCCATCAATACAGATTTCTGATATTGAGTTTTAACATTTAAGAGTGCAGTATATCATTACAAGGTTCTTTTTCAGGAAACTGTGCCATTTGTGTGCTGCGTTTGTCTCCATGACATACTACTGACAGTTATTATTGAATAGATTTGACTTTTTTGTTATAAAATTTTGCGTATGTTCTCATTCATCACAATTACATTTTAAAGGGGTTGTATGTAGAATAATAATAAAAATTAAAATCGAATTGTTTTTACTGAAATTGTTATTCCGCATTTACCCAGAAAATGAATCATTTTGGCAAACAAGAACTTTCTTGAACAAATGTCACAGGTCTCTGATAAGGATCCAGAAACAAATGAATAACAAAAAGTGAGTAATCCTTAACAAGTGATAATAATAGTAACAGCGTTTTCTCAGCACAAAGTGATTTGTTAATGCGTCATTCACAGTTTGACGGCGCTGACACTTGCCTAGAACAATTCCAACAGGTCTAGAATCAAACAAGTCTTTGGGTTTAATAAAAGAAGCGGGTATCGATTGTAAAGCTTGCTGGCCGACATGAAGGCTTAAAATATGCCTGCTGAATTATGAGCGTCATCAAAGTTTATATCAGAGGCACATTTAGCATTAACAAAGCAATGCACATTCTTTATAGCTTTAATGAACAGCTTAAATACACATGCCGACACGCAGAACAAATAACAAACACGGCCGCCGTCACACAAGGAGGATCTCTGTAACTAAGGCATTGAAGCCGTTTCTAGAAGCTTCCACCAATGGTGAGGAAGGATGGCAGCAAACACTAGATGGATTACTCCAGATCTTTTTCTTCTTTTTATTTATTTATTTAAAAAATGAGACCATTTGTACATCAAACGTCAATAGAAATGACTGCTTAAGAAAGGCAATGATAATATTTGTTGGCGTGGTTTTCCATTACACTGGCGGTAAATTTACAATATCATTACATAGTGAAATTAGGTAATATGAATAATTAGAAGTATTTGAAGGAATCCCCACCAATAAACGACAAGGAGACGAAGCTGAACAACAAAAGAAACAGAAATCACCAGGTTGTGTCTCTAAGGCCTCCATTGACGTCTCGCATTTTCCAGTGTGTGTCTTGATAGTTTGATCTGGGACAAGAAAAGGCACTTTGCTACATTTGGCAGAGAGTAGAGGACATTTAAACACGTCAATACGGATCAGGAAACACCGTCTCGACCCTTTTATACTCAACACCACGCCCTAAAGTACTTCAAAACCCCAGTTTCCCAGATTCCCAAACCCCTCGGACAAATGAACGATCAAAAACGTCCAGAAGCAATCTTTCACGTCTCATTCTACCTGTCATTGCAAGTCCCCAGATGAGGAAAGGGAAGTTTCTGCCCAGAGATGAGGCGCTCCCAGTGTGTCAAGGGTCAACAGCTGAGTTACAGCCATTCTCTTGATATGGATGGTGTAGAGTTGCTGACCCCCAAAAGTATAAAATATAACATAGTAGCGCCTCTGTTTCCCATACAGATGTTCAATTGTCAACAAAAAACCTGACCTAGATGACCAAAGCTGGCATTTGCTGTACGATTATCAACAGACAGGATCATTTACTGTGTTTTACAAGCTTCTCTCTCTGAAAAACAGTTATTTTAGTATCACTGATACTGTTTTTGATAATACTTTGATTTTATTTTTGCATTTTAATTTCAGTTTTAGTAATTTTAGTGTTATTTTAAATATGTCTATACTGTTTTAGTATGTTGTTTTAGTACTTCAACTTCAAACTTCACGAAAATGAGTTTAAAGTCCCCCTATAATTAATCATTTTATCCCTTAAAACTCATCTTTGATCACCAAAATGACACGTTTAATGCTTTTTCCTGTGCAAAAAAAATTCTTTATGCCTTGAAGTAACAAGATTAAAAGCCGCAAGGGAAATCAGGAATGGTGAGAGAACATTGTGCTTGGTACATTTTTCATCTTTAAACCAAACTTGAATCTTCAGCCGACAGTTGCAATAAATCCCTTTTGGATAACGCGCTTCCCATAATGTTTACCCGTTAGGTCAGTAAAAAAGCTTGGTCAAAAGACAAGTTTACACCTGTAAACGCCTCTTAATACCAGCTATAAACAGAGCCATGGATTCAAGATTTTAAACTGTTTAAAAGGGAATGTTTATCACTAACTTGCATTTCGCAAAATCATAAAGTTTTAGATATCAGCATGAGTTTCCAAGGATTAAGCAAAAGGTCTTGGAGGCCAATTGCCCTTTTCCAAGTTGATCGTAATACAGTATATCAAACTGTGTTTGTGAAGGATGCTGGGACACGCTGAGGATTTCGCAGTCAGCTCTGGCAGGTACATATAATACTTTTTCTGTGAGAGTACGTTTTTATTTTCCTCCTCACATCAATCATTAATTTGATCGTAAAGGAGAAAGCTTAAAAGGTGATTGCGTGTTTGATGCTGGAAATCGATTGCGAGTTTTGAGTGAAAAGCAATATACCAACATTCATCATCTCTAAATCCCCTTCACTTGCATCTTAAGTCCGGTCTCTCTTCCAAATCCTCCTTCTTTTTCTCGTCCTTTTTAAAAGTTATGTTTGAAAATGAGGCCCAAAAGTCTGAGACCATGTTGAAAATCTGGGATTCAAAAATTTTAAACGAAGAAACCCTATGAAGTAAAATAAGGAAACATTTGCACCATTTATTCGAGGTCACTGATCAAATAAGCAAATTTTGTGACATTGATCATGTGACATTTTCTTGCTTCCTTTGGGAACATCTTAAATCATGTATTTCTATGCTAATATGATATTTTGTGTTCAAAGAATTTGTATTCAACTCTAAAATTTTGTCATTTGTGGTCTCAGACTCGATTTTTTTTGTTTATCCTTTTACAGAGTTTGCATTCATTTCTAGCTGTTGAAATACTTTAAAGCTGATAAATTCAGAATAGAAATTTCAATGATTTTTCTAGAATTTCCTGATGCTTCCAGGTTTTCCATGGCCGGGAGGACCCTGGTGTTTCCAGCACCCTCCACCCAAAACAAAGTATCCTGGCATTGTTCGGATGGGCTCTCGTGACCCGCCGGGGTCACAGGTCGCGGCTGGAGCTGGGCGTGGAGACGGCGGGCACCGGGTGGAGACTGAGCTCTGCTGCGCGGGAATGCGGAGTCACTGGTGCGTTCGGGGGCGTGGCTTGAGGCTGAGGCCACACCTTCCACAAAAAGCCAAAAGACAGGCGGACAGACAGACAGATCGAAGGGATGAACAGAGAGACGATAAGACAATAGAGCACAGAAAAGGAGACGGAATAAAGATGAAAACAACAGACAGAGAGAGAAACAGCATTTAGAGTGTGGACTGGCCAATGATCTGGGGTCTTGCAGGCTGAGGGCTCTCAGACGCGCTCATGCAAGACTGTAACTGCAGATCCTGCAGAAACAAAGAACAGGACAGACAGTGGCACCTCTGCACTGCTGTGTGTGTGTGTGATGTTCATTTGCAGTGTCCCAGCTAACTTATATTTTAAGGGGTTGTTCACACAGAACATGTTTTTCTATTCCAAAGCGCTACTTTTCTGGGGTTTTTTCTATGCAAACACACGCTAGACGGACGTGAATGACCGTCACGCTCGCATATTTTGCACGAGCGCTGCGTTTTTTAAAACGACCGTGTCAAGTTCAAAGACTTTTACACGCAGCTCATCAGCGTCAGTTCCAAAAACAATGGACCAATCAGAAGAACTCGGAGGCGGGGCTAGTGTTTCAAGCTTTTGTTTACAGTAGCAAGTTGGCACGGCAACTGTTTTATTGGTTCGTGATTGCATCACATTTCATAAGTGCGTCTCGAGACCCTCGCGTTCTGCGCTGCGTTTTTAGACGCAAAGACGAGTTCTGTGTGAACGAGCCCTAAGAATGCTTTGCTACCGTTCCCATCAAGTTATGAACAAGTTATTTTTCGAATGTTCTCTGAAAAGTTCAAAACATCCAATTTTTTTAAAAAATGTTTTTACAAGCGTTAAGGGAACAAACTTTATGGGAAAGTTCATTTCGAATGTTCTTTGAACATTCTGAAGTAAGTAGTAACAATTAACTAAAAGATTTCAGGAAAAAAGTGCCATGTGAATAACATTTTGAGCACATTATCAAAGATAAATAGACGTTCTATTAATGTCACTGAAAGAATGTTTGTTCATAAATTTCAGAGAACATTAGTCAAAGTTCTGATAACACTCCCCGTTAGCTGGGTTAATTAAGAACTCAATAATGAACATTCTGCCATTATTTATTACAAAACCTGCAGGGAGTTTCCTCAGCATTTCACAAAAAAATTGTTCCACAGAGAAAACAACAGCATCAGGCCGTTTTGAAATAACATCACGATGAGTAAATAATAACAGAATTACATTTTTAGGTGAACTCTCCGTTTAAATTCCAACACGTAAAAATAGAAGCCTAACATTCTGCCCTTCGTTTTCCCCAACATTTCATTTTTTTATGTCTTTCTTCCTGTTTCTCATTCTGTAGAATAACATTCTTACTGCTGCACAATGTGGTTCTAATTCAGTTCTGCCTCTGAGATTCCCAGCTGGTTCTCCATAAAACTCTGAGAGCGAGAGAGAGAAATAGCCCTTTTCCACCGGAATGATGCCGGAGATGCTGCTCGGACGTGGGATTTGTGAACCGCAATTAGAGCTGGTATGCGTTGCCCACTACTTGTCTTGAGAGACAAAATATTAAATGCACAAGAAATTAGATGTTTTAAATTGATTTAATATTTTTATTTCATACAGACAAGGAAAATTAAGTTGCCATCTGTAAAACTAATCTATGTAATACTACCAGCGGACACAACTTTTATAATGGCAGCGATGCACATTTTGTTTTGTGCCAGAGCAATTTGTTCTGAAAACCTCAAGTGGCGATGACTGATTCCTGGTTCGAGACCAGCAGGTTTAAGGGTCCATTGTCAAGCCAATTTTTCTGCTGTGTAAACATGCAGAATAGAGCCAAATTGGTCTCCGGCTCCAGCAGTGGTGGAAAAGGACTAAAAGAGAGAGAGTGGATGTGTGTCTGGCGTCTCCACCAATCACATTCAGAATCAGTCAAAGCAGGGAAAGGCGCACAGAGAGACATTAGAGCTGATATCAGCTCTGCGGACGCGGTAATGACTTAAAGGGACTAGCTTTTTCGCACAGATCCTAGATCAGATGCTGTGATGTCCATCAAAGGCGAGAAATTCTTCAGTCATACAGATCTGATTTGGTCTCTAGAGCCGAACTGCTTTGATTTCCCCAATGAATGAACCATGGGATCGTCTGATCTCGCTCCCAGAAGGACACTCTCATGATACATTCACATTTTTACACACACATATTCCCTCACTCGGTCAAGCTGAACTATAACACAGTAAAATACATCCATTTCATCATCTCTTCTAGTCGGGCTCAGCTATATGATAAAATATAGCTGGATAAAAGTGTGTGTATTGACTCTTTTAACGACAACTTCAAGTGTGGTTCATCCAATCACACATTAAAGTAATATAAAATTTTATTTTGTGATACTTTTTGTATTTTGGACGTAATGTATCGTAAGATGTTTGAAAAATCAATGGAAAAACCAATGACATTTTATGATTTTAACTAAAGCTGCAGTCCGTAACTTTTTTTTTTTGGTTAAAAATGATCCAAACATAGTACATAACCAGCCAATATATATATATATCTTATCCTTAGCCCAAGTTTTTTCAATTTTTTTCTGCGGGAAATTTGAGCATGTCGCCATTTGTCGTTGTGTCATTACGTCACGTATGTTTGCATAAAGAAGGAGCTAGTAGGATATATCCTGTGAGGATGCTTTTATAGTCTTTACTCACAGCAGCTGGAATAATTAAACATCAGTTTGATGGTGACCGTAAGGCACGACAAATTAACTTTGTAGATTAGACTACAGAAATCGAAATCTAATACAAACTAAATACACAAAGTCACGCAATGCTAATGTTGTTAACATTAACAATTTGAGAACAAAGTATAACAATAATAATAATTGACACGGGTTGACGTGATCCGAGCTAAACGATTTAACCACCACTGGCAGCGAGATTTACTGTAATGCTTTTTTCCTGCAGATCTGCAGATTTGTTACTTGTTCAGAAGACATTTTCTGGTGAAAATTCTTATTTTGGTCATACTTTGAAGACTACAAACAACAACAGTATCCATGACTGAGCAAACATTAGATTCATCCGCGCTGAGGAGTCGTGCCGATGCACAACCCGTGTAAAGATGATAATTCTGCAAATAACTGCAGGTTTTGAACAGAGATGGCGACAAAGAGGCAAAACTTATGGACTGCATCTTTAAATAATCAAAAATAGTGTGTGTAATAATGTCAAATAACAATGTGGTAATATTTACAATACAATATTTACTGTATGTGTTGAATTTCCACCAAAAATAACTATATTACTGGTCAAAAGTTTGGCCTGCTCATTAGGAAAACTATAAAATAACACATATAATGTAGTAGTATGTAGAGACAAACTGTTGTGACTGGTAGTATTGTTGCGATTTACTGTGATACCAAAAGTAACATTGATGGGTTTTGGTCCGCCCTTTATTTCTTCTTCTTTCACACACAAACACACACAGATGCTAATATACACGGACATTGGGAATGTTTATTGGGAACATATGAGTCGTGTTCTCCCTAAGGGCACTAAGGAGGTTACGACTTATGCACAGGAAGACCCACACACTCACGATCGCTCTCTCTCTCTCTCCATTTTTTCTGCTCACTAAATCAATTTCACTGAGATTGTCTCTTTGGGGAGTGAGGAAGGAGCAACATGCTGGCAACTGTATCGAATGTGAAATTCTTAACATGTTTGTAATCTACAGAGAATTCACAAACATAGCAGAGAACGGCCAAAAACCAACTGGCCCTAACTGTACTTTTTTGTTTTTCTTCTTCTAGAAAACAGCGTAAAGGACTAGTTCACCAAAAAGTAACAATTCTGTCATCATTCACTCACCCTCATGCTGTCAAACCATCCCATCTAGATCTAGAGCAGTCTTAAGTAGATAAATGCTATATTATTATGCACGTTTCTTTTTTTTCCCCTTTTGGTAACAGTAGTGTGACAAGAGGTTTTGGCTAAAAATCTCACTTGTTCCACAGAAGAAAGACAGTTTTGAAATGACATAAATGTGAGTAAATGATGACAGGATTTTCATAACTTTAACTATGACTTAAATGACCAACTCTTGATAACTTTCGGTAACACTTTACAATAAGGTCCCATTAGTTTATGCATTGACTAACATTAACTAACAATGAGCAGTGCAGAATTTCTTAAAGGATTAGTTCACTTCAGAATTAAAATTTCCTGATAATTTACTCACCCCCATGTCATCCAAGATTCTTCCTGTCCTTCAGTCAAACACAAAATAAGGTTTTTGAGGAAAACATTTCAGGATTTTTCTCCATATAGTGGAATTCAACAATTCAACCAACGGATTGAAGGTCCAAATGCTCATCTTGCTCTGCGGTGCGCCACGCATGACGTAATCACGTTGAAAAGGTCACATGTGACGTAGCCATAAGTACACTCAAAAAAATATTTCAGTCTAAGCATAAGTTTTATGTAATTTAATTACATAGCAATTTTCCATCCATTTGGATTACATAGTTTTAACATAAACAAACTTAATGTGATTCATATTTGTCAGTCATATGTAAATGAAATAGGTAAGATTTCTGTAATAGTTGAGTATATGAATAGTGAGAGATTAAATGTCTTTTATCTTCATTTGATTTCATCAGTTGTAGTTCTTGTGTTTCTCTGTCCTTCAGTGATTCTGCTTGTTAACAGCAGGTGTTCATCATTAATGTTCAATCATCACTTAATGATCTCAATAACTCTGACACTGCTTCAACAGTACTTTAACCTGGGCATTTTTCTGTGAACTATTACATAAATCTTATCTATTTCATTTACATATGACTGAGAAATATGAATGACATTAAGTTTATAAGTTTGTTTATGTTAAAACTATGTAATCCAAATGGATGGAAAATTGCTATGTAATTAAATTACATAAAACTTATGTTTAGACAGAAATATTTTTTTGAGTGTACTGCAGTTGGGTCGAAAAACTCCATCTCATTTCCTCCTTCAACTTCAAAATCGTCCGACACCATTGTTTTACCTGTTTTTGTAAAGGCAGTTCGACTTAGTCTTTACACGTTCGCTTTGTAAACACTGGATCGGTACTTCCGCCTACGTCATACGTGACCTTTCTAACATGGTTATGTAATGCGTGGAGCAGCGTAAGATGAGCATTTGTGGTTAAAAAGTATATAAATTTTTATTTTTTTAGAAAATGACTGATCGTTTCGGTAGATAAGACTCTTATTCCTCGTCTGGGATCATGTAGAGTCTTTGAAGCTGCACCGAAACGGACATTTCAACCCGTTGAACCCCAGTGAAGTCCACTATATGGAGAAAAAACCTGGAATGTTTTCCTCAAAAACCTTCATTTCTTTTCGACTGAAAAAAGAAACACATAAACATCTTGGATGACATGAGGGTGAATAAATTAATAATAATTCTGAAGTGAACTAATCCTTTAATCTTTGTTAATGTCCGTTTCTAAAACAACTGTTAGTTCATGTTAGCTCAAGTCCATTAAATAATATTAAGAGGTACAGCTTTTGATTTCAGTAATGCATTCGTAAATGTTGAAATTAACATGAACTAAGATTAATAACTGCTACACAGTTTTAGTAGTTAAAGTCACCCTGAAATCAAAATGGACAATTTTTATGCAATTATTTATCACAAATGATTCATCTGTGCACATCATGTTTTTTTTTAATTATGTGCCGTCGTAATCTTGGATCGAAGTGACTTCCCCTCCCTCTTGCAGCTCATCTCTGCTGATGTGTTTACTGGGGTCAGGGCGGGGCAACCTGTCACTCACATGAGATCGACCAATAGCAAACCACAACCATCCAATCAATTCCCCATGAACAAAATCAAGCCCCGCCCTACATTTGTTCTTGTTCGAGAAGCCGTTTCACTCATATATACATCAACATATGGAGGAAAAGACCCACAACTTCCGTTTCATGCCGACTTTAACCGTTAAAAATCGGAACCATACTGTAAAGTGTTACCATTTTCATGATTAAAAAAATCAAACACATCAAACAAATACAAACAACAGAATGTCTAAGACATTCAATCTAATATAAACAACAAACTCATTAAACAATAATGTGCTTTGAGAGTGACTGTACCTGGCTGCCCTGTACGTGTCCGTTAAAGTCGTTGTTCCGAGGCGTCAGGAAGGAGTCGTGGGTCGTCGTTTTCTCTGTCCGCGGCACACTGGGATCGCCATCCTCCACGCCGTTTGCTTTGCGCACGCACAGGACCTTCCGGAAGCTCTGCTTGAAGTTGTCGGACAGGAACCCGTAGAGCAGCGGATTGGCGCAGCTGTTGGCGTAGGACAGGATGACCGCGAAAAAGTACACCCCTACCATCACGCTGTTCTCCGGGAGTATGAAGACCAGGTTCACGATGTTGATGATGTAGAACGGCAGCCAGCAGAGGACGAACACCACCACGATCACCACCACCATGCGGGTCACCTTCCGCTCGGAGCGCCTGCGCTTCGTAAATCCCGCCCGCGCACCGGACGACTTCACCTTGACCACGATGAGAAGGTAACACATGCAGATGACCAGCAGGGGGCCGAAGAACCCGAGCGTCGCCGTGTAGAGAATGAACACCATCGACCAAACGTCTCGTGGCTCCGGCCAACTCATGTTGCACGAGTTAAACATGTCCTGAACGTCAGAGAATATCACAACGGGGAGGACAACGATGAACGAAAATGCCCACACCGCAGCGCTAACCGCTTTAGCTACCCGCGGCCGGCGCCACCTAGTGGAGCGGATCGGATGCACCACCGCTAAATAGCGATCGATGCTCATCACTGTCAAACAGAAGATGCTCGTGAATTGATTTAGCGAGTCTGCCGTCATCACGACGCGACATAGGAATGAGCCGAACGGCCAGTAGGAGAGTACGTTCTGCGTCGTAAGGAACGGCAGGCCCAAAATATACAGCTCATCGGCCACGGCGAGGTTTAAAATGTAGATGTTCGTAACCGTTTTCATCTTAGCGTAGCGCAAAACCACGTAGATAGCCAGAGTGTTGCCCGTAAGTCCAACGATAAACACGGTGAATGATATGACCGCGGTAACCATCGTGCTGCTCCCTTGGAACGGCATGCTTTGATCCGACACATTGCCGGTGTAATTCCCAACTGGAGTTCCTGAAAATCCCAGTCCAGTGGAGGAGGAGTTATAATCCCCTGGGATGGACCCCGCCCACCCGGATTGGTTAAATGACCCCATTCTGGATCTAAAATGGAGAGAGAGAAATAAAAGGGTCAAAAACAAGTGTAGAGGTGGGAAAGGGAAGGAAATGGAAAAGAGTATAACGCATAGTTTCTCTTTATGTTTCTGGTCATATGGCTTGTGTTAATTTTATGCGCTTGCGTCTGCTTGTTTTACAGTGAGAGATCAGAGAGACTGAATCAGTGCAGATGATCACACCTCAGCTATAAAGATCAGAGCCAAAACTGCGATCCCACACAAGGAGACTGAAGTGACACAACACATACTCGGATCGCTCTCCTTCTCCTATTTTCTCTCTCTCCTGCAGAACTTAGCCATTCCACTACTGATGTTCATTAAAAAAACTATATAAAAAGCCAACAGTAGTTCTCAATCCCGATCTTCCCACATCCAAACACTTAAAATGGATGTCAGATAAGAGAGACATCCTGAATGTGCAGGTTTTGAAGGACTAGGGTTGGGAACCACCGGTTAAGAATCACTGTACTTGATATCTACCTTTTTTTGGTTCTGTTTTGTTTTTTCGCAACAATTGCAATTGTTTCTGGGCTTTCTATTATTCTAGAGATCAACTGTCACGGTCAGTTTTCTCTGAATTTGAGCACAGATGAATGAAAACGGTCTGTCGCAGCACAGATCATAGAGACTTGATTTGATTTCAGTCAACATAAAACTAAATGTTATATCCCTCACATCTCTCTAGCTGAGGGCGTTGAGTCCATTTACACAAATTCTCTAGCAGAGATCATTTTTGTAACAATACTTGTCAGCGCAATGAAACCACACTTCAGCATTCAGACAAGAGTCAACTAATGAAAGTAGATCTGTGTTCTTCTCAGGACAAGGCTGGGGCAACTTGTCACATGTCTTGCATACATTTATGCAATTATGCAATGACAATGTAATGGAAAAAGAAAGCTGATGTTGTCACGGCTGTCAAAACTTTGTGCAGTAGGTTATATAAAGTGATTTCAGAAAAGCTCGTGGCAAATATATGAGCCAGTATATAATTTGACAGTTTAAATGTGAACAAACGCTCTCAACTAAATCTGTCTTGCTACAAACACTTTTTTACAAACTATTTGCTTTTTACCTTGATAAAGCCGGTTTTTCTCGCGTGGTTGCATTCCTGAGACATTATGAATTTTTTCTTTTTTTTTGGTTTAGAAGTAACACTTTGCGTGGAAACTAAAAATGCATATTATTGCATAAATGCATATTTTATGTTATTCGCCTGTGGTGAGGTAAAAACGTAGTGCGCCTTAAAAACACATTACCGGACAATTATAAAGAAGAAACTGAAAAGATTTTCTGATTTTACGCACTTAGCATTACGAGGTTAAGAATATCCTTACAATTATGACTTGTATGGATGAACTAAAACGAACATAAAACCTCACCGTGAACAAAAGTTACTTTGGTCTTACCTGAGTATGTCTCAGTAAAACGCAGGGAGGCGTGAAACACTCCACGAAGGAGACGAGAGGAGTGGGTAAAAATAACAAACACTGAAAAACATTATGAAGGTTGAGTCTGTTGAATTAGCCACAGGACAAGCTCGTGCGCGCGCGCTCTCGCTCCTCACCAGTGTTGAGCCTCGCGACAGGTGATGGCATCTGGTGCCCGCTTCACTCTGAGACTGAACTAAACCGAGAGAGAGAGAGAATGAGAGAGAGAGAGAGAGAGAGAGAAAGTGAGAGAGAGAGAGAGAGAGAATGCGCGCGATCGCAGTTTAGTTGCAATCCTGCAGTCAAGCCGTGCGCGCGCTTCAGTCACCGCACATAAATAATTCTTTAAACCAAAGCATAACATTAGTCAATATGATCATTTAAGGAAAAACAACAAAGATATTTTCATAATTTGTGAAAAAATGAGAAAACTAATAACAGTTCTTGAAATACAGATATTTATTTTTGGTATTGTTTCATTTTCACATGTGCAATTAATCACATTATCATTTGAACTTTATATATATATATATATATATATATATATATATATATATACATATAGTTTCTATGTAATTTTCAGTGGTTCATTACAAAGAATAGTGTCAAAATGCGGGAAATCTTAAAATAAAGCAATGGAATTCTTATTTTTGAACTTTTCTTGACAAGTTTTGCGTCTCTCAGGAGTGTCAGCAAATGTGACACTTCCAATAAGCGTTGCAGGAGCTTTATCCATTAAAATAAATTGCACGACCCACGTGGAGACCTCAGAAAGGTTTGATTCCTGACATGAACTGGAGGTAGATGTGCCCTTAACAAGCTTAAGTAATTCGTAAGGAGGAGGCGTGAGACAAAGTTGAGGCTCACAGGTGTCTGCAACCCTGACATTTGCACTGAGGCGGTTTGACGGTGGCACCTCATTACAGCTAATTCACTTCTCAGCGGAAAACACAGGGTGTCTCAATCAGCTCCCTAGTTCAGTAATCGGAACACTGATCAGGGAGTCGGATTTTTAAATCTGAGAGATATATGACGGCAATATTACCATCACTTTCAAGGTCCAGAAAGGTAGTAAAGACATCGTTAAATCAGTGCAGTGGTTCGACCTCAATGTTATGAAGCGACGAAAATATGTTTTGTGCGCAAAAACAAAACAAAAATGACTTTATTCAACAATATCTTGGGTTTCATTCTCATACATTGTTTACGTCCAGCGCTTCTAGGTTCTACGTCCGAACGGCGGCACGTTATTGGTCCGCTCCAGGCGCATGCATCGTGCTGGTCACATGATCAGCGTCTGCCAATAATGAGCCGGTGTGTTGATGTAAACATGGAAGCCTTCAGATGACAGGGAAGAGAAGAAATTGTTGAATAAAGTGGTAATTTTTGTTTTGTTTTTGCGCACAAAAAGTATTCTTATTGCTTCATAACATTAAGGTTGAACCACTGCAGTCATTTTGACTATTTTAATGATGTCTTTACTACCTTTCTGGACCTTGAAAGTGGTGGTAATATTGCCGTCTATGCACGAGTCATGTATCAAAAAGATCTTAATTTGTGTTCTGAAGATGAACGAAGGTCTTACAGGCGTGAAACGACATGAGGGTGAGGAATTAATGACAGGATTTTCATTTTTGGGTGAACGAACCCTTTAATTACTGGAATCTGCAATGGAGCAGATGTTTTCAGTTTTTTCCCCTGTGAATTTGTTTTATCATTCTGTATGTATGCTGTCGGAGAAAATATAAAAATGACACAATTGAAAATGATAATTCAATAACTGTCAGCTTAAAGTAGCTACAAGTATAATGTGATTTAAATCTCAAAAGTTGTATGGGGTGTGGTTAAATTTAGCACAACCTGCTGTGACGTCACAATCATAGTGCATTGTGGTCTATGGATCTGTCTGAAGTGTACATGTTGAGCAGACTCGTTGCCTCAGGCAAAGTGGTTGAAGGTCTGTCTAAATAAACTTCCCTCAGCCACTTGATGAAGGGGAAGTGCTTAGAAAAGTTTGTTGTTGCGTCCTGTTTGAATAGATACATATGAATTTACTTAACAGCCGTTTAAAAAGAATGTTCTATAATATGAAAGTGCTGTTGTTACTGTCACATGAGACTTCTCTCTTGGCGTACTGTTTTTTAGCAAACTATATAGTAGGGAAGTATTCAATTTCAGATGCAGTGAACAGGGTTGGAGAGTAACGAAATACAAGTAACTTAGTCACGTATTTAAAATACAAAATTTGAGTAACTGTATTTCATTACAGTTACATTTTAAATGGGTGGTAATCAGATTACAGTTACATCTGAAAAGTGTTTTAGATTACCAAAGTGATTACTTTGAGTTTTAATGTCATTTAAACAGCAATTGGTGATTCTCTGACTCTGACCGTCTGAAAAAGAGTTAAGTTTCATCAACATTTTAATACTTTTAAGAGGGATCATAAAAATGTTGTTGTTTTTATTTAGTACTGTCCTGAACAAGACAAAATGACTGAATTTGTAAAAAAAAATGTCAACTGAACTGTCCTGTCATGAGCTGATGATCCACGACTGTTTTCATGTTTTGTGATAGTTGTTTGTGAGTCATTGTATAATTCACTCGTCACTGCAACTTTTTCTCACAATTTGTTTTTTCCCTCACAATCATGAGTTTGCATTTCACAATTCTGACTTCTTTTTCTCAGAATTGCAAGATTTAAACTCACAATTGCAAGTTATAAAGTCAGAATTGCGAGATTTAAACTTGCAATACTGACTTTTTTTCTTGCAATTGTGAATTTAGTATGTGAGTTTATATCTCATAATTCTGACTTTTCTCAATATTGTGAGTTTATATCTCATAATTTTGACTTTTCTCACTATTGCCAGTTTATATCTCATAATTCTGACTTTTCTCAATATTGTGAGTTTATATCTCATAATTCTGACTTTATAACTCACAATTGCAACTTTATATCACACAATTCTGAGGGAAAAAGTCAGAACTGTGAGATTAAAACTTTCAATTTCCTTTTTTGTGTTTGTTCCACACTTATTAGTATTCCAAAGTATTCTAAAGTATTTAGATTAAGTTACTAAACTTGAGTAATGTAACGAAATACGTCACAAATTACTTTTTAAAGCATGTATTTTGTAATCTGTAGTGAAATACATTTTAAAAGTAACCTACCCAGCCCTGTGTATAGTAGGGAAGTATTCAATTTCAGATGCAGTGAATGTCTAAAAGTGGAGTTAAACGCAGCCAATGTTCGCTTAATGGAAGTTCTGAATCACGTGAGCCAATTCAAAACACATAATGACACGTGACAAATGTTTACATAATCTAAATGAACATAATCCAGCTAACATTTATCATTTATTTACAGCTGAAATGTTGCTCCTACATGTAACGTAATGTCAGAAAGATATCTGCTGTTGTTCATAAATAGTGATGCTGTACGATGAGGTCACGTCGCCGGAAATATAAAGTCATCAGTGTCCCAGTGTGTCGTGATCCAGGGTCTTTACTAGTGCCTGAATTCATGTACACAATACAGCTACTGGTTCTCGACCTTGGAAGCCAGAGATCTGATCGAGACGCAGTCCCAGCTGCCTGCTTTTACCATAATTACGTAGCAAACAGATTCAACAAGCGCTTTGAGGTGTATGTAGAGTCACAGAACAAACTGTTTCAGCTGTTAACAGACACAGATGGTGTCTTTCATCACAACATCACTGGGGAACATTATTTTTTTAACTAGCCTAGCTGACATAAAATATTCCTACTATACCTGACAGATATCACTGATGTAAGACCTTTTTGTATGAAATGTCTCTGCCATAGCGTAGACTGTAATCAGAAACACTTTGTCTGTCACTCACTTCGTGCAATGGATGTCAGGTTTTACAGAGAATATACATGGTATTCAAAAGGTACGATTTCTACGAATATACAGTTTTCATGAAACGGTAGGCGAACAATGCCGAGAAGTGTGCGACCTCGGATGAAATATCGGAGAAATATTTTCTTTTGTCGTTGGTTCATCAGAGGACAATGACAAAATGGCAGATGCAGAATGTTTGGGAATGTATTTATACCTAAAAAAATGTGCTAACAGCAGTTTATCCTTACAGTATGTAAATACAGAATTATGGCCACAGCTTGCGTGACTAAAGCTCGCAGAAATTGGCCACACACTCATATTCACACAAAATATCACAATGAATATACAAACCTCTTATTCTGATGTAACTCGTAAACATAAACAGGCTTTCAGGTGTTGGAGGAAAACATAAAAAACAGCTAATTCAATTTCTCTCAGTCAACAAACACTTCATGCAGAGACAGTAGAGGCTGCTGAGAGAATCCCAAGATCCCAAGAAAACACACACACACACACACACACACACACACGTCGGGGATCAATTGAAGTCAATTCCAGTCATGCATGAGGCAGCTTTGAACTTGACAAGTACACAGTGGGATAATTACAGATATTGATTAACTAGAATCCACGTGTTCCTGCAAATCTTCAGATGTTCTCAGATTCGTCACCGCGTTTCCTCGTTCTGCTTCAATACTCACATATCGCTGTGTGTTTTTAGGCTACAAAATTCCAAACCAATTTCACACTGAATAATACAAAATGCATAATAATGCGCTATTAGACATTTTGAGGACTCTATCCTCTCCTCGGCTGACTAATAAGATAGATTCAGTGACCCCCTTTTTCCACTTACCTTTTATTTTTGGAAAGATTTTGATTTGCATTCAAGATCAACCAGTGTCAAATACCCCATTTCCCCTGCTGATAGCCTCCCCTACTGGCCAAAACTCATACTGACTCTATTCTTATTTGGACCAGGCTTTTTTTATATTCAAAATAAACATTTTACAGCATAAATGTGAGGCTACTTTGATTAAAGAGAGAAGGTTTTGGCAGGAGACTAAGGGTTAATGACAGCTGCCGTAAATCATGTTCGGCCGTGACCTTTGTGAAGAACATAATACTATCTGCAGACATATATTGAGTTTGTGAGTGTATGTTCAGGCAGGTGGTATCTTCCACAAAATTAGTGTTGATCTCTCTCTGCTTCTCCACCAGAGTAATTCACTTACATTGCAGTTAGCATGGAAAATTTCCTCAACTGCAGACATAAGAAGCATTAAGTCAGGTTATATCACTGAATTAGATGCGTTGAAAGTCTCTCAGAACATTAGAATAACATTTCTGCAACATTACCATTCGCTGACACGTCGTTTCTGAGGAGTAAAATATTCAAACTGACATTCTGGGAGTCGTTGGATTTCATGGATATTTTGCTCGGGCACTATGGTGATTTATTTATTGCTCTTGTGGAGGTTAATGTAGTTTACCTGTGTTTAGACAGGGCCAGCATTAGAGATTCAGTGCAGCATCTTCTGATTCGCAGTCTGAATTTTTAATGCCAATATCTCTTTCAATAAAAGGCAGACCTTACACAACAGATGTAATTTAATCAAATTCATCTCATATTGTACTATCCAGCACTACAGCTGCATTAGCACTGTGTTCATGTTGTATGGCTACACCTCAATCTGAGCAGTGAAATTACGTTATATCGCCGCTCTGAGGTTCGATCTTAAGACGTCTATCCTCGGAGAGCCGCTGCTGTAATGTTTCAAGAGCGAATATATGCAATTAGAGTATGCCTTGATCAGACGTAAATGAAAAAATAAATTGATATGGACAACTCGAGGTCTGATATTTACAAATGAAATATTTTGGAGCTGGAAAAATCCAATCATATCTGAAATATATTTAATATAACTTTGATCCATGTTACTTCAGGTTCTACATCAGATCTACCCCTCCCTCCATGTCATCCGAATGTTTGTCTTTCTTCAGTCGAAAAGAAATTAAGGTTTTTGAGGAAAACATTCCAGGATTTTTCTCCATACAGTGGACTTCAATGGGGCTCAACGGTTGAAATGTCCGTTTCGGTGCAGCTTCAAAGGATCTACATGATCCCAGACGAGGAATAAGAGTCTTATCTGGAGAAACGGTCAGTCATTTTCTAAAAAAAAAAAAAAAAAAAGAAATTTATATACTTTTTAATCACAAATGCTCATCTTACACTGCTTTGAGATGTGCCACGCATTACGTAATCACGTTAGAAAGGTCACGTGTGACATTGGCGGATAAAGTGTCTACAAAGTGAATGTGCAAAGAATAAGTCAAACATCTTTCACAAAAAAAGGTACAATCAGACGATTTTGAAGTTGGAGGAGAAGATGAAGATGGAGTTTTTCACCCACGTCACGCGTGACTTTTCCAACGTGATTACATCATGTGTAGCGCATCTGTGGTGAAAAAGTATATAATTTTTTTTTTTTTTTTTTAGAAAATGGCCAATCGTTTTACTAAATAAGACCAATAGACCTATTTGCAATTGCATGATGTAGCGTTTACTACAATTGACCAAGTGCATCAGGTAGTCAGAGCTGCTGTCTAATTTGCATATTCATGAATCCGTGTATACTAAATAAAGCAAGGGTGTAGCGTTACATTCAAGCTATTTTAAGGCATGAAGAAATTATTTCCACAGGAAAAAATATCATTTAAATATCTAATTTTGATTATCAAAGAGGAGTTTTAAGAGATAAACTTATTGACTGCAGTTGGGGCTTTAAAAAATAAATTCAAAATCTTAAAAAAAAAGCATAATAGTATATCAATGATACTTAAAAAAAAAACATATTATAGGTATATAAACCATATGATGGTGAATTTTTCAGTGACGTAAAAATTGATTCACTTGTGCAACTTACACCGGATAAAAAACAGCAGATTTAATCAATGTATTGTGTTGCAGTTTCAGATAATGTTCCAGCCTAATAGCGAGCTTATTCACTCACCAGTGCCATCTTAATCACATTTGGAGCTTGGCGAGCAGTAATTTAGGATCCTGAATGCAAAAATAAAAGAACTGTGACATTTCCATTTCCAGGCGTTCTGTCATATCTAATATGAGGTTTCTGCTCCTGCATGAAAGTTATGAAATTTCAAATGAATGCCAATGTTTTATTTCAGACTAGAATGGTTTCAGTGTGATGTGAAATTTCTCCTCATGGGAATAAATACTGCAGCTTTTACCTGCATTGCACCGTGTCCATCCACTCCTTAAGTCATGTCGGCTCAAATGCCCAATGGTCAGTGACGGGTTCATGTGACAGCAGTGATCTGCTAAACGCTGAACCAGAATCACTGAATTGTAAAGATTAGCATTGATGCAGATGTTCTTCTCAATTAACATTCGCAAACCAATCTTGGTAGAAATGAATAGGCTGATGTTTAAAAGCTCAAACTCAGACACATGATGCATCGCATGCATGGTGTTTAAACGCTTTCATGATTGCACCTTATGCCTTGGAGACCAATGCAAATGTCATGGTATATGAATCATGTGGCAATGAGAGACCGGTGGGTAATTTCTTCAATCATAGTCAAGCTAGCGTGAGCAGAACATGCTCAGTAGAGTTCTCTGTCTGCCTGAGAAATATGTGAGATTATATATAATTATATGTATGTATATAGGCTATACACCTGTAACACAGTTTTTAAGAACGGGAAGAAGGAGGCGGGAACCGGCGAACATTCAACGTAACTTTAATCAAATAAATAAACAAACAATAAAATGAAAGTAAAATGGCTGCAGTTCCTCACGGAGACTGCCGCCCACACAAACATAATAAAACAACATAAAAATCCAGGCCTGGTCCTCTCTCGTCCTTCACTGTTGTCGTTCCTCTTTTATGCTTCCGGAGCTCCTCCGTGAGAGATACGAGACCGGTGCGCCGCGCAGCTGACGTCATTATCTCTCGCGTCACCGGCCTCGCGCCGTTTCCTCACGGCTCTCCTTCGCCCTGCTCGTCACAACACCGATCAGGCATAACATTATGAACACCCTCCTAATATTGTTTTAGTCCCCATTTTGCTGCCAAAACAGCCCTGACCCATGCCATGCGTTCCACGTGATGTAAAAGAAAACGTGATTCATCAGACCAGGACACCTTCTCCCATTGCTCCGTGGTCCATTTCTGATGCTCACACTTTCTGCGGTGGACGGGGTCAGCATGGGCAATGCTGGTCAATATAATATGCAGTAAAAATGGTTTTTCCATAACACTAACGTTCAAAAGTTTGGGGTTGTTAAGAATTTTTTAAATGTTTTTGAAAGAAGTCTCTTATGCTCAACATACAGTAATACTGTGAAATATTATTGCAATTAAAAAAGCTGTTTTCTATGTGAATATATTGTAGAATGTAATTTATATTCCTGTGATCAAAGCTGAATTTTCAGCATCATTACTCCAGTCTTCAGTGATCCTTCAGAAATCATTCTGATATGATGATTTGATGCTCAAGAAACATTTTTGATTATTATCAATGTTGAAAACGGGTGAATATTTTTGTGAAAACCATAATGGTGAATAGAGTGTTCAAAAGAACAGCATTTATTTGAAATAGAAATCTTTTGTGGCACTTCTAAGACACGTAGTCTGCACAAATAAGTACACAACAAATCTATCCATATAAACATATCAAGTACATCAGCATTCACCTGCCGCTGACATAGAGACTGGCAGAGCACAAAGGCTCAAAATAAACGAATCAATGTAATAAAGAAAGGTTAACTTAATAAACAAAGCAGGTGGGAGAAGAGACGGAAGGATGGATGGAAATGTCCTGCATCCCATCAATGAACTCCACAGCTTGGGCTTGAAATCTGTTTATTTTTGCCTTGTTGCAGGATGTTGAGACAAACTAATCTGCAGATCAGGACAGTGAGGCACATGTAAACTGTAAGTAACTGTTTGAACCTCTGCATGAGTGATGAAGTCAAGCAGCGCTATCATTACTGCTCACACTGCTTTTCGTTCACGAAGATTGCTGAGGCGATGTGTGTGTGTTACTGCATTTATAAGAGGTCAAATTCTGGTGGACTATGGAATGATCAAAAAAACATCAAAAGAGGGACAATGATTTACATTTTCATTTCCTAGACCCCAGAATATCACAGAGATGTTCGACTTACAAACCATTCAGAACACCTTAGCAACACCCTAGCAACTAACCAAAACACTTTAGCAACCACAGCCAAGCACAACACACCACTCCGAACACTCAAGCAAGGACAAAGCAGCAAAGCTACCTATTCTAGACAACCCAGAACAGCCTAGTAAACATAGCAATGCCCAAGCAACTACCCAGAACACAATAGCAACGACCTAGCAACTACCAAGCATTCTAGCAACCACATACTAGCACTACTAGAACACTCCGGAAACCCCATAGCAAATTCCTCGCAATTACCCAGAACACCTTAGCAACGCTCTAGCAACTTCCCTGAACATCCTAGTAAAGAAATAGAAATGCCCCAGCAACTAACCATAACACCATAGTATTGCCCTAGCAACTACGTAACATATCATAGCAACCACCCAGAACATCCCAGCATCCAAATAGCAACATCCTAGCAACTACCCAGTCCATAGTAAGCACATCCCAATGCCCTATTGGCCTAGCATCTATCTAGAACACCCCAGCAACCACAATGCAATGTCCTAGCAAGGATACCCAGAACACTTTAACAATGCCTTAGCAACTACCCAAAATATCATGGCAACTACATGGCACCATCCTATCATCTACCTATAACACCCTAGAAACCACATACCAAATCCCTATTAGCAATACTCTAGCAACCACCCAGAATATCCCAGCAACCACATAGCAACGTCCTAACAACTACCCAAAAGACCCTAATACCCTCATAGCAACGCCCGAGCAACTACCCAGAAGACCCTAATAACCTCATAGCAACCCCTGAGCAACTACCCAGAGCATCCCAGCAACCACATAGCAACGTCCTAACAACTACCCAAGAGAGCCAAATAACCTCATAGCAACGCCTGAGCAACTACCCAGAGCATCCCAGCAACCACATAGCAACGTCCTAACAACTACCCAAAAGACCCTAATACCCTCATAGTAACGCCCGAGCAACTACCCAGAAGACCCTAATAACCTCATAGCAACGCCTGAGCAACTACCCAGAAGACCCTAATAACCTCATAGCAACGCCCGAGCAACTACCCAGAGCATCCCAGCAACCACATAGCAACGTCCTAACAACCACCCAAAAGAGCCAAATAACCTCATAGCAACGCCCGAGCAACTACCCAGAAGACCCTAATAACCTCATAGCAACACCCGAGCAACTACCCAGAAGACTCTAATAACCTCATAGCAACGTCCGAGCAACTACCCAGAAGACCCTAATAACCTCATAGCAACGCCCGAGCAACTACCCAGAGCATCCCAGCAACCACATAGCAACGTCCTAACAACCACCCAAAAGAGCCAAATAACCTCATAGCAACGCCCGAGCAACTACCCAGAAGACCCTAATAACCTCATAGCAACACCCGAGCAACTACCCAGAAGACTCTAATAACCTCATAGCAACGTCCGAGCAACTACCCAGAAGACCCTAATAACCTCATAGCAACGCCCGAGCAACTACCCAGAGCATCCCAGCAACCACACAGCAACGTCCTAACAACCACCCAAAAGAGCCAAATAACCTCATAGCAACACCCGAGCAACTACCCAGAAGACTCTAATAACCTCATAGCAACGTCCGAGCAACTACCCAGAAGACTCTAATAACCTCATAGCAACGTCCGAGCAACTACCCAGAAGACTCTAATAACCTCATAGCAACGCCCGAGCAACTACCCAGAAGACCCTAATAACCTCATAGCAACACCCGAGCAACTACCCAGAGCATCCCAGCAACCACATAGCAACGTCCTAACAACTACCCAAAAGAGCCTAATAACCTCTTAGCAACACCCGAGCAACTACCCAGAGCATCCCAGCAACCACATAGCAACGTCCTAACAACTACCCAAAAGAGCCTAATAACCTCTTAGCAACGTCTGAGCAACTACCCAGAGCATCAGTGCACCTTAATAACTATGTAGTGACACCTTGCATTGCGGCTGTGAATTTAATTCAGAAACTTAGTAAATGAACCTATAGTAAATAAACAATGTAGTCAATTTGTAAGAAAATGCCGTTGACTCTGAAACTAACAGTATAATCCTGGATCAGTTTAACCCGAGAGTCTAAATGAAAAGTCTTTCCGTCTCTCAGTGTGTTCCCCACTCCAGCATCTCTCTCTCTCTCTCTCCTCCTGTCACTTCTCACGTTTTCCCTTCCTCCTTTTATCACACCTCTCTTCTCCGAGTGTCAAAGTCACACGCGGTCTCTTGTTCCTTCATCTTGAGGGTGGCTCACATTCGTCAGCAGTGTTTTAATGACATCCGCTGGGATGACTGACTCGCAGCTGCTGCTAACTGCCATCCAGACTCCTGAAATGTCGCACATGCTGGGGGCAAAAACTGTGAAAGCGCAGACGAGTGGGGTGGGAAGACTTTGCTTGGTTGAGATGTACTCACTCTCATGTCCTCAAATGACTCTCTTTCTTCTGGAAATTTGACAGCAGTCGTGGCTGTAACAAACAGACAGCGAGACTGATATCTCCACAAGTGTTCTGCCATACACATGACCAACACAGACTGATCTGAACTTCTTCTGCAGGGCTCCCCCTAGAGTTTAAACACACAGCCATGAATAATTCATCCACACACTGCCACAGATCAAATTGGTTCAAGTTAGTGTGAAACAATGAGCCTGAATGATGAATTAGCCGTATTTGGTGTCTCTAAGGAAACGATAAGAAACCGAGTCTATTTTATGCATGTCTACATAGTTATTTCAGGATCATTCCTGCTCTTGAACTTCTTTTAAAGAGTGAATAATGTAATTTTAAAAAGTTTTCCTATTAAGGTATATCTCAGAAATATGCTCAGACACTTCATCAATAATGACTAGATTATTTATACAATGGCAAGAAAATGAACAGAGCTAAAGTTAGCATTGCTCATTTAAAATGTTGATGTTATCGCACTGATTTCTGTAATTTAAACTGACAGAATGTTTTCAAACTTTTCGAGGGTAAAGACGTCCAGATATGACGAGTCCCGTGTGAGGGACAGCGCTGATAAATATAAAGGCAGCTGTATATTTTATACGAATCCATTTGTGAGGGAAATGTTATTGTACATCAAATAAGTGCTTCTAAAATGGAATAAGTGCTTTTGCATTGTCTTTATACTAAAACAAATTGTTAAAAAATGGAATTATCTGGAAATATTATCACTGAATTCATGTCAATTTCATACCTTCACCTAAGTCTAACTAATATTTACATCTTTAACTTTTTTTTTGTATTTAAAATGAAAATTTTATCCACGATGAAGACCCCAAAACAGATTTGGACACTTAAAAGTCACAATTAATATCTGGATGTCATTAAACGAAATATCAAATCAAGTGTCAATAATGCATTAATCAATTAAACACAGAGTTTACAGTCCACTGAAAATAAAGAAAGATTATTGCGACTTTTTATCTCAGAATTCTGACTTTTTTCTCTTCAATTTTCTCTCACAATTGTGACTTTTTATCTCAGAATTGTGACTTTTTTCACAGAATTCTGACTTTTTTCCTCACAATTCTGACTTTATATCTCACAATTCTGACTTTATATCTCATAATTCTGACTTTATATCTCACAATTCTGACTTTATATCTCACAATTCTGACTTTATATCTCATAATTCTGACTTTATATCTCACAATTCTGACTTTTTATCTCATAATTCTGACTTTATATCTCACAATTCTGACTTTATATCTCACAATTCTGACTTTATATCTCACAATTCTGACTTTATATCTCATAATTCTGACTTTATATCTCATAATTCTGACTTTATATCTCATAATTCTGACTTTATATCTCACAATTCTGACTTTATATCTCATAATTCTGACTTTATATCTCACAATTCTGACTTTATATCTCATAATTCTGACTTTATATCTCATAATTCTGACTTTATATCTCACAATTCTGACTTTATAACTCACAATTCTGACTTTATATCTCACAATTCTAACTTTATATCTCACAATTCTGACTTTATAACTCACAATTCTGACTTTATGTCTCACAATTGTGACTTTTTATCTCATAATTCTGACTTTTTATCTCAGAATTTTGATTTTCTATCTCATAATTCTGACTTTATATCTCGCAATTCTAACTTTATAACTCACAATTGTCACTTTTTATCTCAGAATTGTGACTTTTTTTTACATAATTCTGATTTTTTTCACACAATTTTGACTTTATATCTCGCATTTCTAACTTTATAACTCACAATTGCAACTTTTTATCTCAGAATTCTGACTTTTTTTCTCTTCAATTTTCTCTTGCAATTCTGACTTTATATCTCATAATTCTGACTTTATATCTCGCAATTCTAACTTTATAACTCACAATTGTCACTTTTTATCTCAGAATTGTGACTTTTTTTTTTACATAATTCTGATTTTATATCTCAGAATTCTGACTTTATATCTCACAATTATGCGAAAAAAAGCCAGAATTCTGAGAAAAAGTCGCAATAATCTTCTTTTTTCCAGGGCTTCCATAACATTCAAATGTGCTGCACTGTAAAAAAAAAATAACTAAATAATCGTGCCATGATAAATAAAGTCATCTAAAACATCTGGCAATAGATTGTGTTGTAGTATGCAGTAGTTTGTGTTTTGTCAGATGAAGCCTCATCCAGTGGAGAGCAGCGGCACTGCAGGATGGGAGAACGGGAGGAAGTTCTTCAGGAACTTCTGGCAGAGCAGAATCCTGAGTTTTTTCCCCTCCTCTGGAGAAGAAGTGAATCTAGTTCCGTTAACGGAGGAATAGAGGGGGGACGTCATCGAACTTGGGGGAAAACGCGATTTCCGACGCTTTCTCGCTTTCTACGCCGATACTCTTATGGAAAAACTGGGAAAAGAGTGAACTTTCCTCCCCGTGTCCCGAGGAAAACTTCACCAACAGAAGGGGCGATGAGATGCGAGTGAGCTATGCCTTGTAGAAATGGACAGATTGTGTTTAAGCGAAAACATGGCGTCTGTCTCCCAAAGTTTGGATTATTTTCCAGTCTGCTCTTTGCACTCTGCTGCCTCGAGGCGCGCTCGGGCGTCACGGCAGACGGGAGAGCGTGTAGCCCGTGTCCGGGTAACTGCTCGTGCACGGCGGTGGGACCGCAAAACTCGTGCGTGGTTAATTGTTCCAACATCGGACTGGAACAGGCCCCTGCGGCGTCCGACCTACCGACCGACACGCACACTCTGTAAGTGACCGTCGCGCGCTGAAATGCCCCGGGCGGGTTTGTGGGTGATGCGGGCGTTTGTTGTGATCTGACTGAGGTGACGGGTGGAGAATGTTGGCTGATGATGGTTGGTGTAATACTTAACACTACCACTGTTTATCTGTCAGTCAGAACTGGTGATGAGGACAAGGGGGAAAGTCTGGTTTATAGTTTTATATATTCATGTTGTTCTTGAAAACACACAAATCTAAATCTAGGTGTCAAGTGGTCTGACCATTTGTTAAAAAATCCTTCAGTACACTATTTAAAAAATAAAATACACTCTTTCCATTGCACAAAAGGTTCTTGAAAATGCTCTTTAGATTATTAAAATGAAAGAAAAACATTTTTTTTTTTTTTTAGAATTGTTCACTGTAAAGTTCTGTGGGAAACCAAAATGGTTCTTCTATGGGATTTTCTTTATTTTTAATAGTGTGTTATTTTATTGATGCACAGAAATCATGAGGGTATCACCTATTTTGTGTTTTTGTCACATGACGACAAAATGGCTTCCTGTATAAGGTTAATGCTGGACTGACTTTGAGCTGGTGACCAAAAGTTTTTCAGATGTTAATATTTTAATTCTTTGTATCGTGTATTTTTAAAAAAAAGAAAAATACATGTGCTTTGTATTTGTACATGTGCATCTTTTCTTCACTTTTTTCTATAGACAGTTTTTACTTTAAAGTCGGCAAAATTGAAGTTGCGATAATCTGTGACGTTTGTGAATCGTTTCTCAAAAGAAAAAATGTAGGGCGGGACTTAATTTTGTCCATGAGGAATTGATTGGATGGTTGTAGTTTGCTATTGGTGGATCTCATGTGAGTGACAGGTTGCCCCGCCCTCACGCCAGTCAACGCATCATCAGAGCATAGAGAGTGTGTATGTGTGTGTGTATATTTACAAACTTTTATGTTATACGCGATTAATCGCAAATAATCGGTTTGACAGCACTACTTACTACTCATTATTACTCTACTGAACTCATGGTGTTGTATGTGATTTATCAATCTCAGTGTGCAAAAATTGCCAAAAAGTGATACTTAGTCTTTCTTCTAAGTGGATAATAAGATGTGTCAACCCAAGGGAAAGGTTGCGATAGCTACGCAAGTGTATTCCTCGTGTATTTAACTCATTGTGTAGCAGCAGATGCATCATTTAGACTCATGCAACAGCGTCCTTACGTTGAGAACACTGTGTTCTTTACTCTCGTTTCTGTGGCGCTCGAGCTCGAGCATGTGTTATCCATTCACATAGGCCACAGATGTATATGCAGAGAGATCTGATACTTTGAACTCTCTTTTTTTTTGGGGGGGGGGGGGCATAAAGTTTAAGACCGAAATCTTTCATCAGGCATGTGTTGTAAAATTGGCAATAATAATAATAATTTGTAGGGCTTCTATAGGGGGCTTGTTGTTGCATGTTTTTCTCCAGTGGATATTTCTCAGGCTGTTCATTTCTGAAAGTTAATTTCTGTGTAAACACACAAAGACTTTGATGCAGAAAAAGTTTTTTGCATTTCCACTGTTTTTGCCCATGAAAAAAGATACAGTTCATTAAACACAACTGATAGAAGGGCCAAATATAATGATACTGAAATGATGTGCAAATGGACTTTTGTCTAGTTACTAGATTTGCATTGTTTTTTTTGCAATTATAAGACTTGTGCCTAATGTTTTTGATGAGTTAAGTTTCATCTAATAACATAAAGCTGATGTTTTAACCAAACTTTCCTCGCTAGAGGAAGCGAGGGATGCCCAGGAAAGGATTAAGTTTAGTTTTTGAGCTGCTAATTTTTGTCTGATTTCCAAATACGTTTCTGCTTCAAATATTTAAAGCGCAATATGTTTAGATGGAGCAATATCTGGCCGTGAGACTCGTCTCTCAAGTTCACAGCTGCAGACTCACTGAAATCTGGATGAGGGTGTGCGCAAATCGAAGCTGCCTCAGTCGTCTTGCTTGCTTTCCACACTTTCAAAATACAAATTTTCATAAGAAGTTGTGTGATTGCATATTGGAAATCCATTTCAATCCGTTGGAGGTGCATGGAGCATCTACACAGTTCACACTCAATGAGGCATCTGCCGTAAACTACCAGACGCTTTGGGCTTGCTAAGCTTTCTCTTTTGTTTCTCCTCATGCAATGATTCACTGATTCGCTCATGTTTAATAGGAACCATCATAGACTCAGTGACCACAGATGATCAGCGCTGATGTAATGTGCTTCATCTGCAGGAAGAGAGCTGCAGTCAGTGTGACAATAATACCAGACATGGATTCAAGTCCTCCTCAGCTGCAGACTTTATTCAGCTATACTGGGATTTGCTGGTTTGTACTGGTCTGTATAGTGGTCTTTCTACAGTTTGCTGTGGTCTTTACTGGTTTTTGCTGGTCTGGTTGAACATTTGGCTGGTCTAAGTTGAATCCCCCTCCCTCAAAATATTAAAGCGGACCTGTTACGCCCCTTTCACAAGATGTAATAAAAATCTCTAGTGTCTCCAGAATGTGAAGTTTCAGCTCAAAATCCCCCCACAGATCATTTATAACAGATTGTCAAATTTGCCCCATTTGGGTTTGAGCAAAAACACGTAATTTTTGTGTGTGTCCCTTTAAATGCAAATGAGCTGCTGCTCCCGCACCCTTTCCAGAAGAGGGCGGAGCTTTAACAGCTCAACAACAACAAAGCAGGAGAATCTCACGCAGACAAAATGAGGATTGTCAGTAACGGTGTTCATCCTTACATTGTTCAAACCGGAGTCGACACTGATGGAGAGACTCAGGAAGAAGTTACAACTTTTAGACGTTTCTGAACGGTTAGTGGATAAATTGATGTAGTTGCTGTGGAGTTGATCAACTCATCACTAGCATGTGTCGTCATGTTCATCTTTTGTTGAATTGACCCTGATTTGTGAAGCAGTCCGGCGTAAAATGACGGCATCAACAACACTAAAGCAGCTCAACATGGCCCCGCCCCCTTTGTTATGTGTTCTCGGGGGGCGGGGTTTATGTAAATTTTAGGGTTAGTAATGTCACCAACCCAGGAAGAAGCTCGTTGTAGTCCCTACCAGCCGTTAGTTGTAGTCCTTAAAAAGCGATTTCTGTAAAAGAAAATATCTCCTTTGCATTGAACTTTGAGCGTCGTAACTTTGCAGATGTTGTTTATGCTCAGGAACATTACACACTAACTAAAGTTAAAAAAGTGAAATCATAATCAAAGACCCCATTAAAGTTAGCATTTGGTTGATACGTTAAATTTGTATTTAAACAATTAGTTAAATAAAGAAACTATAATATAATATAATATATAAAAAGGTGCATCCTCAGTCTTTTTCAGTGGTCTGTAGTTTTTGTGTCTCCTTTGTACCCACGTTTGCGGTTTGCTCTTCTGTCTGAACTTGAAAATGGCGATTTTTATTGTGTGGAAAGGAGACAGTAGACTGAGAAAAAGGACTGAATTCCTTCTTCTCAAAAATGATTCAATCACGCCAAGAAATCATGAGTTTCTGTCTGAGTGCATCTGTGTACGTATGTTTTACAGGCTGGGATAAAACTCACTGACCATATGCGGTCGGAGGTTTATTTTGTTGCCATGACAGTCTCACATCATGACATCACCCGTACACAGAAGCACAGACACCCACAGTAATAAAGACGAGCAGGAAAGCAATATATTACAGCGCGTCTTTTACTTTATTAGTTGAAAATAAGTGCTCAGGAAGTTAAATATCGACATTCACCCAAGTGTTAAACTTAGTGAGGATCGACTTAGAAAACAGTAATCGTTAACTAAATCGTTTATTCCACATTAGAATCAGGTGTCAAATCAGTTTGACAATCAACAGGTCGAAACGCCTTAGTTTTGATGAAAATCTGCAGGAAGGTTTGTGCCAGACACAGTTATGTCATTTGTAGCGTGGCTGAAAACTGATTCATCATTAACTCGCTAGTGCTAGTGTGGTTGTTATATTTGGGAATGTTTTTGATCATCTCAGTGTGCTTTTTCCTTCTCCTCCTCCTGTATTTATCTACGGGTTCATTCCCATGCAAGTAAAAATAACCGCTCTCATACATTTCCCCGTATTCTTACATCTCTTTCCGCCGGCACTGAGAGCTTGAGGCAGTAAAGCGTCAAACCCCTGGCAACACTGAGGCAAAAAACAGCGAAACGACTCTGTTTGAGTTACTGCACAATGGCCGAATGGAAGAGTAATCGCGCGCCGTGAAGCCTTCGATAGCCCTGAGCGCGTGTGTTTTCTGCACATGTATTTACGTCCTTGATAAATTTGTCCCTGACTTGCATTGCATTTTCCACTGGCTCAGTAGTGGCTCTTTAGCTGAAAGACCCCATGAAATGAAAACTAGACTTTTGTGGCTTTTTAGTCCGTGTCTGTTAACCCCATTTCAACTGTTATGAAGAGGTCTTTCAATTAATTTCTTTTTCTCTGATACAAAGTATCGGCCATGAATAATGTGGATTGGTGGGATTTATTGGTTAGTCAAGCCATTTAACTGAGAAAATATGTAACCGGATTGGCACAAAACATGTTCTGGGTCATTATTGTTTTTTTTTAGTTATAATGTAAGATTTATTAAAAGACACACAAAAACATTTGAACATGAAGAGCCTGAATGGCTCAAACACACTGGAAATTCGAAACGAGCTGAAATATACAGTTTTTATACTCAATGAAGGTTCTTTATTGACATTGATGGTTCTGTAAAGAACCTTTAATATCCATGGAATTTTTCAATTCCACAAACGGTTCTTTATTGCAGAAAATGGTGGTTCTTTTAAGAACTGTTCAAAGATTCTTTGGGGAACCAAAAATGGTTCTTCTGTGGCATAGCTGCAAAAAAAAACCCTCATTTGGAACCGTTATTTTGTTATATGAGGGTAAGAAACAAAATTTTTGATAACATTCTTGTCAGATTTTATTTTTGCTTTGAAATATGTTCTTTCAGGTTTCCTCAACTCAATTTTTTGAGTTATCGTTTTACATTGATTTTAAGTTGAATTTACTTAGAACAACTTGACAAAGTTATTTATTTGAACTTAGAAAGTTTAGCTGGAATATTTTTATGAAAGTAAAGTGAACTTATGTTTTCAATAGCAAAGATCATGTTCATTTCTCCTAATTTGGCTATTTTTTTAAGTTCAACCAAATAAATCTTTTCTTTCAAATGTTTCAGTCCTGATTCGGTTGACAACTTTTTCATTTAAATTCATTTCTACTGCCACGAATATGCGATGTGATGTCAGCCATTGAAACATATCAACTGCAAAGCAATTAAATCTCTCAAGATGTTAGCAGAGGATGATTAAACAACTCCAAAAACAGCATTTAAGCTTTCAGAAATCTTACTTTAAGTTGTTCCAACTTAAATTTCAAATAACTAAATTTGTCAAGTTTAAAATACTTAATATTTTAAGTAAATACAACTTAGCTGGGTCAATGTAAAAATATAAGTTGTCAACAAAAAACTGCTACTGAAAACTTCACCTTACTTTCATAAAGTTATTCCAACTACACTTTATAAGTTCAAGTAACTTTACATTTGTCAAGTTGAAATAACGTAATAGTCTAAATAAAAACAACTGATTCAGTGCGAAAAAGATAACTTTAAGTTAAGTGAAGAAATGTTTTCACTGTAGTTTTTGAGATTTCAATAGTATTATTATTTATATACTGTTCTAGTATTTATTAATATTGTGGCTTTTAATATTTCAGTTTTCATTGTAGTTTTTAGTACTTTTGTGCTGTTTTTATTATTATTATTTTTAAAAATATTTCTATTTAGCTTGAGTTTTAGTAATTTTAGTGCTAATTTTAGTTGATTTAGTTTGCCAAGGCAACATTTCGACCCCTCATCTCAGTTTTTAATCTAAAATTTGTAACTTTATTTCAGTTATTGTTAGTGTTATTTCATTTCAGTACACAAAAACAATTTTGGCGGTTTTACTTAACGATAACAGTACTGTTGAAATGATTGTGGACTTCATGGAGCTGTTACACACTTGTACGTTATTTCCTGAGCAGAACATTCACCGACGGCCCACAGCAGATATAAACATCCTTTATTGAGCATTTCACACATATAAACACACTCGTTCTTAGTATGAATCTGGCTTTCTCAATCTCGCTCTGTCTCCAATCGATGACTTCCTCTCTGCTCCAGGTCCTTGAGCCTCTCTTTCCTGTTTCCCTCTCTCTCTCGGTTGATGTTTTTCTCTCTCTTCTCCAGACAGCTGGGCTTCTCCTACTGTGAGTATTTAAAGGGGTCGTATAAGAGCAGATAACACGTTATGTAATAAGACCATGTAAATAAAGTTGGAGCTGAAATATTTTTGCCTACTGTGTCGTGACATCTGCTGTGAGGACAGTTTGGTAACTTGTCACATTGTCCCTGAAGTTCATGACCTTTTTCCACCTTCCTCTAAACTGGGTGTTTATTTCTTTTGTTACTGTATCTTTAAGACTACTGTATACAAATGACCTCTGTTTTGATTGGCTAACCTGTGTAGTGGAATTGCTGAATAGGTATTGAGATAAATAATCAAAATATTTCTATAAATGGTATTTTGCTTCAAGGAAAAAAAATTGGACAGATTGACTGTGATATTTTTTAATTTATGTAATATATTTTATATATTATTAAAATTATATAAAATATTTATATTATGAAATATATTTATATTTATGTAATTTCAATACATATTTTAATTATATCGTTATATATTATTAAAATTATATACAACATATATATATTATGAAATATATTTATATTTATGTAATTCAATACATATTTTAATTATATCATTATATATTATTAAAATTATATACAACATATATATATATTATTAAATGTATTTATGTAATTTTTGTTCATATTATATTTTTTATATAAGTATAATATATTTATATAGTATGATATTATATTTATATAATTTACTATATATTAAAATTACTGTTTAATTTATTTTTATTTAAATTAAATTTGGTTAGGCATAATGTATTCTTTTCTATAAATATTTTACCATTTAAATCAAATGAATTGAATAAAATGTGCTTAATTGTCTTGAAAATATCACAATGCAAATAAATCTTAATGGTCCTAAAACAGACTTCCATTTGCACAATATCATTTCTTGTTCTTTCTTTGATTTTGGGCTGAAAAATGACCTGGGCTTGTTCTTGACAGGCTTTGTGGGATTCATCCGGTAAAGGAGGGAGTTTTGCTAATATATGGTGTCACTTTTGGATATAAACAGTCTTTTGAGGTGCCTTTGTGGTGGTTCGGCTTCATTGATTCAGAGTCATTTGGCTGTACAAACAGTGAGTCAGCGGCTCATTCAGCAAATGATTCTCTGGCTCACTGAGTCAATATATCACTCCACAAATGATTCAGTGAGTCAGTGCGCAGCTGGTCTGTGGTCAGTGTGTGTGTGTGTGTGTTGTTTTGATAGGTGTGATATTCTCGATGCGAAGTACGCGCTTGTTACTCTTCTTAACGGTCTAGTTCTGATAACAGATGATAACAGTCATTGAGCATGTGTTGTTCGTGTGTATGAAGTCAATCAGACCGGTTTAGTCTTTTTAAAACATCTTGAGATCAGATCACGTTTGATGTTGTTTGTTGTATCGTATGTGTGCCTGTAGGCTTGCGGTTGTGTGCGAGAGCCAGCTGGGATCCAGACAAGCTCATGAGGCGGCAGAATAAAAAGTAAAAATGGACAGAATGTCCCAGGAAGGACAGAGCGAAGAGTTTTTTACAGTGAAGGAGTGACAGTTATTCCAAAAAATGTCTTTATAATCTTCCATCAAATTGTAATAACTTACTCCCAAGAGACCTTCTTTTTGGTCAAAATATAAAACCGCTTTAAACGTTTCCTTCACTGAGAATGCGGTCTCGTTGCGATGAGCTGAGTGGAAAAATCAATTTTTGATGGTGAGATGAGAGAAATGCCACCAATTTATTGATCACCAAAAACATTTACTAAGAAATGCATTGAATAAAAATGCAATATTTTTGTGTTCAATGTACTTTTATGCTTATTTAATGCATCATGTTAGCTTAGCTACATGATAATGTCAAATTTATGTAATATTTGTGTCACTCAGAAATTGATTTGTGTCAATCAAATCAATTCCAGATGAACAAAATCAAATCCCGCCCTACGTTTTTTCACTGTAGGAAAGGAAAGGCTATCGCAATTTCCGTTATTATTGTTCTGCGTAAATATTTTACAATTCAAATTATATATATATATATATATATATATATATATATATTATCTCACGTTACAGTAATGAGATTATATATATATGTATATATATATATATATATATATATATATATATAAGAATTCCACCCTAAATTTTATTAAATGTTCAAGAAGCTGTTTCACTCGGATATGTGCCACAATAGGGAAGAAAAGACTATCACAGCTTCCGTTACGAGCTGACTTTTTAAGTTAAACTGCAGCGCAATTTATTATTTTATGTCAATATTTTATAATTTAAATATGTTTTCTTGTATCACAGTAATTGGATTAATATTTTTTCAAAGTAAATGAGACTTTGGAGTAATATCTGCTAAATATCTGCCACCATTTTTTAAGTCTTTAAGTGTTCAATCTATTGTCTCGCTGTTTTTTAAGCATCTCACGCCATTAGCTTTACATTTTTAAGACGGTGTGACAAATTATTAATAGTTAAAAATAGTAAAACCACATCTTAAATTAAAGTGCAGCACCATTTATTATTCTATGTAAATATTTTATCATTTAAATTATGTTGTTTTCTCTCATTACAGTAATTGGAATAATATTTTTTCAACGCAAATGAGGATCTATTATGTCTCGCTGTTTTTTAAGCATCTCACGCCATTAGCCTTACATTTTTAAGACGGTGTGACAAATTATTAATAGTTAAAAATAGTAAAACCACATCTTAAATTAAAGTGCAGCACCATTTATTATTCTATGTAAATATTTTATCATTTAAATTATGTTGTTTTCTCTCATTACAGTAATTGGAATAATATTTTTTCAACGCAAATGAGGATCTATTATGTCTCGCTGTTTTTTAAGCATCTCACGCCATTAGCTTTACATTTTTAAGACGGTGTGTCAAATTATTAATAGTTAAAAATAGTAAAACCACATCTTAAATTAAAGTGGAGCACAATTTATTATTGTATGTAAATATTTTATCATTTAAATTATGTTGTTTTCTCTCATTACAGTAATTGGAATAATATTTTTTCAACGCAAATGAGGATCTATGATGTCTCGCTGTTTTTTAAGCATCTCACGCCATTAGCTTTACATTTTTAAGACGGTGTGTCAAATTATTAATAGTTAAAAATAGTAAAACACATCTTAAATTAAAGTGCAGCACAATTTATTATTCTATATAAATATTTTATCATTTAAATTATATGTTGTTTTCTCTCATTACAGTAATTTGAATAATATTTTTTCAACATAAATGAGGATCTATTATGTCTCGCTGTTTTTTAAGCATCTCACGCCATTAGCCTTACATTTTTAAGACGGTGTGTTATTAATAGTAAAATATACTAAAAACATGACTGAATTCTGATCCATTCCATCTTGAATGCAAAGACATGTGTCGTGTGCGCACCCCCTCAATAGGCTGCTGCTTTTATAGGTACTGGGCAGCACTGCAATTCGCCTGCTGTTGGAACGGAGCTTCTCTCTCCTCCTCCCCTCTTTTCCCGGCAATTGGAAAGTACCCTGTTAATCAGTCTCCTGGGACTGACTTCCAGGAGGAAAGGGGCCCGCTCTGCCACATGTGAGCCCAGAATGAGGTAGCTCTGCCCGGGTCAGACAGATCCAGTGAGCCCAGCTGAGGAATAAAGCCAGATCCGAGCAGCTCACAGTAGGCGATTGTTCACCAAATGCCCCTGAGGTGTTACGGTACCAATCTGGTACTTCTCAGCAGCGAATACACACATGTACGATTGTGCTCGAGTGCATAAACACTCACTCAGACTCAATATTTACACAAACACACGTACATTTAGGCTCTTATTTATACACACACTCACTCAAATAAATAAGATACACACACACACACGAGTGCTGGCGAGAATTGTTCGGCCCCTCCTCCTGAAATTTCGAACATAAACAAAGCGGAGCGCGCCATAAAATTCTTTCCTTTTTCTTCCTTATTCCCCCTCCTCCTACCCTTACTTTTTTTTCCAACACAGCCACAACAGACAGACTGCTGTTTAGTGGGTTAGTGTGTAACCGTGGTTACAGCCAATTGTGGCTTGGCTGTGTTGCTGTGGCGATTACGGCTCTCCTCTGCTTAATGTTGATGGTAATGGTCAGTGTTGTCATCCTCATCGTCAGAGTCGACGGCTCCTGTCCGTTTGTCTTGCACCGTGACTATGTTCAGAATTGCATACTACGCTACTGTTCATAGTATGCTTCATTATACTACCATACTACTATTTCTGCAGCATGTTTACTGCGAACAGTATGTAAAATTTCATTATGTATGGAATTTAAGGTACTGCATACTTCAGTATTTACCCAGAGCACACTGTCTAAGAAACTGTATCCCACAATGCAATGCAATAGTATTTGTGCTATATGTATTTACTGTGCACATTATATAGGGGCGAGATGTGATGTTGAGTTGAAAAGATGTATTGCCATGACGGAGAGCGAGGGTGAAATTAGGATAGATTATGCCACCGCTACGTTTACATCGCGCCTCCACTGTCATTTAACTTTTTTGTAGAAATAAAAAAACATTTAATTCAATTTGATAACGGTTGCTTCAATCCCATCTAGCTCATTCAACACGAACGGCAGACTTGTACATCGTGCAGCAGGAATCAGAGATCACCGATCATGCAACGAGTGTAACGGGATGACTGACGAGACCATGGCGGAGGATTCTTTGCGCCACAGCCTAAGCGAATGACAAATGTCTGATCTTACAGAATGCGCACTCAGCAGTAGAGCTGCAACTAACGATTATTTTTTCTGTCGACTGCTCTAACGATTATTTTTATTAAGTTTTTTTTTAAATTAATCTAGTGATCTTTTTTTACGCAAGAAGTTAGAACTAATTTAGTGGTTCATTGAGGTGTAGAAACACTGGGACACACCATTATGTAATAATACGATTTGATTTTGATTAAAAATAAGCCACTTATGTGTGGTCGTCCAGTGGAAGACATTTGAACTTTAAAATGAAGAGTGTCAAAGACTTTCTATACAGTCTTAAAGGAACTTTGATAGTGTCCAAGCCATTGAACAAACGTCTCCTGAACCATGTGTTTTTCCTCTTGCGCTGTTTGTAATGCAGGTTGTGATTGGGTGTCAAGCCAATTAGAATTTAGCACCCTCATCTCTGATTTGCTGGAATTTTGGCACATTGTAACGCTGGTTTTTGTTGAGCAGGCGAGCGGTCGGCGCTTAGCGAGCGCGCAGGGCAGGTATCAGGAGCGCGAGCAACGAAAGAGAACGTCCGCGCACATCCAAATAAACTTCTTTGAAATGCAAAACTGATTTTCGTTCGCTCGAAATATTTTCTTATGTGCGAGACGAAGATTTTGTCCTTCTCCTCAACCTTTTGCACGCTCAAAATATGATCTTGCGCGCGCAAAAATTTGACAGAGATCCAATTCCATAGGTGGTACGCCATTTCAGTTTTGCAAAGGGAACAAAGGACCATTTTATTTGGCCTCTGTTTAAAGTATTCCCATACTTTTGATAATCGTGCTCTAGGTTTTTGTGATAGAATGGAACTTTCTCCATTCCCAGGAGCAGAAGCCGCCATTACGCCAGATGAATGTAAACAGTGTGATGCGTCGACACGTTTCACACACATCGACGTATTTTCGTAGTCGACGTAATCGATGACTACTCAGCAACGCCGCTCCCTATTCACAGAGTACGCGCGTTGGCGAAAGTGAAAGTAAAACGCGAGTGCACATTCAAACTTGATTTCAATACGACGCATTCTGATCCATGCTCCCAAAATAAAAGCTATCTTAGGCTGGGCTGTGTAGTTGTAACCATCTCTCAAAAATTGGATATTGAATATTAAGAGAGTACTTTGATTATGGTTGCACTTATTGTTTCCACTTAATAAGACTAAGAGACAACTGTTATTCGTTTTTATTGATACTGTTTTTATTTCTATGTTCAATTTGTGGAAAGGAGTTCAGTTAGGACGTCAAAAGTTGTAGAAGCTCATGTACAGTAATGTCTGAAGAGACATGAAATCATAAAGGAGAGTCAGTTGAGTTTGTGGCAAAACCTTTTACAGAGTATTGTCTTTTACGGCATGTGATAATTCATATTCAGAAAGTAGAACTGAAATGACATTCATTACTGATGATTGGTTAAAACGTATCAAATGCATCTGCAGACTATTCTTCCAGTCGTGCATTTCATCATTGTGGATCGTGTGTAAAAATCTTGTCTCGTCACACCCTTAACAGCATATGGAAACTTTATGTATAAACCGATAGTTTGCCATGATCTTACAGATTTTTTGACTTGCAGATAAACTTGGTAGGTAATGCGAGCCCAATGTTGCATTCTTCAGTTTGAAAAGTTTATCATTTTTCACAAATTGTATACTGTATATGCTGTGCTGTAACTTTTGTTAATGTCTACTGAGAGTGAGCGACATGACGCAACAAAACTAGAACGTTCTGTAGTCAGCGAACAATGTTTGCAGTTTAGATCGAGTGTTATATGAAGAACTTCAGGGAAAAGTGTCATAATTCTCCCATATTCCAGTTTTACATGAATATGGCCAGCTGTGGAATGAAACAGACTGTTTTGCCATCTTTCTTTCTGTCTCTTTCACTCCCTCTCTCTCTAGTAGAAGTGGCACCAGACAGCCCTTCGGCCCTTATAAGGTGAAATCAGCGCGCCTGGTAGAGTAAAACAGAACCATATGTCGCACACGGACTCCCTCGTGCAGCTCCGCCGAGGGGCCCGGGCTCTGGTGCGGAGCTGCACACAGGAGCCTAACTTCTGCTAATATAAACCAAAGAGGTCAGATTTATATGGTCATGTTCAGGCTGCACACTGGTGCTTTGTTACGGAGGAGGAGGTAACTAGAGCCGTGTTTTCAAAGAAACACGTGTGTCCTTGCGTCTATCCACACGCTGCAGTTCTGCTAACTTTATTTTGGCTCTATAATGAATAGCTCATGTTATTGTGAAATATGGATTTGTCATGATAATACCCCATTTCCACCCTCGTGCCAGCTGTGAATCAGGTTGGATGCTGATCTCATGCATGTGAGCGTCTTCTCTATGACATCATTTGTGCTTCTAAAAATAGAATTCTATGTCATAGTTGGATCTTCCAGTGACTAATGTGATTTGGAACTCTTTGAAATGGGAAGGAATGTTGGTGACAGTAACATTTTATGTTTTAATTTGATTTATTTTGCCTTCAAATCAAGTCTATTTTTTGTTCTATGTGAAAATGTCACAATACGAATTCTTTTCTTTATAGGATTTTTAGTATTTATTTTAATCCTTAGTCTCTGGTGTCCCCAGAATGTGTCTGAAGTTTCAGCTCAAAATCCCCCACAGATCATTTATTATAGCTTGTCAAATTTTGCCCCTATTTGGGTGTGAGCAAAAACATGCGACGTTTTTGTGTGTGTCCCTTTAAATGCAAACGAGCTGCTGGCCGCTATCCAGAAGAGGGCGGAGCTTTAACAGCTCAACAACATCAAAGCAGGAGAATCTCACGCAGCCAAAATGAGGATTGGAGCCCCGCCCCCTTTGTTGTGTATTCTCGGGGGTGGAGTTTATGCAAATTTTGGAATTTGTGTTGTCACCAACCCGGGAAGAAGCTCGTTGTTGTCCCTACCAGCCGTTTGTTGTAATAACAAAGCCTTCATATAGTGCTGTAAAGAATACCATGGTATATTCCCCAACAAATATTAAAGTACCATAATATGTTTTGGTGTCTTTTGGTTAGTGGTTACTTGTGAGCGTTTCTTCCAGCTGTAGTTGTGAAGTAAGTGTGTAGTCAGCGTTCCTGCCTCTCTGTCCAGCACAACCACAATCCGTTCTTGTCTGTGGAAGTGAATCTGGACGTTAAATCAAGCCTTTCAAATCCTGCATGGAAAATGTGACCCACACGTGAGAGCTACTTCATATTGGAGCGGCCGTCCTACCGTTCATTTTTCCAGCAATCAGGCACTCAGAAACACTGACGCTTTGTGTGGAAATCAACAGCTTCTGCAATCAATAAACTGTACAAATAAATGAACAAAAAAACGAAGAGAGAAATCTCCAAAGTAGATTAATCCTGCACAGCTGTAAACCCTGGATTAGCTTCTTATTTCCAGTTTAAACTCCAGTTTTAACTGCTTGTCCATCCATCATGATAAAGGTGTCATTTTATTATTTTAATATATTCCTTGAGGTTCGCTTATAATGTTACAAAAAAGTAAATATATATGTGTGTTCACGAGAGAGTTGAGTCCCGGTGGAAGGGTGACCTCTGACCCGAATTCTCGGGTGAGAATTGATGAACACGGAAGCAGAGCAACAAAACAAAATGCCTGTCAAGAATTAGAAATTTAAAACGAGAAGTTTTAAAGAAAATGTTGATATAAGAGAAGAGGAGTGACATCATCTGTAGGGTCAGAGGTCACTTGTGAACGTGCCTACTAGGACTGCACAATTTATCGCTATTTTATGCGCGGCATGTCAGAGCTGTACGGCTCTGTGATCAATAGTAAATGCTTCTCCACCAGAGGGCGCTCTTGCACAGAAACTCAAAATATGCCCTGCCGTAGAAGAAGATAACTCGCATCATTCCAGGAAATCCCTGTGGTCATCACACCATCGCTGTCGCTGCATAAACAGAAGCTTGAAATGCTTTGATTGATTAAACACAACTAATAAACGACTGCCTTATTCTGTGTAAGAAGCCATGTCATCTCACAGAAGGATGCTCAACTGTTGTTATGAAGGGAGTTTGGAGTAAAAACATGTTATTAAATGTTAGACAAGATGTTAAAGGGTCAGTTCACCCAAGAATGAAAGTTCTGTCATTAATTCCTCACCCTCAAGTCGTTCTACACCCGTAAGACCTTCGTTCATGTTCAGAACACAAATGAAGATATTTTTGATGAAATCCAACGACTCAGTAAGGTCTGCATCGCCAGCAAGAACACTCCCTTTTTCAATGCCCAGAAAGATACTAAAACATATTTAAAACAGTTCATGTGACCACAGTGGTTCAGCCTTAATATTATAAAGCGATGAGAATACTTTTTGTGCGCTAAAAATAACAAAATTGCGACTTATTCAACAAGATTTCAAAACACTGCTTCATGAAGCTTTACGAATCTTTTGTGTCGAATCAGTGGTTCGGAGCGCGCATCAAACTGCCAAATCACGTGAACTATTGAAGTTTTAAAACACTTATGACGTGATGAAGCCTCGTTTACTGAAATCATGTGATTTTGGCGAAATCTGAATCACTGATTCGAAACAAAAGATTCGTAAAGCTTCATGAAGAAGTGTTTTGATTAAGTCGCTATTTTGTTATTTTTGTGGCACAAAAAGTATTCTCATCGATTTATAATATTAAGGCTGAACCACTGTTCTCACATGAACTGTTTTAAATATGTTTGAGTATCTTTCTGGGTATTGAAAAAGCTTGCTGAGGACTCACTGAACCATCGGATTTTATCAAAAATATCTTAATTTGTGTTCTGAAGATGAACGAAGGTCTTAACGGGTGTAGAACGACATGAGGGTGAGGAATTAATGACAGAATTTTTGGGTGAACGAACCCTTTAATAAATGCTTCTTATGTCTGGGTAACGGAGGCCAGCTAGTAGTTGCTGTGCGATTAAACCTCACTCCTCTGACCTCGAGATGCTCTAGTGACAGACGCTAGAGGTTTAGCCTCTAGAGCCTTTAGCCTTCTTATTAGAGTGCCGACTCCCATGCCGGAAAACCCAGGTCAGAGGCCCGCTCAGAGCGGGTCGAGTAGGAAAACCTACTCGAGTAGAGGGGTTACATTGGTGCCGTGACCCAGATGGGAGTGAGGTTTAGGGGGGTGAGTATAACGGAGGCCAGCTACTAGTTGCTGTGCAAGTACACCTCACTCCTCTGACCTCAAGAGATGCTCTAGCGACAGACGCTAGAGGTTGCAGCCTTTAGCCTCCTTGTTAGAGCGTCCGACTCCCATTCCGGAAGACCCGAGTTCGAAGTGACGTTTATTCGCACAGCAACTACTAGCTGGCCTCCGTTATACTCACCCCCCCAAACCTCACTCCCATCCGGGTCACGGCACCAATGTAACCCCTCTACTCGGGTCCTACTCGACCCACTCTGAGCGGGCCTCGGACCCGGGTTTTCTGGCATGGGAGTTGGATGCTCTAACAAGGAGGCACAACCTCTAGCATCTGTCGCCAGAGCATCTCTTGAGGTCAGAGGAGTGAGGTTTACTCACACAGCAACTACTAGCTGGCCTCCATTATACTCATTCCCCAAACCTCACTCCCATCCGGGTCACGGCACCAATGTAACCCCTCTACTCGGGTCCTGCTCGACCCACTCTGAGTGGGCCTCGGACCCAGGTTTTCCGGCATGGGAGTCGGACGCTCTAACAAGGAGGCTAACCTCTAGCATCTGTCGCCAGAGCATCTCTTTAGGTCAGAGGAGTGAGGTTTACTCACACAGCAACTACTAGCTGGCCTCCATTATACTCATCCCCCAAACCTCACTCCCATCCGGGTCACGGCACCAATGTAACCCCTCTACTTGGGTCCTGCTCGACCCACTCTGAGTGGGCCTCGGACCCAGGTTTTCCGGCATGGGAGTCGGACGCTCTAACAAGGAGGCTAACCTCTAGCATCTGTCGCCAGAGCATCTCTTTAGGTCAGAGGAGTGAGGTTTATTCGCACAGCAACTACTAGCTGGCCTCAGTTACATCTGGAAAGATGTTTGACGCATGTTACTTTTTCAAATGCACATTATAAGCGACTCAAACTAGTGATTTCAGATGGATTAGCATTTGGAGCCATACTTCACTGACAAGCTGTGCATAAAAAAATAATCGCAGCCTTTGCCATTTCGTAATTGCATTTTCAGTGTTATTTTCATATCGTAAGATATATCGTGCAGCCATTGCCAGAAACCAGTGATTAGTTTATAAAGTTTTTAATGATGGGTATCTTTCTTACAAAAACCCATCGCTTCGCTTTGGAAGAAATTTATTAACCCCCTCTGGAGTCTTTTTATGAAGGATGGATGCACTTTTTTGAGCTTCAAAAACTGAGGCACGATTCAATGCCATTACAAAGCTAGAATATTATTTAATATAACACCAGTTATGTTCCGTTGAAAGAAGAAAGTCTCATACACTTAGTAACTTATAGGATAATTTTCATTTTTGGATGAACTATTCTTTTAAGGCAGAAGTTTTTCTCTGATTTCTCAACTGTTACCTGGCCGTCATCTCACGACTCTGTGAGCTGAAGGTATTTTCTTCCATTCCAGTTGCCTAAATAAACTTTCCGAGCCCCTTACACAACACTATATCAATCTGATTCTGCTAAAAATACACTCAGTCCCTCAGTGACAGAAGAGCACAGCGCAACACTTTCATTCATTATACTCTGATAACGTTCAGATGTGTTACCATAGTTGCACACACACACACACACACACACACACACACACGTCGTCTTATGTAACGTGATGATGTGTAAGACCTCCTCCTATTAGTGAGCATCTAAGGAGGATCTGACACAATAATGACTTTAGCAGAGGCTTTTCAACAGTGTTGACGGTCAATTGAGTAAAACTCCTCCTCTCTTACACAGTCTGTCTGGAATGGACAGATGTTTCCTTCTGGGAACAGAGTTCACACACACACACACACACACACACACACTTCTGTTCTGCTTATCTACTAACACAGGTTACATTATTGGTTGTATTGATGAGTGTGTTAATCAGAAAGACTGATGATGATTGGTCCATTATTCTGATTGTTTGTACTTTGCATCATGGGTGATGAAATATGAACTACTTTCAAAAGATATTCAGATCAAAAAAATGAGCAGCGATTCACATTGTTGTGGTCCTAAAAAAGCGCCATGATGAAAGAAGCACAAATTAGCTGGAAATTTCAGTCTGTTCCTCATAAGAAGACTTGTGATGAGTCACATGAACTACTTTATGATGCTTTTGTGGAGCTTGACAGGTTTAATCCTCATTCACTTTAAAAGAGCAGCATGAACATTTGCCTAAACATCTGCTTTTGTGCTCCACAGAAGAAAGACTTATGGCTTTGAAATGGCTCAATCTTCCGTCATGAACAGGTTTCCACAGCGTTTAGCTGGAGTTTGAGTGTGTGTGTGAATCTCTAACCGTCTCTTTCTGGCTTCTGTTGCAGAGATCTGTCCAGAAACCACATTCCCTCTGTGGATTGGAGCCTCTTTGATCACCTCACCGCCCTCAAGGAGCTGTGAGTGCCACGTCTCTCGTGCGCGAGCCTGTGTGTGTGTGTGTGTGTTTGTTTGTACGCGTGCTTGAGACGCTGTCCTTTGCGTACGTCTGTAATGGGTGGTCTGGAGCGATCGTGTGCACGTATAATAGGTGGTCTGGTGTGAACCTGAGCTTGTGCTAAAGCAAAAAGGCAATTGTTTTCTAATCTGCAACTTTTTTGCTCCTCCGGTATCAGTTATAGATTAATTATACTTTCTACAATAAAAATGAATCCTCTTTTAGGACCATTAAGATTTCTTGAAATTATTTTCAGCCCATTTTCTCTCCAGATTCTCATTACAGTAATACAGTCAAATGCCTCCATCATGTATACTGAAAATTGTGCTTTGCAATTGAAATAAAATATCATGACATCACTCTTTTTATCGCAGTAGACTAAGTTATGTTGAAATAATCTTTGTTTAAAATGCTAAAAAAAATCATGGCGTAAAGTGAAATTATTATTATTATTATTATTATTAATAATTAATAAAGTATTTTATTTTATTGTGTGTAACTGAATAAATTAAATAATATGAAAAATATTATGAAATTGCCCTAGACTATATTATTTTGATGATAACTTAAATATTTAAGTTATAGTAAAATAACCTTAATTAAAATGCTAAAAACACACACAAAAAATCAAAAGGTAAAGTGAAATTTTCTTATTTGTTTATTTATATATCTTTTATTGCAGTAGATATTTTAATTTACTGAATGGAAAATATTAAAATTAATTTGTATATAACAAAAATACTAAAAAAAATCAAGATGTGTCTTTTTATTAATTTATTAGTATTAATAAAGTTTATTTTATTTATGGGAAACTGAACATAACATGATTAAAACAAATCTTATTATTAATTTATTATTATTATTATTATTAATAAAGTGTTTTTTTATTTATGGGAAGCTGAATATTAGTTAAAATATTAATGTTAAAATTCTAAAAACACTAAATAAATGTGTATCTTATTTTATTTTACTATTGTTATTATTATTATTATTAATAATAATAATAATAATAAAGTGTTTTATTTATGTATGGGAAGCTTAATATAAGTTAAAATACTAAAAACACTAAATCAATGTGTATCTTATTTTATTTTATTTTACTGTTGTTATTGTTTTTATTATTATTATTAATAATAATAATAATAATAAAAAGTATTTTATGTATTTTAAGCATTTTTTATGGGAAACTGAACATAACTCAAGCAGATGCTCTTCCGTTCAATCAGCTTCCTGTTGACTTCTTTCCTCAGGTATCTCCAGAGCAATCGGCTGGTCACTCTTCCTCACGGGATCTTCGACTGTGGGCCGTTAGCTGTGCTGTAAGTGTGTGTGTGGGTGGCAGGATGGTCTAGTTCCCAGACGTTTTTTGAGCTCATATGGTGAGAATGTGTAGGCGGATCTTTCTGGAGTCTCTCCCGAACCGCAGAGTCAAACGCTGAGGAACTGAACGCGAATCGACCAGACGCTCTCGATTCTTTCAGCTCAAACAAAAGCAAAATAAGCAGAAAAGTGAATCGCTTACATTAATCTTTGTTGTGTGAACTGTAACAGATGAGAGTTCAATCACATGCTCATTACCACCAATTAAATGTCATTGCTTCAGGCTTTGACTGCACCATTTCCTGCTCCATTTCGGTATATGTACACACACACACACACACACACACTCTGTCTGGTTCACCAAAATCACTCCAGAACTTTTCCATATGCTGCTCCAACGGCCGAACAAGGGAACGATTATACTGAGAGGAAAAGAAAGAAGTGACTTGGAAAGAAGGAAAAAAGGCTGAGCAATAATATACGTTTCACGTTTGTCTTTCATGTCTTGCAGAGATTTGAGCAACAACCAGATCACCACCATCGAGGAACGGACATGTGATAATTTATTTAATTTAACTAAGATGTGAGTACAAACACACATGCACAGAGTCGCACACATCACGTGTAAGCTTCAGACTTTCTCGAACATTCACGACGAAACCTGAAAAGGAGCTGAATGACCTTGGAAGTGAATCTCAATGCTGCGGGTCTGTCTTGTGTAAGCGAGTGGTGGATCTGTTCTGGCGTCGTTGTGAAAGATCCAGAAACAGACACACCCAGAGGCTCGAGTCCCACACCTCACTGTGTGTGTGAGAGAGATACATTCCTGCCCAAATGTGTTTGAGACGTCCATTGCACAAAAAACAGCCATTTTGTTAAACGCACTCATAAATAAAGAGTTTGAGACGCGTGAAATGCTTGTTTATGCTTAAAGCAGGTGATAGAATAGAAACAATTTTTGTTCATTTATCATTTTTTTTAATGAAAATGAAGCCTCTCATTATTATTATTTTATCCCTCTTGATTCTCATTACTGTAGCAAATGTGTTTAAATAAAATTAACATGCCTTGGATAAAATATTCAAATTAAACCATCATTTTCAAATATATGTTGACTCATTTTATTGCAAGTATACTATTTTATTGTATATTTTATTTATGAGGAACTGAATAAATTAAATAATATTAATTAATATATTGTGACATTCTTTATTATTTTATTTCAATTTTATTTTAGTAAATTAATAAGTTAAATAATATATCACAGCCTTTTTTATTTCAGTAGACATTTTATTTTATTTATAATGAACTGAATAAATTAGCAGACGTTCAATTTTATTTGAGGAAATTAATAAAATAATATATCATGACATTTATTTATTGCAATAGACATTTATCTTGTATTTATTTTGCTTCTGTTTGAACTGCAAGACTGTTTATTAAAATATTTATTTTATTTATTTATTTTAATAATAGTCTTTCAGTTCAAACAAAAGCAAAATAAATAAATTTATTTTATTTATTTATTTTAATAATAGTCTTTCAGTTCAAACAAAGGCAAAATAAATAAATGTATTTTATTTATTTATTTTAATAATAGTCTTTCAGTTCAAACAAAAGCAAAATAAATAAATAAATTTTTTAATTTAATTTAATAATAGTCTTTCAGTTCAAACAAAGGCAAAATAAATAAATTTATTTTATTTATTTATTTTAATAAGTCTTTCAGTTCAAACAAAGGCAAAATAAATAAATTTATTTTATTTATTTATTTTAATAATAGTCTTTCAGTTCAAACAAAAGCAAAATAAATACAAAAGCTAACTGAGTAAATAGAGTCTACTCCAATAAAAGAGGATATGATATATTATTTAAATATATATAAAGTGCAGTTGTTAGTTACTTGATTGTAGTATTTGCACTGAACTTAATTTACATTGATTTTATTTGTGTTTTTAGACAATATGTTGTTGATTACTGTATTACAGGAATGAGAATCTGGAGAGAAAATATGCTTAATTGTCATTAAATTATAATTTTAATGGTTGTAAAAAGTCTACTTTATTTCATTTCATTTTATTGCAGTAACTTTCTACCAAATGATAATGATTATAATCTTGTTTTGAAGTGAACAGAAACATTTAGATTCTTTTCCCTTTGCGATTTAATAATAATTCACATATTATCCAGTGGTTAAGTAGTCTTATCCAGATTCTTTCGCTGTTTTTATTAGCTTCATTTTATAGTATAACGTTCCCTCTGTGACTCTCCAAGTACTGCTTTCATACCCTGATTAAAATTCCCCATTGAACTACTTTCAGTTCCGCAATAATTATAGATTAGAGTGCTGTGTTGTGTTTCCTGGACTGATAAAACAGCGAGTCTGCGGTGACAGATTGCTCCGCTGCCGCTGTACGATCATTTGTGTACATATCAAATAAGACTTGAGCTTCACCTCGGGGTCATTCCGCATCCGTATGCGCAGAATAATGCTCTTTAAATTAGTATCCTTATCACACATTCACCGTTTGAATAAGGGCCGTGTAATGTTTTCATCCTATGTCAGTTTATGAAATATTTGCTCTCTTTTCGCAGAGATCTGAGCTCTAACCCGTTTGTCTGCGACTGTAAGTTGGTGCGGTTGGTTAGCTGGTTGCAGGAACAGGGCGTTACAGTAAACCGACCCGACTCGATGCTCTGTGACCGTCCGCCGGAAGTGAAAAACCAGCCGCTGCTCAACGTCAGTGTGCACACCTGCGGTGAGTGACGCACACGTGGATTTAAACACGAGGAATATACAGTCCACTTCAGACATTCTGCACTCACGGGCCACTTTATTAGGTACATCTTGCTTGTATCAGGTTGGACCCTTTTTTGCCTTCGGAACTGCCTTAATTCTTCATGGCAAAGATTCAACAAGGTGCTGGAAACATTTCCCAGGGATTACGGTCCATATTGTCCTGACAGCATCACACAGCTGCTGGAGATCTGTTGGCTGCTCATCCATCATCCATGAATCTCCCATTCCAGCACATCCCAAAGCTGCTCTATTAGATTGAGATCTGGATGTGGAGGCCGTTTGAGTTTAGTGAACTCACTGTCATGTTCAAGAAACCAGTTTGACATGATTTAAGCTTTGTGACATGGCGTGTTATCCTGCTGGAAGTAGCTTTCAGAAGATGGGTACATGATGATCGATTGACCCTTCGCAAACAGTTTGATTGACAGGCGATCTGACCAATCATAACCCTGAATCCGCCATTTTGTCCGACAAAGCAGTCAGAGGAGTTAGTAGATTAACGTTGGTGAACTTGAACTTGAAAGATTGTGTGTCCTCACGTCTTTCCACGCATGAAACAACATTCCTTCTGATGTTCATTCATGTTTATTTGATGCTATAAATGAACTAGTATGAAGAGATGATCGGTTCACGAGGAGCTACAGCAATCTGTCACGACATATTAAAGACACACTAGACACTATTTATTGTTTAAACTTCTTTAAAAAATTACAATATTTTAAATATGAAACTGTTTCATATGTCTGTTGACGTGTTGTCAGTGTCCTCTTTGCTCCGACTTTCACTACGTGAGAACATGATGTGTGGCGTGAGAGCGCATGGCTTGTCAGACATAGCAACAGTAACTAAAGGGGGCGGGTCTTTGCGAACGGTCAATTCATAATAAGGGGTTTAAAGTTTGGCAAGAAAATATCCACCACACCTTATCAAGTATCAAAGTAAAATATCTAGCTTCCGCCAGACCACCTTCCGTATTCAACTTATGACAAAAATGTAATATGTTGCGTTAGTTATGCTTTTTCCGTAAGTTGAACACGGAAGGCGTAGGACGTAGCACAGCGCAAAGAATCCAGATAATAACAGAGTCCGTGACGCAGGCAAACAGGGAAATCCTGAAAACGGAAAACCTGAACTAGCAGTGGAACACATACAAGACTTCGCAAAAGAAAGAGTGAAAACACAAGGCTAAAATAGGCAGGAATTAACAAGATAATGAGACACAGGTGGAACTAATCAAATGTAATGAGTCCAGGCAATGGGTTATGGGAATTGAGGTTCATGATGAGAAAACGAGGGAGTCGGGAGGAGTGCCCTCTGGTGGAGATCGCAGGTACTTCAGCTGGTGGATGTAATAATAAGAGCCAACAATATTCATAATAGACAACTAGATTAGGAAGCAAGCTAGAGAAGAGGAGAAATGCAGAGATATGATGCATAAAGACCTCAAATAAAGTAATACCATATTTTGTTAAGTGACAGCTTGGTTGTTTCTCCCTCTCTCTCAGGCCTGGCATACGCGGGCTGTCTGCAGGACGAGGAGCACGCAGCAGGCGTGGAGCTGGTCATCTTCTCGTCCTCCACTCCTGGGCCGTTCTCGCGTGAAGAGTGCAACTCCAAATGCTTCCATGAGAACCAGCAGTACGGCGGTCTGGGTCAGCAGAGAGAGTGTCTGTGCAGCACCAACTCTGAGCTCAATCACATCAGCGAGTCCCATTGTTCGGCCGCCTGTTCGAACCCGCTGGTCATGAAGGATTGTCACTGGACTGTGGCGCAGGACGTGTTTCAGGTCCGTGTGAAGAGATTCAGTAATGAACACGAGCAGAACGGCTCTTCCTCTTGAGTTGATTAGAGCAGAGGTCTTCAACCCACAGTCCTGCAGTGTTCAGCTCCGACTCTAATCAAACACACCTGAACCAGCTGATCGAGCTCTTCAGGATCACTTTAAAGGCCCACTGAAGGACCTTTAAACGCGCAGTTTTATCCAGTAATTTCCACTAAAACAAGAAGACAGGATGGAGCATATCGAGCAGCTCCTCCCCCTTTTTAAAATGAGCCAATAGTGTTTTGTTTACACCACAGCTCGGCCCGAGGGCAAATGCAAACGCGGCCCACGATAAATAACTTCCAGTTTTACAATTTATTTTTGTTTTAAAATTAAATCAAAATGGATTAAATGATTACAAGTTCAAACTATAAAGTTTTTTGTCATATAAAATCATTTTGGTGATCATATTTTATTTTCAGACATGCTATATAACGTCACTGATTTAGCCTAATCAGTTAACGAACACTTAAAAGCGCGCACTTTGACAGAATTCCAATAGTAGCCATTATTTTTGTAAATTTAGGAATGGACAAATTTGTTATTAGAGGAAAAAAATGAAATGAGGAACATAACAATGAAGGAACACATTGCAAATAAGAAAAGTCGCAGCATCAGCAGCGAAGGTGAGGAGAGAGGAAGAATCAGTTTGCTGTCAATGAGCGAGATGGGCAGCCTTTGTTTGCTCGTAGTAAAGTACTTGACGTATGTAAAACTTACAATGTCAAAAGATATGTGAATTCGATGTGTTTGTTTGTTGTACTTGTATTTTAAATTGATAAAAACAAAGTATTGCCGCACACTCGGCAGCTGGCGGATGCAGCGTGAGGGATTTCGACGTGACAGAACGCTTGATATCGTCGGATTGCGCTCAGTGTTGTGTAACGCGAGTTTATTGAACAGGAGAGTTTCACTTTGATATGAAAAAGTCACACTGCCAGCCATTTCAACACACTTTGAAACGAAAACAAATTCTTTGTTGGCAGAAGTATTTGTTGGATAACAGTAAAGCTGACACATTCATACTAAAAGCCAAAAAAAGTACATTTTGATTTCACGGGAACTGAAGCAGGTCGGATATAAAAGGGCTGTAGGTCACCAGGAGCAGCGTTGAAGACCTCTGGATTAGAGTCATGTGATCACTGAGTGATTAAGACTGTGATGTCATAATGAATCCAATTTCTTTCAAAAACGTTAATAATTTAAACACACTTTCCACCCACAGGTGAATTTCTCCGCCTCTCTTCCTCCCCGCCGCGTGTCCGTCCATTCCGAGGCCGACCTGTCTGTCGCCTCCTCCGTCTTCCCTGCTTCTTTCTCATGGGACTTCGGTGACCTTTCACCCCGGGTCAACAGCTCTACGCCCAACACTACGGCGAGGCATAAGTACGGACTCCCAGGAAGCTACCAGGCTCAAGTGAGTGTCTCAGCGGGTCACCAGGAGATCGTCGCTCAGGGGATCGTGAGTGTGGAACTGCCCCCTCGACTCGAGCTCCACTGCCCTGCACTCGTAGTGGCCAATCAGAGCCTGGAGGCGGAGCTTTCTCTGGTCAACTGGGGCGGAGTGGGCGTAACCGTGGACTGGATGATCCGGAAGGATGGGAGAGAGATAGCGAGAGGTATGAGAAACATGAGCTCTCTTCTAAGACTTAATATGCTGCTTTACCCACTATGTATTATTCTAAAGCGTTTACTCTTGAATGCACATCTATTAGCTGTGTGCTTTCCTAATATCATCATATCAGAATGATTTCTGAAGGATCATGTGACACTGAAGACTGGAGTACTGATGATGAAAATTCAGCTTTGATCACTGGAATAAATTACATTTTAAAATTATTGTATTATTGAGAATTAGAGATTTTTTAAGTAGATTAAGCTATTTTAATCACTGTTTTTTTTTTGTATTAAATTTCTCTTTAATTTTGAATGTTTTTTTTTTGCTATACTCATTCCTATGCATCCTAGGATTGCCGTAAATGCCATAAAATCACATAAAGGTCATATTAAAGAGTCTCATCTGCAGCATAATGTTTTGAAACAGGCTTTGTGTCAGGAATGTGCCTTATCTAGTTGGCAGCTCAGTCTTTTTGGAGAACTAATGTACTTAAACACATTCAAACTGACTTAATCTTGATGACACATTCTCATATCAGGGCAGCTCAGATATAACATGCTTTAAAATGCTCTTAAAATATCCTGCTTTTCATGATTTATCAAACCATAAACGTCCTCTCTCTTACACAAAGCACGAGTGTCCCTGTCGAGTGATGGCATGTGAAGATCCCCTCGTTTGTTTATCAGGCCTGCAGAGATCTGTCCATTATTGTTTGCTTTGAGAGAACAGATAAGAGCGCACAGCGCTGATCCCAAGAGGCAGAACGAGAAGAAAGCGAGCTACAGAAGCAGAGAAAATCTTCACTGATGTGTCTGAATGCTTTAGAGCTGCTGCGTCACGGCTCTTTTCTGACGGACAGCAGGGAAAAATAATGCCTGACGTGACTAACTTTTAAAATGGAGAAAAATGCATTTCCCTCATTGTTTGTTGCTGGTGTTCGATTGGATTCATCAGAAAATATGTCTCAGATGACATTTTAATGGATCCTATAATGCCCCTTTCACTAGATGTTATATAAGTCTCTGGTGTCTCCAGAATGTCTGAAATTTCAGCTCAAAATCCCTCACAGATCATTTATTATAGCCTGTCAAATTTGCACCAATTTGGGTGAGAGCAAAAACATGCCATTTTTGTGTGTGTCCCTTTAAATGCAAATGAGCTGCTGCTCCCGGCCTCTTTCCAGAAGAGGGCGGAGCTTTAACAGCTCAACAACAACAAAGCTGGAGAATCTCACGCAGATAAAATGATGATGTCAGTAACGGTGTTCATCCTTACATTGTTCAAACCGGAGTCGACACTGATGGAGAGACTCAGGAAGAAGTTCCAACTTTTAGACGTTTCTGAACGGTTAGTGGATAAATTGATGTAGTTGCTGTGGAGTTGATCAACTCATCACTAGCATGTGTCGTCATGTTCATCTTTTTTCGTTGAATTGACCCTCGTTTGTGAAGCAGTCCGGCGTAAAATGACGACATCAACAACTCTTTCTCTTCTCTAAAGCAGCTCAGCATGGCCCCGCCCCCTTTGTTATGTGTTCCTGGGGGCGGGGTTTATGTAAATTTTAGGGTTAGTGATGTCACCAACCCAGGAAGAAGCTTGTTGTAGTCCCTACCAGCCGTTTGTTGTAGTCCTTAATGAGTGATTTCTGTAAAAGAAAATATCTCCTTTGCATTGAACTTTGCAGATGTTGTTTATGCTCAAAAAAAAAAAATTAAATCATAATCAAAGACCACTTTAATATGGGTTAGCCACCCATAAAATCTAATAAATCCAATAAAAGTAATAGTTAATAATAAACAGAGCAATTCCAATAGGGTCGTCGCACTTTGGTGCTCGGGCCCTAATAAACAGTGTTTTGTTCAGAGAATTATTGTCTTTGTTGTTTTACACAGAGATCTCATTGATCTGTTGATATGCACTTCATGGTTATATTTTTTATTTGTTTTTCACAGCATTTCTTTTGCATATTTATTAATCAATTATTAAAATTAGCTGTTTATGCATTCGCAAAATTGTGAATCTTCCTAATATGCCTGAGTTTAAAAATATTTTAGATAATTTTGCTGATTTTCTGCGATTAAGTTTTCTATGTTTAATTATATTATTTCACACTTCTGTTCAGATGTTTGTGTTTAGAAAGATTTTTTTCATATTAGTACTTTTATTCAGAAATGATGCATCAAATTGATCAAAAGTGACTGTAAAGGCATAAATAATGTTACCAACGATTTCTATTACAAATAAATGCTGCTCTTTTGAACTTTCTTTTCATCAAAGAATCCTGGAACCAACCTTTCAAGCAAAATATTAAGCAGCACAACAGTTTTCAACATTAATAATAATCATAAATGTTTCTTGAGCAGCAAATCATCATATTAGAATGATTTCTAAAGGATCATGTGATCAAATAAATGCAACCTTTGTGTTTCCTAAACATTAAAAAGTCTCCCAAATTTGAATCTTTACGTTACGTTACTGGTCATAAATAATATTAATAAAGTCTAATGAACTTTTTCTCCCTTTAGCGGAGCCGCTGTGTTTGCCAGATGCGGTCCATCACGCTGACTCCTCCCGCTGTTTCCTCTTGGTGTCGGAAGAAGTCAGCTGGTCAGACGCACGTCGGAATTGTTCAGCCCGTGGGGGGGAGCTCGCAGTGGTGCATTCCCAAACCGTCCGGGACCTTCTGGCCCCTCGAATCACACAGTGAGTCAAACGCTCTACAACTGCTAGAAATGTCCTTTTCCAACTCCTCTGTGGGCTTTCATTCTAAATTCCGAACTTTTCCTCTTTGGAACTTTTACTTTGTTTCGAAAGATTCTGTAACTTCTCGTTTCTGTTTGTGTGTCTTGATGTCTTTTGCGTGTTTTGTTTGTGTGTTTTTCATCGGTACACCGATAGTCCCGCGCTGAATTCACACCACGGGATGAGTCAGTATTGTGATGTGCGTTCCATGCAGGGAACTCAGACTGTTTGAAATTCCATCTGCAGCAGAAATGACACGTTTCACCTTTGAATAACTGACTGTTACATCAAAGGCAGCTTGAAATGGCATAAAGATGCTGAGTTAAATGACTTCCGCTGCTAATGCAATGCTTCCATTGAGAGCTGCGCTGCTTTTTGACCCTGACTTTTTTCACTCTGAAACAGCAGCAGAGCATCATGGGAAATGCCTTTTTAAAATACATTTTAAAGTCACTGAGTTCTGCCCAGCTCACAACCTGCAGCGAAAAGACTGAAAATGTGTGAGTTCCTCACAGGAACAGGCCAGAAGGTTCAGAACCAAAAAAATGTGTCTTATAATGTGACAAAGAGTCTCATTAGAACATTGGACGTGTGAAACCATTACACACACACACACACACACTGAATAAAAATGACTTTCTTCCTCAGGAGTTGGTTACAATTTTTTTTATAGTGTCCTTGTTACAAATGTTACATGTACTTACTGTAGTAATAACAATAAATTATGCATAATTACAAGCAACTACACTTAACCATAGAAGTCATTTTTGAAGAGGCTAGCAATAGCGAGCTAGCTTTGAAAGCATAAGAACAAAGCCACGCCTCCTCCAAAACACATGAACGCATACAGCAGGGAGCAAACTAAAGCGTCGAGAGACGGCAATAAACTACCTTGTGTCTCAAAGCACATAACATTACAATAATAATGAACATAAACAACTCAAAGCGCACTGACCTGTACCGCCTGACTGCTGCAGATTCATTTCTGCGTTGATAGTGTTGCCATTGAAACACATAAATTCGAGTCACGGACTGATTCGAGTATAACGTCGCAGATCTCTTCCAAATTACGGTAGTTATGGTGAGAATGCAGCATAAGCGTGTTGTTTTTGTTCAGGAGGAACTGTAAAACATGGCTGCCGTTTGGGTTGCGTTGCATGTGACTGGCGTCTGTCTTAACTCTGCATATCATGAAATGGACGAACATTTTATGGTATCTACCCCTTCCACAGATGATGTAAATACATATAAATACATTTAGAGCACTTAACTTTGTGATTGCTATCGGGATGTGAAGAGATTTTTAAATGATTTTGAAGGAAATCACTTACCCTGCCTTTAATTAATATTACTCAGTACTTAAATGGATATACCGTAACAAGGGCACCTTAAAATAAAGTGTAACAAATTTTTTGTCTTGTTTTCTAGTAGAAATATCAGGTACATTAACTTGAGAAGCAATAAGGTATAACGTCTTTAAAAATTGTATCAAAATTAAGTGAGTTTTTGCTTGAAAGAAGAAACAATATCTGCCAACAAGGTCCGATAAATAATCTTATTTTCCCTTTGAATTAACTTTATTGTTCTTATCCTATTGGCAATGTGTTGTACATTACGCTCGTGCAAAATTATCATTTCCCAATTTAAAAAAAATAAAAGTACACACACAACACACTGCTGTGAGCAAGTAAGACATGCTGCTGCTGTAGAATGTAGCGTACATGAATTACCTGTAGCAAATATATACAGGTGGAGCTGGGGAGGTGGAGGGTTTCTGAACGAGCGCTGCAAATGCTGACAAAGTATTAGATGGTTGAGCAGCAAGCTCATTGGCTACTGATTTAGCTGGAACCAATCAGCTATGCTCTTTAATTTAGGGCATGAGCACCAGAGGTGTGAGGACCTTATTATAATTGCTCTGGCAATTCTTGTTCTTCTTCTCCGAAATGAATCACATTTTTGAGGCCCTAAACATGCTCATAAATTCATGAAACTTTGCACACATGTCAGAAGTGGTTTTGCGTCTAATATGGGTTTTAAGTGTGGCAAATTGACTGATGACTATAGTTATATACTTAAATACATATTGCCCACTGTGCTTTGTTTTCCTAAAGCCAGCAGGTAGCGGTGGCATGGGTGCGAAGGCACTTTCATCGCTGCTTGCGGCTTTAATTAATGATGAGATTGCAAGCCGATTGAGTTAAGGACCTATTAGCCTGTGCCATCTAGAGTTTCATGACAGAACTTTGTATTTGTTTGTACTGGAAAACAAGACAAAAATACGAAGTAAGAAAATAATTTTTTTGCAGTGCAGGGCCTCTGATTAGGTATGCAGATCTTGTTTGTTTGCTTGATCTTGTTTATCGTTTTCCTCCTCTTCTCTCTCTCTTTTGTTGTGTTTATCCACTGAGCACCTCATTTCTGAGCACCAGGAGTGAAGAGAGCTGCTGATGGTTCATTTTGTTTTCTATAATGAACCCACATGTTTGCGTTCAGAGAGCGAGCTGACATTCCCTCATTTCCAGATCTGAGAAATGAGACGCACATGCTTTTATGACTCTGCTGAGCATGTAAACTGTAAATCCTGGTTTGTTTTCGGAGTTCATGTCCATGAGTTAATCAGTATTTATTACTTTTGCTTGACCATCAAGTCCAAACACACAATTATGTTTCTTTGATCAATTCAAGACACGTCACGTTTATTTATATAGTGCTTTATACAATACAGATCGTTTCAAAGCAGCTTCACAGTGATAAACAGGAAGCTAACAGTGTTAAGTTTGCAAACTTCATCAATAATGAAATGATTGTATAGAGCCAGTTTTATATCATGATTTCAAATTCATAAACATCATATTAACAAATAGCTTATTTGGACGTGATTGGTCTAAATGGATAGTCCATTCTGGTGAGTATCATTGTTATTATTCATGAGCTGTACGCAGACTAAATTGCAGTCACTATTCGCAATCGCAACTTAATTATGAGCGATTCGCTTCCTCCAGATACTTTAATTGACTCTCCAAACTCAGGGAACAATTTCCCCACTGGTAATGATGGCCTTGCGGAAGTGTTCGTGTGTGCTAATCTTGTGGAAACGATCATTCTGACATGACTGGTGGGCAGCATTAACTGTGATGTGATCTTATGCTGATAAATTAACCCTTACACTGCTGCTTTCTTTGCCATCACACTTTAGTCTTAAACATATAATTCTGATATTCACTCATTTATTCTGTTCCTAAATATATAATAATCTAGCATTGATGCACATATACACACTTCCAGTCAAAGTTTTGGTGCAAAGATTTGGTAAAGCATCATCAGGTGTCAAGTACACTTTTCTCCCACACTAGTGTATAAAAGCATCCCAGAATGCACCTCATGTTGACCAAAGTGAGCAGAACTGAAATCTAAAAGAAGAAAAGATCAATTGACCGTTCGCAAAGACCCGCCTCTTTAGTTACTGTTGATTTGTCGGACAAGCCATGCGCTCTCACGCCACACATCATGTACTCACGAGGTGAAAGCCGGAGCAGTTTCATATTTAAAATATTGTAATTTTTTAAAGAAGTTTAAATAAATAGCGTCTAGTGTGTGTTTAATGTGTGGTGACAGATCGCTGTAGCTCCTCGTGAACCGATCATCTCTTCATACTAGTTCATTTATAGCATCAAATAAACATGAATGAACATCAGAAGGAATGTTGTTTCAAGCGCGGAAAGACGTGAGGACACAGTTTTTCAAGTTCAAGTTCACCAATGTTAATGTTAACTCCTCTGACTGCTTTGTCGGACAAAATGGCGGATTCGGGGTTATGATTTGTCAGATCGCCTGTCAATCAAACTGTTTGTGAAGGGTCAATTATATAAGGGTTTTTTTGCTCCCATACAGTCATGCAGCTTTTTCATAACTTTAATATTATTATAGAATTTGTAAGGTTAAAAAAAAATAAGTAAGTAGTGTCAAAACTCTCGATTGTGTGTGACTGGTTGACAGGTGTAAAACACACACACACACACTCTGTGGTGTTGAACATCTGCTGAAACACAGCTGTGGAAATACATTACTTTCCAGGAGGGAGGAGACACCAGTTATGTGTGTTTATGTGTGTTTATCTATGCGAGTATGTGCGTTTCCTGTCTTCTGTTCCACACCCATCATTAATTTGAGGGCAGAGCTTCCACTGACCAGAGTGAGGGAGTGAGAACTGCAGACAGAGTGTTGAAGGAAGTGTTTTCTATCTCTTTAACCTGCTCCAGATGGACCACATACCCCCAAAACACACACACACACGGTCTTATGTAAGAACACATAAGAGAACAGGCCACTTTTTATTGTTCCTTTTCTGGCGGAAAGAGTTGTTTTTTTGTCCCTCCTCATTTTTTCTTTTTTGTTTGTAGTTTTCACAGATGTGAGACATTGACTCAAGCCTGTTATAATTGTGTGTGTGTGTGTGTGTGTGTGTGTGTGTGTGTGTGTGTGTGTGTGTGTGTGTGTGTGGCGTAATTAGCCTGTCAAAAACTGTGGCTTCACTACCGGCGGTCCGGGCGGGACAGTCGCACTGGGACCCTGTGATGACCAAACCCTTCCTCTTCATCTGTGAATGCAGTTGTCACACGGTTAAATAATTACTATAACAGCCGCATGCTTTACTGTTCAACACTCAAACTGAACCATCTACGTGTTATTTATTCATCTTCGTAAGATTACAAAAATATGAATTATATATTAGTCTATAAAGCTAGACATCTTACTCTAAAACAGTATTATTTATACACTTTTTATTTTTATTCATACTTTATTTCAATAAAGAAAATTGTTTCTAATCGTAGTTTTTAGTATGGTAATAGCCCTGCTCTAGAAAATATAATTGAGCCTTTGTCGCACACATGACGCTATTCTGTGATTTATTTATTTATTTTTTTGCACCCTGGCTCGCTCGGTTCTGGTTTCAGTCACTGTTTTTATTCCTTGTTTGAAGGCAAATGAAACTTCAAAATGATCAACATCCCGTCGGGTTCAATAACGCGTCATCAAGGCGCACATTCCTCTCGGCTGCTGCTGCTTTATTAGGGTTATTGAAGCTCTGAACGTGCTATGCATAAAACATTCAGAGCGCATTCGCTTCACATTAGTGTACTGTGTGCGCTTGCTTCCAACGGGAAGATTGTAGGAAAGAAAAATCACAGATGACATCTCTTTAAAATCTCAGTCACTACTCCTGGTTGGTAATGAGATTATATGTAGAGCAAAAGCAACAGTTCAACTGGGAGTGATAATTCTGTCATCATTTATTCATGTCTTTCTGAATCTGTGGAAAGTAGAAGGAATGTTTTTTTTTGTTCCCCTTTTTTAAACTAGCTTTTCCTTTTAGGCCCAGAAACAACTCATATTGGATCTCATGATGTCTGTGTTTCTGTGTGTTGCAGTGAGCGTGGCGTTTGGTTGGGTTTAAGCGATCAATATTCCCCGCGAGTCCTGCGCTGGGTGGACGGTTCTGAGGTCCGGGCGGGGGAGGAGGGCACGAGGGACCGGGCCACTCTACAGCCTGGAAAAGTGTGCGTGTCGCTGGATGGCAGCGGCCAGCCCAGCTCGCACCCCTGCACTGCTAAACGAGCTTTTGTCTGCCAGTTCACACGCCAAGGTAAACGTCCCCATAGCAACACACACACCTCTGGATTGCATGAAGTCTGCAGCTGCATCCCAGTTTGTATACTGTCCTTACTGTATAGTGTGCATCGTTTGAATTGGTGCATCCCAAATTTAAAAATGTGCCTAGATGTGTGAATGTGCCATTTTTATATTTATATATATATATATATATCGCACTTGTGAGAAATAGTCAGAATATAAAGCGAGATATAAAGTTGCATTTGTGAGAAATAAAGTCACACTACTGAGAAATAGTTATAATAGTGAGAAATAAAGTCGTACTAGTGATAAATAAAGTCACTCTTGGGAAAAATAAAGTCGTACTAGTGAGAAATAAAGTCATACTTATGAGAAATAGTCGCACTTGTGAGAAATAGTCGTACTAGTGAGAAAGTAGTGCTAGTGAGAAATAAAGTTGCACTAGTGAGAAATAAAGTTGCACTAGTGAGAAATAAAGTCGTACTAGTGAGAAATAAAGTTGCACTAGTGAGAAATAAAGTCGTACTAGTGAGAAATAAAGTTGCACTAGTGAGAAATAAAGTCGTACTAGTGAGAAATAAAGTTGCACTAATGAGAAATAAAGTCGTACTAGTGAGAAATAAAGTTGCACTAGTGAGAAATAAAGTAGCACTAGTGAGAAATAAAGTTGTACTAGTGAGAAATAAAGTAGGACTAGTGAGAAATAAAGTAGGACTTGTGAGAAATAAAGTTGCACTAGTGAGAAATAAAGTTGTACTAGTGAGAAATAAAGTAGCACTAGTGAGAAATAAAGTTGTACTAGTGAGAAATAAAGTAGCACTAGTGAGAAATAAAGTTGTACTAGTGAGAAATAGTCGTACTAGTGAGAAATAAAGTAGCACTAGTGAGAAATAAAGTTGTACTAGTGAGAAATAAGGTAGCACTAGTGAGAAATAAAGTTGTACTAGTGAGAAATAGTCGTACTAGTGAGAAATAAAGTAGCACTAGTGAGAAATAAAGTAGCACTAGTGAGAAATAAAGTTGTACTAGTGAGAAATAGTCGTACTAGTGAGAAATAAAGTAGCACTAGTGAGAAATAAAGTTGTACTAGTGAGAAATAAGGTAGCACTAGTGAGAAATAAAGTTGTACTAGTGAGAAATAGTCGTACTAGTGAGAAATAAAGTAGCACTAGTGAGAAATAAAGTTGTACTAGTGAGAAATAAAGTAGCACTAGTGAGAAATAAAGTTGTACTAGTGAGAAATAGTCGTACTAGTGAGAAATAAAGTAGCACTAGTGAGAAATAAAGTAGCACTAGTGAGAAATAAAGTTGTACTAGTGAGAAATAGTCGTACTAGTGAGAAATAAAGTAGCACTAGTGAGAAATAAAGTTGTACTAGTGAGAAATAAGGTAGCACTAGTGAGAAATAAGGTAGCACTAGTGAGAAATAAAGTAGCACTAGTGAGAAATAAAGTTGTACTAGTGAGAAATAGTCGTACTAGTGAGAAATAAAGTAGCACTAGTGAGAAATAAAGTTGTACTAGTGAGAAATAGTCGTACTAGTGAGAAATAAAGTAGCACTAGTGAGAAATAAAGTTGTACTAGTGAGAAATAAAGTAGGACTAGTGAGAAATAAAGTTGTACTAGTGAGAAATAAGGTAGCACTAGTGAGAAATAAAGTAGCACTAGTGAGAAATAAAGTAGCACTAGTGAGAAATAAAGTTGTACTAGTGAGAAATAGTCGTACTAGTGAGAATGTAGCGCTAGTGAGAAATAAAGTTGCACTAGTGAGAAATAAAGTTATACTTATGAGAAATAGTCGCACTTGTGAGAAATAGTCGTACTAGTGAGAAAGTAGTGCTAGTGAGAAATAAAGTTGTACTAGTGAGAATTAAACCTGAAATTCTGACTTTCTTCTCACAATGCACACAAGACACTCTTTTCAATTTAATTTGGAGCCCTATTAAGCATCTGAAGGAGATAATTGTTCTCTGCAATTACTGCCCCATTACACCCCCTTCATTTTGGGGTGAAATATGGCAACTTTGTGAGATTCGCTCTTTAGTGTATAGCAGAAGTGTGTGCATTGAAATCCAACTCACATTTTCACTGAGAAAGTAATAAAATACACTATAAAACCAGTTGTTGAAAATCCAATAAAATTTCAAATCTTAAATCCCCAAATAACAAGGTCACTAAACAATGAAGTACACTCTTGAATTGAAGCAGCAGAGATATTGTGTCACGGCACACAGTTGTGCAACCAGAGCATGTCGTATGAGTTCAGTTGAGCTTAACTCGCTCATTATTCTCTCCCTCTCAAGCTTCTGGTTTGGTCTGAGTGATGTTTAGCTTTTTTCTTTTCATTATTCAAAATAAGATGTATTGAACACCTCATAGAATCATGATGCATGGAAAGATAAAAACACTGAAACGGCAGTCAAACTGCTCAAGCTGATTCAATCAGTAACACTGCAGGCAGGCGTGTGTTTGTGTGCTCAGCTCTACCTTACTGAGAAAACGTGTTTAGAGTATGAATGTACACAAGACGCTCTTTTCGGTTTAATTTGCTGCCCCGGTAAGCTAAACGCCTGTTTTTCTGCAGTGCGTGTTCCTGATGCAGGTGTGTATACGGTGGGCACTGCTGTGTTTAATACCCACAGTCCTCTGAGGAGCCCCACTGCGTCACACACATCTGTGCCCAACACTCCCGCCAAGAGCGTAGAGGTAAACACACACACACACCTCCACCAGAACTAATATTGGTTTGAAAAGAGTTATTTTAAAATTAACTTTCTATTTTTGTGTTTGTATTTTCATCAGGAAAAATTCTGGGCATTACTAGTGATGTTGTGAGAAGCCTATTTGTGTATTGTTTGTGAATTTAGTTGTAAAATACAATAAATTAATAATTATAAATGAATAAATATATAAATGTGAACGTATTTATTTATTTTAATTAATTAAAATATATTTTCAAATTATAATTATAGTGTTTGTTTGTTACAAGAAATAAATTATACATTATTAATAATAATAATAATAATATAATATTAATAATACATTAAACATAATAATTACATATTGTAAATAAATATTATTAATAAATAAATATTAAAATAAATTATAATTAAAGAAAATCTAGGCATTCAATAACATTGAAACATCTTATATAGTTTTTATTGTAATGTTGTATGAAGCCTATTTGTTTATTTTTTGTATCTTTTGTTGTAAAATACAATAAATAAATCATTATATGAATAAATAAATAATAGTAAATTAATTAATGATCAATACATAAATACATTTAAATGAAAAGAAAAAAATATTATAATAAATTATTATAAATACGAGTATAAAAAAGCATCTTTGTACTCATAATTTATGAAATTAATGAAAGCTACGTGTGAAAACATCCAAAATGTAAGATGCTGCGTCATATTACACACATTCCCGTTGTATATGTCATACTATTTCAGCCGATGGAACCCGGTGCTCCGTTATTCCTCAATGTTTTACAAGAGAAGATAAAGGTGAATGAGTTTAGTGAAGTATTCCACTTCCATCTATAATAAAACTGCACATCAAGTTAAAGTAGATGCTATTAGTGTTGCCGTGGAAACGAGTCATATGTGAGTCCGAGGATGTGAGGTTCGACTCTGAGTGGTTATGTTGGGTTTGTAAAGGCAGAGTAACACTGCAGTATGTGAACTATAAACCGTGACATTTGAAGTCATTTGTACCTGATGTTTCTCATAAATCCATTGGTATTGATTGAAAACATGAGCATAAATCTGTCGATGTCGTCTTGTTCGTTTGTGTGTGTGTGTCAGCTGCTGCTGTTCCCTGGACTGAGTTTCCTGAACGCAGGACGTCTGGCGTCTGTGGAGCTGATCACTCAGTCTCTGAGGGCAAACACTCAGCTGCGCCTTCAGGTGTACCGACCGCACTGCCAGAGATTCACACGCACACCGCCAGGTGACACACACACACACACACACGCACACACACACACACACACACACACACTTAATTTAAAATATATGTAATTTCTGAGTCTGTCTGTTCATATTCAGATTTAGCTTTCTTGTGAGGACAAACTCTAGTCAAGTTCATCGCACTCCTGTTCCTCTCTCGCTCTTCCAGCCCTCTGAAACAGACACTAGATCCATATTCATAAACTTAATCAACTTAGAGATATTCCCAAAACATGAGCGCTGGACAGGAAGTGTGGTTACCGAGAGAGAGGATAAGAAGCAGCGCAGAGAGAGTCATCAAGGTCACTTTCCAGAGCGCGGCCACCCTCCTGTCTGAGCCGTTACCCAGAAGCCTCTGCTGCTTCCTCCTGATCAATACAACATGAGCAGAGACAGAAGAATGACACGCATCAATCGATCCGATGCCGAGAGATGAGCGGCTGTGGCGCTGGAAGAAAAGAGCAAACTTCAGGATAACAGTGGCAGGAGAGATTATTAATAATATTTGCTTATTTACACTAGCAACAGCAAGGTCACGGGTTCGATTCCCAGGGAAGCCAAGAAAGTGAAATGTGGAAAAAGTGTCTTCTACCTATCTATCGATCGACTGATCCATCCATCCATCATTCTATTTCTTTCTATCTATCTATCTATCTATCTATCTATCTATCTATCTATCTATCTATCTATCTATCTATCTATCTGTCTATCTATCTATCTGTCTATCTATCTATCTATCTGTCTATCTGTCTATCTATCTGTATATCTATCTATCTATCTGTCTGTCTGTCTGTCTGTCTGTCTACCATTCTATCTATCTCTCTGTCCATCCATTCATTCATCCTTCCATCCATCATTCTATTCATCTGTCTGTCTGTCTATCCATCCATCCATCATTTTATTTCTGTCCATCCATACATCTGTCATTCTATCTATCTGTCTATCATCCATTCATCCATCATTATATCTATCCATCCAGCCATCATTCTGTCTATCTATCCATCCATCCATCCATCATTCTGTCTATCCATCCATCCATCCATCCATTCATCATCCATTCATCCATCATTATATCTATCCATCCAGCCATCATTCTGTCTATCTATCCATCCATCCATCCATCCATCATTCTGTCTATCCATCCATCCATCCATCCATCCATCCATTCATCATCCATCCATCCATCATTATATCTATCCATCCAGCCATCATTCTGTCTATCTATCCATCCATCCATCATTCTATCTATCCATCCATCCATCCATCCATCCATCATTCTATCTACCTCTCTATCCATCCATCCATTCTATCTATCTTGTCTGTCCATCTATCATCCATCCATCCATCATTCTATCTATCACTCTATCATCCATCCATCCATCATTCTGTCTATCCATCCATCCATCATTCTGTCTATCTATCTATCCATCCATCATTATATCTATCCATCATCCATCATTCGGTCTATTTATCCATCCATCCATCCATCATTCTATTTATCCATCCATCCATCCATCATTCTATCTATCCATCCATCCCTCCATCATTCTATCTATCACTCTATCCATCCATCATCCATCCATCCATCATTCTGTCTATCCATCCATCCATCATTCAATCTATCTATCCATCCATCCATCCATCATTCTATCTATCCATCCATCCATCATTCTATCTATCCATCCATTTTCCATCATTCTATCCATCCATCATTCTATCTATCTTGTCTATCCATCTATCATCCATCCATCATTCTATCTATCTTGTCTATCCATCTATCATCCATCCATCATTCTATCTATCATTCTATCCATCCATCCATACTTTCATTTAAATGTCTGTGTCTATGTTAATGTACTCTGGTCAATGCCAATCTTTTCTTATTTAGAATTTCCAGGTGAGTTAATAAAATACAACTGTTCACTGTTGGTTCATGTTAGCTCAGCTCCATTAAATAATATCAACAGCTTTTGATATGATTTGATATCTGCTATCTAATAATGTATTAGGAACAAATGGAATCTTATCGTGGCATCATAACTTGCGTCAAACGAAACATTGTGTTTTAATATTCACAACTCCTAAATCGACTTAGATTTTGTTCTTTTTCCTCATACAGCTATCATATGACTTTCCTTTAGGAGTTCTGTCTGTTTATGCACAATGTTTCCCTCGGTACATTGACGTTATCTCCGGACGCCCATTGTCATGGTAACAGGCTTGTTTGATGACTTGGCCATTTGCCGTACAAGAACAGACTGGCAGACGGAGCAGTGAAATAAACAAACAAACGAGCAAACAGATACATAAGCGGCTCTGCAAGCTATTAGTAGATGAGAGTAGTTCATAATTTTACTTTTAAATGTAATCAGATGCGGAGATTGTTCCCAGCGGACCAGAGTTCATTTTCTACCTCCAGTCAAGCTCATTTGTTTGTGTCGAATGTGTTTGCAAACCCAGCAAACTAATAAACCGCCTCCAGACACATATCAACATGCTGAACGCTCAACCCTTGATCTGCTCTTGATCAGGCTGCTCATGTTCACTGAAGATGTGCTCTTAGGTTTTAATAATGTAACAATAAGATACATTAACCATATTTTTATATTTACGGGTTCACAGTGGGATCGCGTTCCTAGCAAAAAAGTTTTGACGAACAAAAAAAGTTTATTACCAACTTAATTATATGTAAAATATATGAAGGTTTAAAAGCATCATTATGGAGTAATTATCTGCAAGGAAAACCTAAGAAATTACATTATTAAGAATGTTTTAAAGAAAAATTTATATTTTTAATTTTAATATTTTCATTATATTTTATATTTATATTTTATTATATTTTTTATAATTTAATATTTTTAATATATTTTATATTAATATTTTTATATAATATAATAATAATAATAATAATATATTTAATAAAATATTAAAGGTTTTAGAGATTTCTTGTTTGTGCAAAATTCATTTCAGTTGAATAATAAAAATTTGAGCGCATTATAAAGTGTCCATGGTTCTGTGCATATTTGCAAAGTTAATACACATGCAAAAAAACAAACATTTTAGAACAATATATTTGCATTATATATTTGATCAACAGTTACATGTATTACTGGAACGGCAACATTCATTATTTGTTGATTTATGCTTATTAGGAAAGATTGATTTATTAAATAATAAAAGTGCATATATTCAAATGCACATTAATTTCTTATGCATATATATTTTAATATTTATAATTTATGTATTTAATGCATGTCTATATAACCAAGTAAAGCTATTAACGCAGCACATGTTGCTCTGTATATGTGGATGGTTATTTTTAAGATAAACTGATTTGTATGGACTTCAGTTCCAGGTTGCGGTGACCTCTGCGCCCCCATCACCGTGTGTCCGGATGAGTGGATCAACGACACATCCGTCCCGCTAGAGCATACATCGTGTCCCACAGGAAGCCAGTACTGTCCGTACACTGAGCAGTGTCTGCCACTGTCCAGCCCGTGCCCTCCTGGGGCTTGTGTTAACTGTTCTGGTGTCAGTCCTCTGCCTGCGGGCACGCAGTACCCCGAATACAGTCTTGTCGGAGAGGTGCTGGTCACCCTTCCGGCCGGACCCCCCTCTAACGTCCTGGTGAGTTTGACCGAATGAAAATCTGACTGAACTGCATCTAAATCTTAACTTCTGCTTCTTAACCATGAAAAATTTCTAAATGTCATACTCAGGAAAATGGTTCAGAACCTGTTCGTATAGTATCTCAAAATACAAAAAAGGTAACACTTTACAATAAGGTTTCATTAGTTAACTATACATGGTAGTTAATAATGTTAACCAATTTGTCTCCAAAATTCACGTTATTGTAATGCTAAATTTTTACTCATTACATTAATGTTAAAAAACTATAACTATATAACCACAGATATACAGTTATAACTATAATGTTAATCCATTTGGTCTTCGCAGACTAAACAGGCATACATGAATCCCGGTGCAGATCTGTCAGACTCGTGCTTGTGAACATGCAACACATTATTAGCCGCTTGATAACATAGTCAGGCAAAACACTAATCATGTTAATTACCGTTATTGTGTCTGATGTTGTAAAAAGCGATAACATTGCACAGTGTTTACCTCAGTAAGTGGATCCCGCCTGAGCGTGAGTGAGTGGAGGCGGGGCTAATTATCATATTCATAGACCATGAATATTAAATGAGGCAAGGGTGTAGAGTTACATTCAAGCTATTTTAAGGCATTCAATTTTTTCTCACAGGGAAAAATGTTTAAATATGTCATTTTGGTGATCAAAGATGAGTTTTAAGGGATCAAATGACTGAGCACAGTGTGACCTTAATATTCAAATTGTAGAAATAACTGAAAATCAATGGAAAAAAATGATATCGCAATAAAAAAAATAATTTAAAATGGTTCTAAAAATAGGCTTTGATTTCTTTATGCAAAATCGTATTAATGTTTAATATATACGTGTTCTTGACAGGTTTCATAATGTTTACCCTCTGGCTCTGTCGTAGTTCCTGTCTGTATATCTGCCATCTAGATCATAGAGCTCAGGTCCAGCGCGCTTGAGCGGGCATTTATTACCGCTCTTGATGAGAGGTTGAGTGTGTATGTGGGCATGAGGTCTACTTCACCCTCTTTCAGTGTGTTCAACCTGAACGTAGAGTGTTTGAAGGGTAAATGTGGGACGGCTCAGCGTGTCCTCGAGTACTCTGGGGTTCGGTACTCACGACGATCTCTGATAAAGCGAAAAAATTGATACATTTGGAGCAGCAGCTGCATATCTTGATACAATTGGACAGATTTCATCTCCTCTCACTCTCTGCCCTGCTCTCACTCAGGTCCAGGAGGAGATAGAGGACCTGCTGGTTTCCCGTGGCGACTTCATCGCCCTGCAGCACGACGCCGGGCCGTCAGGGCTCCTCCAGTGCTCCTCCGAACCCTCATCTCCATGGAAACAGAGCATGCTCATACAGAACCGCTCTGATTGGTGGGATGCAAATGAGACGCTGCAAGTGGAAGGTGAAGGAGGCTGGGAGGAGGGCGTGGTTTGTCAGATTAGGGTGCTGTACGTGGGGCAGAACAGCACCAGACTGCAGGGTCCCTTCCTTCGTTCTGGGATCCCTCAGTCTGGCGACTACAGTTTGGAAGTGACGTCCAATGATAAGGACTTTCCTGTCACTGCTTCCTGTCCGATTCACGTTGTCCCACCACTGGCGCCCACCGTGATCCATCCGACCAATCACAGCGGGACGGTGTACTTCCTCCCCAACCAGACGTGGATTCTCGTCATGGTCCGTTCGCAGCACATCGCTCTGATTGAGCAACAGGGCAGCAATGCGACCGTTGCTTTTCACAGCACGTGTCCCGAGAACCTGGTGGCGAAAGTGGCCGAATGCAGAAGGCCTGGTCCGTACAACGACACCATGTACGCATGGGTCGACCTCCAGCTCGGGTCCACACCGGGGCAGACCACCGTGATCCTTCATGTCAAGAGCGAAGTTACCAAAGCATCACTACAAATTCAGGCGAGGGTGCAAGAGTCACTCCGGGGCCTGGTTGTCCAACCGCATCCTGCTCACAGAGTCCTCATGGAGTCCATAGTGGTAAGTGACATCCTCTCTTCTGAGAAAATCCACTTAAACCAGGTGGTTTGTTGGTTTTAGGCTGGTTTAAACTAGTTTCCCAGCACCAAAACCCATCTAAAAGGAGACCAGATAACCCGAGACCAGCTGGTTTAAGCCATTTTCCAGCATGACATTACCTTCTTAACATTTACTGTTTTTTTTCTGGTTTAAACTAGTTTCCCACCCTGACAAGTGCCCCAAACTCATCTAAAACCATCAAAGGAGACCAGCTAACCACCGTAGGCTGGTTTAAGCCATTTTGTCAGCATGACTTTACCTTCTAAACATCTACTGTTTTTTTTTTTTTTTCTGGTTTAAACTGGTTTCCCACCTTGACAAGCGCCAAAAACCCATCTAAAACCATCAAAGGGGACCAGATAACCACCTTACACTGGTTTAAGCCATTTTGTCAGCATGACTTTACCTTCTAAACATCTACAGTTTTTTTTTCTGATTTAAACTGGTTTCCCACCTTGACAAGCACCCAAAATCCATCTAAAACCATCAAAGCAGACCGGCTAACCACCGTAGGCTTGTTTAAAACATATTTCAGCATGACTTTACCTCCTAAACATCTGCTGTCCTAGGACTGTGTTATTGTGATTGATTGTATTTTAAATCATGTGGTTTGCTAGGCCTGGATTAAACTGGTTTCTAAACATCTAATGTCCAAGAATTGAGTATTTATTGCTTATATTTTATGTTTGTCCATAAAAGTTGTCTGTGAGACAGCAGCGGGTCTGAAGGTTTAATGCTGTTCTATATCCACCATGTCGCCTTTGTTATGGCCCTGACCTTTCTCTTTAATAGTCATCTTATTCCCTTACCTCTTCTTCTCGTCTTGTATTTTAGAGCTACATGGCATCTGTGGAGGGAGGTACAGACCCGTCGTTCAGATGGACAGTGGATGATAAACCGTACTTCACTTACTACAACAGCAATTTGAATATCATCTACCAGAATGCAGCCGTTTACAAACTCACGGTGACTGGTTTTCATTTAACTCGGCGCAGTTTATTTAAAGGCCACACTGATTCCATCAGCTCAACAACTGACCCATCTCTCGTTTCCTAGGTAACGGCTATGAACCAGGTTAGCATGCTGACAGAACACTTCAATGTGACAGTGGACCGCATGAACCCAATGACTGGCCCGACCGTCCATGGAGTCCCCAAAATCGTGCAGCAGGGCTTGTCCCTGAACCTCTCTGCGTCTGTGAATATAGACATGGCGGTGAACGTCACCTTCTGGTATGTTCTATGACAGTGCAGCTCTGATTGGTCAAATTAAAGCTTTGAGGTCTAAAGACTTCAGCAGAAAGCTTTCAGCAATAGGTCAATGTGAAGTTTGTTTTAATATACGTAAAAAAAAGAGTAAATTAAATTGGGGTTTCGCCAATATTTAGTGTAATGCAGTTTCTCTAAAATGTGGTAATGCCGTAATTTAATGCCTGTCATAAAGAATACAGCAATAACAGCAAATAATTCTTGGATAAAGAAGTCCTAGCATTGGGATACTTTAAGATGAAACGTCCAGTCCAGTTCTGATCAATTCCTGACGGATAAAATAAAGTGCATATATCACATTATGGAAGTAAAATGGGTCATGAATGCTCTCTTTGAAAGCTCTCTTCTTAGAAAGCCTTCTACATTCACATCCCATGACTGCTTAATGTACTCAGTCTACACAAACTTTTTTTTTTTTATCTTCTCCACGGCTTCCACCGCCTCACATACTCCCAGCCTGCTCCCCTTTAATGGCTCTTTTCTCTAGATTTACAGTCTGTGGTTAGCGCAAAATGCTGACAGGAATTTTCCCGAGCATAGAAAGATTCCCTAACTTTCCATTCCATCCCCCAGAAGCCTGCTGCGCGCCACTGCAGATGTCTGCTTTATTTATTTATTTCATGGATTTCTCTATTTATTGTCAAAAAAAAGTCTTTCAGACAAGTCCTGTAGGGCGATTTCTTCCCAGCACTTTTATCTTGCCTGCTCAGTGTCTCTGGAGTTCAGCCCGCCGCTTGTTCAGTCAGTCGTGATACCTGATTCTCCTTTGGGTTCCACTTCCATAGAGAAGGTGGGGATAAGATGGAGTGAGAGATGAAGGTGTATAGCTGGGAGCTGAGCTGATGATTCAACAGCAGCTCCACCTCTCCCTCCTGCAGCGATGAGTCAGACAGCCAGATTTGCAAGACAGTGCTTTTATTCTCTCCAGCTAAAAATATCTTCAAAACAGACCTGCCACCTTGCTCTTACACATTCCTGAGGCACCAAAAGAGATAAAAAGTTGTCTTTTCCCCCATGCTTTAGTCCCCTTTATATACTGCAGTAACTTTCTTTAAAGTCAACATGAAGCCAGAGTTGACTTTCTTAATTCATCTTCCTGGTCTTATTGAGCACAGTGCGTCATTATTCAAAAGGTAAAAAACAATATCATTCATGCTGATCACTTTCTATATTTCACTCGACTCACGTTAATATTAAACATTCGTCCAGGAACACTCAGGTACACGAAGTAAAATGTCAGACTTCTGTTTGTACTGCCTTGACTCGTTTTGCTATTGTTCTCATGCTTTGACTCATTCACTAAACTGAACAGCCAATCAGAGTTCTCTCTCTCGCCCAACACCGATTCGACATGCTGAATCGGCCAAAAAACCCCCCAAAAAACCCCAATGGCGTCTGACTAAAGCCAACGGTGCAGAACAAACCGGAACAACTTAGCACCGGGACCGTGCTTAAAAGCGGTCCGATGTTGCCCGACGGCCATTAAAATAATGCATGTAATCTGGCATGCAAGTGTGTATGTTTGTGATGTGATGTTTTGATTGTTTTATGTGCCACAGGTGGTGGTTTGGAGATGGAGGGAACCGAACACATCAGTTTAAGCCCCCTTACGATAACTCCTCTAATAACCAGGTGGTGATTCATGACCATGTGGAATACATTTATGCACAGCCAGGTAAAAAAAAGAACTATACATTTATATATCCTGCACATATTGTTTAAATTACATTCATACGGGTTATATTTTATATCCATATTGATCTTTACTCATATTTTTTGCAGGGGAGTACACCCTAATGCTCTCCACTTCCAACCGCTATGAGAACAAGACATGCAAAGTCGACGTATACGTCTTCAGCATTCTGACAAGTGTGCAAATCGAAATTGACCCACCACTCCTACGTGCAGAAAAACCAGCCGACTTTGAGGCCCACCCCTTACCGTCTCCCTACGGCATCATCTACACCTGGAACTTTGGTGACAATTCGAGCATACAACAGGGACGTGAACGCAGGGTTCCTCATGCGTACACTCACAGCGGTGTCTACAACATCTGCGTGAATGTGAACAACACCATTAGCTGGACAGGCACCTGCACGGAAGTTATCGTCTATGAGGACGTTAAGGGCTTGGTGGTGGTGTCATCTGCTCCCACTGAACGCAACACACCTACCATTGTCACAGCCAGTCTAGAAGCAGGCAACAACGTAACATGGAGCTTTGACATGGGTGACGGAACGGTACACACGGGAGTGGAACCACAAGTTGAATATACGTACAGGAAAGATGGAAACTACACGGTTAATGTCACTGCAAAGAATGCCGTGAGCACTCGGTGGGTAACCTTACCTGTTGAGGTGTTTGTGCTACAAGTGTTATCTCTAGAACCTCCCGGGTGCATTCAGGAAAACAAAGAGGTCAGATTCCGTGCGTTTGTGTCAGGGAACGCTTCAGGACATCAATACGTGTGGAGTTTTGGAGACGGAAGCCCCAATGAGACTCAGTATGGAACGACGCTGATAACACACTCGTACGTTAAGAGTGGAGAGTACCATCTCTCACTACTTATGTCAAGCGAAGCCAACAAGGCCAATTTTTACACAAGGATCTGCGTCCAACCGGAAGTTACAACAGTGTCTGTGTTTCCTCTGAGAGCACATGTCAAGCTCGGTGAGGAGAGTAGATTTACAGTAGCTGCCGTCCCAGAATTTAACTACACGTACCTGTGGGATTTTGGGGTACTTGACACGAGAGGTCCTGCTCGGGGTGGTAAGGAGATGGCTTATACTTTCAAGAGTCCTGGGGAATATCTGGTTACAGTTACTGTGCGCAACAACATCTCCTGTATTAATACCTCAGTCTCAATTGAGGTACAACAATCCGTTGGGCTTTTGCTGATCAGTCATAATGGAGAGAAAGGGAACAATCTTTCTTTGCACCAAAACTATGCTTTCAAAGCATCCTCGGACTCTGTGAATGCTGTCTACCTCTGGGACTTTGGAGATGGGTTTCGATTTAATGGGACATACATATCGCACGCTTTCAACTCTTCAGGCAGGTTCAACATCAGTGTTACAGGCAAAAATGAAGTGAGTGAAACCAAAAATAAGATTTCCGTTGTGGTCTTGGCACCAATCACGGGACTGTCGGTAAATGCCAGCCTTGTCAATGTCCCTTTGAATGCTTCTGTACACTTTGAGGCACACCTCGTCCAAGGAGATGACGTACGGTACTCTTGGATTCTTTGTGACCGGTGCACATCTATCCAAGGCTCTCACACGATGTTCTACACGTTTCGCTCTGTTGGGACTTTCAATGTTATTGTTACTGCAGAGAATGACATCGGCACTGCTCAGTCCAGCATTTACATCTTTGTGCAGCGTGAGTTGGAGGGCTTGCAGATAGTGGCGGATGATCTTATTGAAGGATGCTGTTTTGCAACCAATCGTGTCCTCCACTTACAAGCCTCATTAAAGGAGGGCACCAACATGACCTTCAGCTGGAACCTTCTGAGGGAACATGAGAACCATGACCACAACCTCACGGGCAAGATTATAGACCTCAATTTTTCCACCCCGGGTCCGTGTGAAGTGCTTCTCAAGGCAACCAATTTGCTTGGCCAGCTGGCTGTGAACAAAACGATTGAGTTTCTGGATCCTGTGAGGGAACTAGTCCTTGAGTCTTCACCAAACCCTGCTGCAGTAAATGCCATGACAAATATGAAGGTATCTGTAAGTTTTGGGACGGATCTCCATTACAAATGGTGGGCAGATGGTGACCTGTTAACCTCTGACATGTCCTCTGTCATGCACCGTTTCAGAAAAGCAGGTTTGAAACTGGTTAAAGTGGAGGTTTCCAACAAAGTCAGCTCCGAAATGGTGTCAAAGTGGATCAGCATTCAAGAACCGATCTCTGGATTGAGTTTCACTGCCACAAATGTTACGGAGAACTTTGTAGCCTCTGGGGACAATGTTTCTTTGTTTGGAGAAACACAGATGGGATCCAACATTTCATGGATGTGGCTATTACCAGACAGCACAAAATCGAACCAGCGTGCCACCTCCTTCATCTTCCACAAGCCGGGAATCTTCACTGTCACTTTGAATGCCACTAATGATATCAACGAAGAACTGTACTTGCGTGACTTTACAGTTCAAGACCGTATCCAGGGTCTGGAGCTCAAAGCAAGCAAACAAATAGCTGCGGTTGGTGAAAACGTTGAATTTACCATCTCGGTCTTGTCTGGAACTTCTGTTAATTTCATCCTGAGCATTAGTGGTGATGCAACTGTTGTTCTGAGCAATCAAACGTACATCCACCAGTTCACCAGTGTGGCCAAGTACTATGTCAACCTTACTGCCCACAACCAGGTGAGTTCAGAACGCAAGACTCTGCACATTGAAGTAATGGAGCCTGTTACCAAGTTGACTATACTGGACTGCTGTGATGCCGCTATACCTGTTGGAGTACCTAGGTCTTATGTAGCAAGCACGCCAACACGTGAGCCGCTGACCATCCTGTGGACCTTTGACCTTCATCATGGTCACAAAATTTCCCGGGTTGGAAAGTCGGTGACATATGCACCAGATCAGCCAGGCAATCTGACCATATTCCTGAGAGCATTCAATTCCCTGAACGGTCTAAATGTGACCAAGGTTATACGAGTTCAGAACAGTATCAGGTCAGCCTCCTTGGATGCTCAACCAAGTAACACCTTTGTAAACAAGACGGTCAACTTCCATGTGGGGATCACTCCTGTTTCCACTCCAGCAACATATCAGTGGAACTTTGGGGACAGTACTTCAGCCACTGTCACAACTACACCTTACCTTAGCCATATCTACTTCCTTCCTGGTCACTATGTGGTGCGAGTTAACATCTCTAACCTCGTGAGCTGGATTACAGCACAGATTGAGGTCAACATTTCTGTCCTAAAGTGCGATGAGCCAGAAGTCCAGATCATTCAAGCTCCACGACTTGCTATCTGGCGGTACCAGCCAACCTTGGTTGAGGCCAGTGTGAACTTAAAAGGCTGTGCCCTCTATGGAGTAGAGTACCTCTGGGAGATCCTCACCTCCCCTCGCTGTCAGGACGATGAAAAGAAGGGTCCGCCACCATCTAAAGTCCGTCTCCCAGCAGAAGTTAACGTCCGGAGACTCCAACTTTTAGTGCCCAAGATGTCGATTTCTGCTGGGAACTACACTCTAGTTTTTTCTCTGTCCTATGAGGGAGTGCCACTACGGAAGGCAGCCTGTCTACAACTTTCAGTGATGTCCAAAAAGTTGGTGCCCATTATTGAGGGTGGCACGTACCGTGTATGGTCTAAAACTCAGGATTTGCACTTGAGTGCAGTGCAATCCTATGACCCCAATCTGGATCCGGAGAACCAGTCCCTGCTCAACTACCACTGGGAATGTGTGAGCACCTCAAAGGTAATCAAGACTGATATGTCACAGATAAATGCTTTTCAATGACTTAAGATTTCTGTTCCACTTCCTCACTAACAATGAAGGACACCCAGGATCTAGGGTGTCCAATCCTGCTCCTGGAGGGTCACCATCCTGCAAAGTTTAGTCCCAACACACATGCCTAGAAGTTCTGAAGATTTGCTAGTTGATGTGTGTTTAATTGGAGCCGAAGCTAAACTTGACTGGAAATTGATCATCCAGCAGCAGGGTTGGACATCCTTAATCTAGGCTGTAAAATACTGTAGCAATATGTGGCGGCTGAAGTATCTCAAATACTTTTAGATAATTCCAATATGTGAAGGAGCTTAAAGTGTGGGTGACTGTTTATTCAGTGCTCAAGTGACGGAATAATCCAATTTGAGTTTTTTTTTTCTGGAAGTGGATGATAAGTGGATGAAAATGTGAAATAAACTTTGTTTGAGAGAGGGTTGAAGAGAGTTTAAGTAATTGCCGTTAAAAAAGAGCTTAAATGCTCCCAACAGAGATTTGAATGTGTGACTTTGAAAGAAAATGAAGTGTTTGAGTATGTGAGAGAGACGTTTAGTATCAGTGTCTTGAATACGTGCATAGCAACTCAGAAAGACGAAATATGTCAAGTATGAGCCACATAAGTGGATGTTTGGGTGGTGTATGCTTTAGATCAGTTACGTAACTAGCAGTGGATAAACTCTGCATTCCTCCAAGATCTCCCAGCCTATCAGAATCCCTGCCGGAGGGGAGCAGAGATTCCTGCTTTTTATTAAAACCTTTTATCACTGACAGAAATTCAAAGGAATATTATATCAGGTATAATGGAATATTTCAAGGCACAGTGGCCTCAAAAATAGCACTTAAGCCACATTAAAAATGTATGAATGTAATTTCATTAAATGATAAAATATAAAGCCAGCTGGCATTTATTTGAAAGGAAGCACACATTTCAAGCAAAGCACGTCACAAAACAACATTTTTTTAGGCTTTAAATGATAAAATTTGTTTTTTTGTCGAGTAGGTGTCTGGTTATGCTGTTGTCTTGTATATCCTGAGGCAAATAAATGAGCCGTACGCAGTGATTGTAAAGTGTCTCTTCACTCCACCACACAGGGTCCAGGTCACTGCTCCACTTTGCATTTCGGGTTGGGTCCGAGTGATCCGGTTCTGGGAATCTCTGGGACCGAACTGGAGGTGGATGTTGAGTATACCTTCCGCCTGACCGTCAGCAAAGAAGGCATGACCCCAGAGTCAACGACCCAAACGGTGAGGGCCCTTATTGAAGCTAACTCCTTATATTTCATCTATTCTTTTTTTAAAATCAAACGTTGGACTTTTTTTTTTTTCTTTGTTGAACTTTTTCTTTGTTGAGTCCAGTTTAAGGATGCACTGAATAGAGCAGCAACATTTAAATGAAGTCATTGTCATTCTTTTCATTGCAAACACGCGTCTTTCTATGTAAATTTGACTGATTATAGAACACAAATTATTCACAAGCTCAGGGCATTTTGAATGCCACAATTAACGTCATACTGTTGCCACCCCATTGAAACCCGGCAGTAAACTGAATCTTATTTAGAATAAATTTTCTAGCGATCATGACTGCAACAATACCTCATTACTCAAAAGTGGTGGAATTGTACAATGCAAAATGCGTTTTTGGGAGTGCATATGTGCTGTTACCTGATATGCATACTTTCAATAGTGAAGCGCGAGCAAAAACAATGCAACGCATGCAAATGAACAAAGTTATAAGCATCTGCTGTTCATTGTTAGTGAATTCTCTCCTTTTTGTGAGCATTGAAATTAGTCATTACAAAATATTCATTCTTATTTAGCATACTCTGCGTTTAGCTATAATTAAGGTGTTTTACATAGTTCAAAACATAATTATCTTGCTTTATATCTTCTGACCTTCACAATTTTAAGCTACATGTGAAAGCCTGATATGATATGCTAAAAGGATTATCTCATGAGATTTAACTTTGATGGCCTGATTGCTTTGGGAAGCATGATGAAACCAATGTAGAGTCATAAGGAACTCAATCAACACAATCCTTTTATTTCCTCTCAAAAGTTCCTCTCAAACAGAATTTATTATTCGTGTGTCGCAGTCAGAACAGGTCAGGGAGATTCGTCGGTCTCAACGCTAACGTTTTATGTATTTGAATTAGTTCAAGAAGTTTTAAATGAATCAGTAACTGCCATGGTCACCAGAAAACATAACTGCGTAACTTTAATTCGCTTACTGAAGTTTTTTTTCCCTCTCTCTGTTTCTGGTCACAGGTGTGGGTACAGAGCGGTCGCATCCCGATGGTGTCGCTGGAGTGCGTGTCGTGCAAAGCTCAGTCTCGCTACGAGATCAGTCAGAGCTCTTACGTGTACTTGGCTGGCACCTGCAATAACTGCCACAGCTCACACAGAGGGGTGAGAACGACGCTTACACGCACAGCCCTCATCCATCACACGGTTACTATTAAACCAGCTTTGGCGATGGGAAAGTCTACAAAATCCCAAATACTCCCTGCTGTTTTGGGCTGGTCGGGACGCTTAAAAAGTTTTTGTCTTGTAGACAACATGAATTGAACTGTAGTTTTAATCCATGTCTATTAGATTTTTTTCCAGTTAATAATTTCAATTCGTATCTATAAGGGGTGTAACGGTTCTCAGTAAAAATCAAGTATTGTTCTCCACCCACGGTTTGGCTTAAATCTGAAGATAGATCTACAATATGGTTCGTTGAAAATAACAACACGTTCTGGCTTCCCAATACATTACGAAAGCGATGATCAAAAAAAACGTGGACAAAACAGTCACTCTTCGTTCAGTGCCGTACGCTTGAAAATGAGCAGTGATTTACACCGTCATCGCCCGAGCGCAGGAGAGACCTGAACAGCTCACGTTGCTGTCTGTGTTTAAACTAAACTCATTTAAGCCTTGACAATTTAAACGTTCAAGAGCCAGTAGACTCGAATGAGAACTCGCGCGCGCTGTGAGAAGATTTGTGTGTGCGCTCATCCGAAGCGCGTGGGACGAAGTCTTGTGCTTGAACGGACAAATTCACACAAAAATGATGTCAACATGGTGAGTATCCTAGCAAAAATAGAAGGTGAACATGTCTTACGCATGTGTATCAGTGTCGGTATATTGGATCCGTGCATTGTGTCTTAAAGTGACAGCAGCCCAATATTCCTACTGTCTGTGTTTTTGAAGTTAACCAAACAACAAAAGACAGGGAAATCACTCAACTTTAATAATGATTGACCTTTATTTTTAAGTTATATGTAATTTTACATTTGATTACTTTATTCAATTTTTGTACCTGGAAATTACTGGAAAGTTCCCTGAACGTAGCACATACCGAACCGTACCAAACCGTGACTGATTTGAACCGTTATCTTTTAGCTTTCTGAGACGCGTCGAAAGCATGATATCATTTGTCCCAAGGAATAACATTATCCTCATAGAATCTGAATGTTGGGAATGGCATATTTGAATTTTGTGAGTCACTCGTGCCTTATTTATTAGAGGAAACATGCCGTAATAAATTATTGAAGAGAGCTTTACATGGCGAGATAGCAGCATGATGTCATTTTGAAATGGGAGCGAGAACATTTCTCTTTTTCATGGGCATTCCTCCTGCTTTTTTCCATCCTGCTTTCTGATAATGTTTAGACTGAGACTCGAGTGATGTTATGGTTATGGGAACCAGAGGGAGGGGAAACCTGAGTGGGCGTACAGGGTGATGTCATCATTATGATGTGATGCGTTCCACCGCATTAGACGTTAACGGCATGCCAGACCTCGTTAGGCACGTACAGACATTCACTTGGTGACCAGGTGGTCAAACACTCCTTCCCCTTGGTCTGGTTCACATGAGCCGGAGTCTGTAAATATTATGGTATATTTCAGGGACGCTTATCTAGTCGTTTAAACACTCAGGGTCTGAGATGAGTGCTTTCTGGAGAGATGCTGACGGAGGTCACTGCAAGGTTACTGAAAAACCTGCTGGAAGCTACAAAGGCATTTGAAATTAAATATTTAAGTTAGATAAAGTAAAGTGCTATTACACATTTATATCATGCATTTCATTTTCAATTAGAGATGTAAATGTATTGGTTAATAAAGCCAATTATTCAAATGTTTTATTCATTTAATTTTAATTATTAGATTACTTTGGTAATTTACTTTAATTATATAAATAAAACTGCTTATTTTAAAATTATATATTTATTTATATTTAAGTCTGAGATCAGTGCTGATTTGGTTTGACGCAGAAGGTCATTAAAAATGTAACTAAAGTATTTTTTTAAAAATCAATTTAAATTATTATATGCATTTCTTATTCTTTTAAATAGTTCAAATAATATTTAGATTATTAATAAAGTGAAATATTCAATTAATATATTGCATTTGATTTGAATTAAATTTAATAATTCACTTTCAGTAAAATGAAAACTTCTCATGATTATTATTTTAATAGAATTTTTGTAGCTACTTAAAAATAATTTTTGAAATGATTCTAATATGTAAACAGT
>CM076084.1:37271029-37431029 GCA_038088235.1 Zacco platypus | reverse complement strand
TTCATCCCGCTGTCCTCAGATTCTCCAGAAAAGTGGGAATTGGATCCATCGATCATGGCCTATCTGCACACTTCTGAATGGCCCAACGAATACAACAGCACTGACAGGAAACGCATCACGCTCAATATGACGCGGGGACGGGACCTGGACCACCGACACTACACTTTCTTCCTGTCTCCAAAGTAAGAGACGTCATCAGTTAGAGCTTTTTGACGTTTCTCTGCTATATTTTCCTGAAAAATCCTGAAAGTGCATGCTGAAAGGCTGTAATAAATGATGAGTTTGTACGCGGACGCTCTTTACATGAACATCAGCGGCTCTTTACTGAGTGACTCATTCATTAATATCACTAATGAAGATTAATGGTTCACAAAACACAATGAAAGTGGCTCTTCCTGCCAGATTTCAATCTCTATCCATTTTGTTAAATTGCATTTTTGAGTTTTAGCCAATAAAATGAAAGCATTTACACACAAACTAGCTTTTGAAGATATTTTCATTCTGATTTCTCCATCAGTTCGTATGACACCACACGCGACCACTTCATAAACGTGTCCACGGGCTGCGGCTCGGATGATCCGGATCTGGTCCAGTTGGAGGTGGCTGTGTTCACATCTCTATGCCAGTATTTCAGCGAGAGCGCCAAACAGTGGCGGACGGACGGCATGATTCCACTTCCTGAGACCAGCGTGGGCCGAGCCGTGTGTCGCACGCGTCATCTGACCGCTTTCGCCGCCAGCCTGTTCGTTCCGCCTGACGCCGTCTCCTTCATCATTCCCGTGAGTGTAACAACTGATGAACACTGCACACTCTTTCTTTTCCTTAATATTATTAATCATTTAAAAATGACGAATTCTTTTTAAATTAATAACATTGTTTATAGTGAACCTTCCTTCTGTCCAGAAATAGTAATGATTCTTTAAAAATAGTTGAAAATATAGTCAATTTTATTAATGTAATTTGTTGTGTAAATTATATTATATTATATTATAGTAGTAGTAATAATTCTTTAAAATGTCTGTTTTTCTCAGGTTTAATATATACAAAATATATTATTCATTAAAAATACATATTTATTATTTATTTAACATTTATATTATATTATATTATATTCCTTATAAATGTATATTTTTAAAATTATCCTTCCATCTGGATATAGCAGTAATGATTCCTTAAAAGTTATGTAAGTTTATTGTACAAAAAAATGTAAATAAAATATAAATGTATTTAAAATATGAAATCATATTTTTTATTAAATATTTATATTATATTATATTTTTTATTTAAATATTTTTTTTTATATTAGCCCTCTTTTTGTTCTGATGTAATATTTATTTAAATTGTATGTTTTTATAATCCTTTTTTTCAAATTTAAATTTAAATTTAAACATTATTTTTAATTGATTTTATATATTTAAATTTTTAAAACATTTTAGAATATAAAGAATATGAATTTTAGTATATAATATATTATTATATATATATTTTTTTTATTTTTTTATTTATTTTTTTAATTAGCCTTCCTTCTGTCTGGACATAATAGTAGTGATTTCTTAAAAATAAACAAAAATTAATTAGTTTTTATCAGTTTTTAAATACAGCTCTGGAAAAAATTAAGAGACCACTGCAAAATTATCAGTTTCTCTGGGTTTACTATTTATAGGTATGTGTTTGGGTAAAATTAACATTTTTGTTTTATTCTATAAACTACTGACATTTTTACCAAATTCCAAATAAAAATATTGTAATTTAGAGCATTTATTTGCCAAAAGCAACAACTGGTCAAAATAACAAAAAATATGCAGTGGTCTCTTAATTTTTTCCAGAGCTGTATATTATATTATATTATATTATATTATAAAGTATAGTTTAAGAGTTATGGTCTGAGAACAGCTGGTTGGAGGGACAGTAAGTGATGATGTCATGTATCCTGTCGGTGTCAGGAGCATTCAGTGACTCGTAGTCTGGTGGTGGTGTTGGTGTGTGTGATCGGACTGCTGTGTTACGCCGTGGCCGGCGCTATACTGCGGAAGCTGGATCAGATGGACCTGAGACGGGCCTCTGTGGTCCCGCTGTGCGGGAAGGACGGTCTGTACAAGTACGAGATCCAGGTCAAGAGCGGCTGGGCCTACGGAGCAGGTGAGATTTCGCAGACAATCAGCAGGTTAATCGCGCATAGAAAGTCAGGTCAAGAATCCATCCGATCGATATGAAAAGCGACCAACCGCTGACTAGTTCTGCCTCACTGTATCGAGGTACCGTATCTGTCATGGTGTGAGATTTCGCAGGTATAAAAGATCCGTTGTCTGTGTGTGAAGCAGAGCTCACGCGTACGTTTGTCTAACATCAAGCAGCTGTTGGTGACCGATTCATGTGACTGACCCGAACATGAGCAAAATCTACATGGGGAACATGTATAAGTGAATTCATTTTAGGATTCCTATTGAAACGGATGGATTTTTGAGTAATAGCGTTGATTAAAATGAGAAGTTACTGGCAACTAGATTAAACACTTCTTTTTTTTTTTTAAATTTCAGTTAATATTTATATTTTTTTAAGTAACAGCCATGGTTTTTATAGTTTATTTTTAGTGAACTCATAACCCTGGTAAATGTCTGAGGTTGATTTGTTTACAACAGATGAGTTGCCAACAGAATGAATGAATTTTCATCAGTTTTATGCATTTGAGCAAAGAATATTCCCATTATTGTTTTCCCTGACTGAAACGCTGCCGGTTAAGATGTCAGTGTTCGTTCACATCAGCAGTGTCTTTATTCCGGCTCCAGGTACCACGGCTCACGTTGGCATCAGTCTCCACGGCAGCGAGAGCCGCAGCGGACACAGACACCTGGACAGCGTGGGAGCGTTCGCTCGAAACAGCCTGGACATCTTCCACATCGCCACCGACACGAGCCTGGGCAGCGTGCTCAAGATCCGCGTGTGGCACGACAACAAAGGTACCTAAATGATCTGGCATCGGCAACATTAGCCGATGTGGAGCGGGGCAGAACTGTAAGATAAACCCGTCTCTCTGGCTGTCTCTCAGGTTTGTCTCCTGCATGGCTGCTCCAGTATGTCCTAGTGAAGGACTTACAGACGGGCAGCAGTTATTTCTTCCTGGTTGAAGAATGGCTCTCGGTCGACAATGAGAAAACGGACGGCAGGGTAGAGATAGAGGTGGAAGCCTCAGGTAAAGTCCCGCCTCCCCAGATAAAACACAGATTGTGATTGGTCGTCGCTGGAATTAGATGCATAAGATCATGAATATTTAAAGAAGAGAATAAAAACGATGAACAACTTACGTATAATGAAGTGGAAATTTAAAGTTTTATAATGCAGGTAAAAAGTAGATGCATATCTTATGCATAAACAACTTGATTTGCCTTGTTTTTTAATGATAATTTAGATTGATTAATCGCAATTAATCGATTTGAAAGCACAAATATATACATAAAAGTTTGTTAATATGTATATGTATTATATATATATAAAAAACATGTATGTTTACAATTAATCACGATTAATCGCATCAATCATAAAAGCTTGAATATATTTATATATATCAAACACGTATTGTGCAAACTTTTAGGTTAGATGTGATTAACCGTGTACATATATTGTATGTTTACAAACTTTTTTCGATTAATCATGATATATATATATATATAATATATTAGTGCTGTAAAATTGATTAATCATGATTAATTGAATCAATCATAAAAGTTTGTGTGTGTGTATATATATAAATCACACAAATATATTGTATTTTTAAGTTAGAAACATTTACAGTATATGACATATGATTAAAATTATAAATAAATTGAAATAGAATTGATAATTGATATAAAAAAAATAATATGTAATAAAAAATATGACACTTCATATATAAATAATTTTTATAATAAAATGTTATTGTTAAATCACATATTGGTTTTACAAATATTTATAAAATTGAAAAAATTTGAGCTTTGTATTTGTAATAATTGATAATATATTTTTTTTTATTTTATTTGAATATTATAATTGGATAATGTGGTGTAAATTGAAAAATATTACTTGCAAAAATGCTACTCTTTATTCATAAAACATCTAATTATTTTGTACTTGTACTGCTCAGTGTGAGAGTGCTGTTAGTTAGTTATGTTAGATAACTAGTTAGTGTTACTGTTAACTGCCCACTTAGTACAGCGAACACACAAATGATGGAAAAACGAACCACACACCAGTGTCCATTGATAACCTGTGCTGTAACCTATGCAAAACCACAAAAACACATGGCATTTGCACAACTTCCTGTTGCCTGACCTCTGTATTTCCTGTGTGCAGAGGAGGCGGAGCTTCGTCGCTGGCCCCGGCTGCTGTCCTGGGAGCTGCAGAGGGCGGTGTGTGAGAGCCACCTGTGGCTATCGCTATGGGAACGACCTCCGCGGAGCCCCTTCACGCGGCTGCAGCGGCTGACCTGCTGCTCTCTGCTCATGCACCTCTGCATGCTGGCTAACGCTGTGTGGTACGGCACCGTCGCCTACGGCAACAGGTGAAAGAACGGTCACTTCTGCTCACCAAGAGACTTCTTTCAAAAAGATTTAAAAATCATAATTCTTCCCAACTCTTGTTACGTGTGTTGTAGCTCGACGCTGGCGTCTCACCTGGTCTCGGTGAACGTGGAGACTGTGTGGGCGGGGCTTGTGAGCTGTCTGCTGGTCTATCCGGTGTACCTGCTCGTCTTCTGTCTGTTCAGACTGAGCCGCAGTAAGGTGAGACACACGATCTTCTCTGAAGACTTCACCGCATCAGTGGGGCACATTCGAAAGTTTTTTCTTTATTCAGGTCTCTGTGGAGCAGCTCCCTCCTCAGGTGGACCAGGAGTCTCTCGAGATCGACGACTTCCTGGATAACTCGCTGACAGGAAGCTCTTTTCTGATGTTGAATGGCATTCCTGGAGAGGTACGCTGGAGTTCGCTGAAGATGTTCATAACTGTGATTTCCACTGGTTCACAAACACTATTACTATAACTGTTTATTTGTTTGTTTGTCGAAGTATTAATACATTAATTTTATTATTAATTTATTTATTTTTTATAAAAAATATTTTTCTATTTATTTATTTAATATGAAGTATGTATATATTTGTTTGCTAATTAATTTTTTGTGCTGGCAAATACACACACACACACACACACACACATATATATATATATATAAATTTTTTGACAGCACTAATATATATATGTATATGTATATATATGTGTATATATATATATATATATATATATAATACATATATATATTCAATGAACAATACCAATTGAGAACGAACAGTTTACGTTGCTAAGGTATACAGTACTGTGCAAAAGTTTTAGGCAGGTGTGAAAAAATGCTGTAAAGTAAGAATGCTTTCAAAAATAGACATGTTAATAGTTTATATTTATCAATTAACAAAATGCAAAGTGAGTGAACAGAAGAAAAATCTACATCAAATCAATATTTGGTGTGACCACCCTTTGCCTTCAAAACAGCATCAATTCTTCTAGGTACACTTGCACACAGTTTTTGAAGGAACTCGGCAGGTAGGTTGGCCCAAACATCTTGGAGAACTAACCACAGTTCCTCTGTGGATTTAGGCAGCCTCAGTTGCTTCTCTCTCTTCATGTAATCCCAGACAGACTCGATGATGTTGAGATCAGGGCTCTGTGGGGGCCATACCATCACTTCCAGGACTCCTTGTTCTTCTTTACACTGAAGATAGTTCTTAATGACTTTCGCTGTATGTTTGGGGTCGTTGTCATGCTGCAGAATAAATTTGGGGCCAATCAGATGCCTCCCTGATGGTATTGCATGATGGATAAGTATCTGCCTGTACTTCTCAGCATTGAGGATACCATTAATTCTGACCAAATCCCCAACTCCATTTGCAGAAATGCAGCCCCAAACTTGCAAGGAACCTCCACCATGCTTCACTGTTGCGTGCAGACACTCATTCGTGTACCGCTCTCCAGCCCTTCGGCGAACAAACTGCCTTCTGCTACAGCCAAATATTTCAAATTTTGACTCATCAGTCCAGAGCACCTGCTGCCATTTTTCTGCACCCCAGTTCCTGTGTTTTCGTGCATAGTTGAGTCGCTTGGCCTTGTTTCCACGTCGGAGGTATGGCTTTTTGGCCGCAAGTCTTCCATGAAGGCCACTTCTGACCAGACTTCTCCGGACAGTAGATGGGTGTACCAGGGTCCCACTGTTTTCTGCCAATTCTGAGCTAATGGCACTGCTCGACATCTTCCGATTGCGAAGGGAAGTAAGCATGATGTGTCTTTCATCTGCTGCAGTAAGTTTCCTTGGCCGACCACTGCGTCTACGGTCCTCAACGTTGCCTGTTTCTTTGTGCTTCTTCAAAAGAGCTTGGACAGCACATCTGGAAACCCCTGTCTGCCTTGAAATTTCTGCCTGGGAGAGACCTTGCTGATGCAGTATAACTACCTTGTGTCTTGTTGCTGTGCTCAGTCTTGCCATGGTGTATGACTTTTGACAGTAAACTGTCTTCAGCAACCTCAGCTTGTTAGCTGAGTTTGGCTGTTCCTCACCCAGTTTTATTCCTCCTACACAGCTGTTTCTGTTTCAGTTAATGATTGTGTTTCAACCTACATATTGAATTGATGATCATTAGCACCTGTTTGGTATAATTGTTTAATCATACACCTAACTATATGCCTACAAAATCCCTGACTTTGTGCAAGTTTACCTTGAAGAATTGATGCTGTTTTGAAGGTAAAGGGTGGTCACACCAAATATGGATTTGATTTAGATTTTTCTTCTGTTCACTCACTTTGCATTTTGTTAATTGATAAATATAATCTATTACCAAGTTTATTTTTGAAAGCATTCTTACTTTACAGCATTTTTTCACACCTGCCTAAAACTTTTGCACAGTACTGTATATATATATATATAAAATATATATCAAATTTATACACATATATATATATATATATATATATATATATATATATATATATATATACACACATAAATGTATATGTGTATATGTGTATGTATATATATATATATATATATATATATATATATATATATATATATATACATACACATATACATATACACATACATTTATGTGTGTATATATATATATATATATATATATGTGTATACATTTTTTGACAGCACTAATATATATATATACCTTAGCAACGTAAACTGTTCGTTCTCAATTGGTATTGTTCATTGAAGCTCACTGTATTACGTAGAAGAGTATCGAGAGAAAGAGATCGAGTGAGCGAGTTTATTACCTTCGTTCAGATTTGGCATTTTCCTTCAGGTCAGTCATTTGTTCATAATAAAAATCAGTTTAAATGTCCGCTGCGATATCTTAACAGTTAAGGGTTTCCCGTGACTGACAGCTCTAGTCAAAGCATTTGTCAGTTGCGTCTTGTTCCGTGTTCACAACAATTCAGTCTTCGCTACTGACTGACAAGCTCATAAAGACATTTGCCGCCATCTAATGGCGTGATAAGGTAACTTCTATTGCTGTGGACGGTCAGGACTATTTTTTCCGGCGGAAGGAAGGCATTTATGGATTTTACTTCATGAAAGTTGCATTGATGGATGTTTTTGGCTTTAAATATTTATATTGTGTGGTAACCGTTTAAGGTTAAACCATCACGACTGAAGCGGCTGCAGGTTATTCTGTGTACTGTATAGTATATGCTGTAAAAATGCAGTTTGGATCAGTGACGGTTGAAAACACTGATGAATCACATTAGACTTGATTAGAATGACACAATGATTTTGTTAATTGTTAAAGCCAGCACAATAATTTCTACAATGTATATGTAAACAGTAATGTAATGCTATACGAATACGTTTTGCTCTTGACTGGCTCTGCGAGATTCACTGCAGTGTTAAAGAGCTGAACCCTCCGTCACTCACTGAACACTGGGATCACAACAGCCTTTCTGCTCGAGACACTTTGATGCAGGTCTGTTTTTATTCAAAGGGAAAAATACAATATATGTATTTTTATTTATTCTGACAGAGACCCAGATGTGTTTCTCTCGCACCTTTCATGAGGTGCAAATTGAAATGCGTATCAGGCCGCGTTCAGTCTCGCACAGAAACACAGAGAAACCTTCAAAAAGACCTTCTCATTATGTTTTTCAAAGTCAAAACTGATTTATTTAATTTCTCTCTGGTGCGCAGGGAGGGCAAACTAAATGAAACCGTTAGAAAATGAATGACTGCATCGTGCTGCAGTTCAGTTTGTCAAAGACGTCGTCGAACGTCACATTTACAGGCTGGTTTCTATTAGAATGAAAAACATAATGACGTTTGAGTTGCAAAACGGAGACGAGAAGCTCCATTTAGATTCCAGTCGTCAAGTGCATCAGTATGAGCTGATAAATATAAAGCAGGAAACTCACATCCTGAGCCTATTGTGTTCCTGCTGAAGAATAACTCTCTCTCTCTCCCTGCAGACTTACTCAGAAGAGACCAACATTGACCTGCCCACTCCTTCCACTAAGAGGTAAGCATGAGGTCACTTCGGGTCGCCATGGTTACAGACGCACTAAAACTCTCTCATTAAAGAGAGACCTGCAGAATGCAAAATATCCTATCCATTTAGAGATTATTATAGTTAAAAGAAACTAAAACTAAAGCAACAACTTTTTTGTTGTTTTAAATAAAGTAAACGTTAAATAAAATAGAATATCAAGAAACTTCAATGCATTTTATTTCAGCTAGTTGGCCAAGTGACATTCTCATTTTCGTTTTGTTTAGCTTGATATACTGACATAACTAAAGCTAAATCTGAAATAAAAATGAATAAAAAGTATATAGACATATTTTTAAAAAAATTACTAAAACTTTAAATGAAATTTAAAAAATTCAAAATATTAATTGAAAACGATAATAAAAAATAAATTTAAGCTATTTATAAAATCATGTAACATGAAATGAACTCTGAAATTATGCAAGAAAAAAACTAATTCGTGCACACAATTTACTAATTCATTCCCTCGATTTACTAAATCTTACATAAATCAAATAGTAAACAGTGCGCACGTTTTAGTAAATCGACGGAACGAAATAGTAAATCGTGCGCACGTTTTAGTAAATCGATGGAACAAAATAGTAAATCGTGCGCACGTTTTAGTAAATCGATGGAACGAAATAGTAAATCGTGTTCATGTTTTAGTAAATAGTGTGCACGTTTTAGTAAATCGTGGGAATGAAATAGTAAATCGTGCGCACGTTTTAGTAAATCGACGGAACGAAATAGTAAATCATGTTCATGTTTTAGTAAATCGACGGAACAAAATAGTAAATAGTGTTCATGTTTTAGTAAATCGTGTGCACGTTTTAGTAAATCGATGGAACGAAATAGTAAATCGTGTTCATGTTTTAGTAAATCGTGTGCACGTTTTTGTAAATCGACGGAACGAAATAGTAAATCATGTTCATGTTTTAGTAAATCGACGGAACAAAATAGTAAATAGTGTTCATGTTTTAGTAAATCGTGTGCACGTTTTAGTAAATCGATGGAACGAAATAGTAAATCGTGTTCATGTTTTAGTAAATCGTGTGCACGTTTTTGTAAATCGACGGAACGAAATAGTAAATCATGTTCATGTTTTAGTAAATCGACGGAACAAAATAGTAAATAGTGTTCATGTTTTAGTAAATCGTGGGAATGAAATAGTAAATTGTGCGCACGTTTTAGTAAATCGACGGAACGAAATAGTAAATCATGTTCATGTTTTAGTAAATCGACGGAACAAAATAGTAAATAGTGTTCATGTTTTAGTAAATCGTGTGCACGTTTTAGTAAATCGACGGAACGAAATAGTAAATCATGTGCACGTTTTAGTAAATCGACGGAACGAAATAGTAAATCGTGTGCACGTTTTTGTAAATCGACGGAACGAAATAGTAAATCATGTGCACGTTTTAGTAAATCGACGGAACGAAATAGTAAATCGTGTTCATGTTTTAGTAAATCGAGGGAACGAAATAGTAAATCGTGTGCACGTTTTAGTAAATCGAGGGAACGAAATAGTAAATAGTGTGCACGTTTTAGTAAATCGAGGGAACGAAATAGTAAATCGTGCGCACGTTTTAGTAAATCGAGGGAACGAAATAGTAAATCGTGCGCACGTTTTAGTAAATCGACGGAACGAAATAGTAAATCATGTTCATGTTTTAGTAAATCGACGGAACAAAATAGTAAATAGTGTGCACGTTTTAGTAAATCGATGGAACGAAATAGTAAATCATGTTCATGTTTTAGTAAATCGACGGAACGAAATAGTAAATAGTGTTCATGTTTTAGTAAATCGTGTGCACGTTTTAGTAAATCGATGGAACGAAATAGTAAATAGTGTGCACGTTTTAGTAAATCGTGTGCACGTTTTAGTAAATCGACGGAACAAAATAGTAAATAGTGTGCACGTTTTAGTAACTCGATGGAACGAAATAGTAAATCATGTTCATGTTTTAGTAAATCGACGGAACGAAATAGTAAATAGTGTTCATGTTTTAGTAAATCGTGTGCACGTTTTAGTAAATCGACGGAACGAAATAGTAAATAGTGTTCATGTTTTAGTAAATCGTGTGCACGTTTTAGTAAATCGACGGAACAAAATAGTAAATAGTGTGCACGTTTTAGTAAATCGATGGAACGAAATAGTGAATCATGTTCATGTTTTAGTAAATCGACGGAACGAAATAGTAAATAGTGTTCATGTTTTAGTAAATCGTGTGCACGTTTTAGTAAATCGATGGAACGAAATAGTAAATCGTGTTCATGTTTTAGTAAATCGTGTGCACGTTTTTGTAAATCGACGGAACGAAATAGTAAATCGTGTGCACGTTTTAGTAAATCGACGGAACGAAATAGTAAATAGTGTGCACGTTTTAGTAAATCGAGGGAACGAAATAGTAAATCGTGCTAGCCTACTATTTTTTTTTCCTGCATGTCATGTCCGGGGCTCCCTAATAATACTAATACTGGGGTGAATTAATAAACAACTGATGTTGAGTAATGTAGAAGTTGTGGGGTGGGTTTGTTTTTTATTTTTATTTATAAATTATTTTTATTTTTTAACCATGCATAGATGGTGGGTAAAAACTGATAAGCAGTGGGAAAAAATGGTTAAAGAAATCAATTTAATAAATGAGAATGAAATCGTAAGCAAATAAAAACTGATTCAGTGAGTGAATGAATTAATGAATGTGAGTGAATCTCTGAACAAGCGAGAATGAATGAATCAGAGTGAATCTCTGACCCTGTTCTTCCACTGCAGTCTTCAGGGGTGGAGCATTCCTGACTGTGATTGGCCAGATGTGTTGACTGATCCGTCTGTGGAGATGGGGCCGGTGTTTCCCCCTCGGCTCAAGAGAGGTCAGGGCAGCAGACATCTGGGAGTGGACATCACCTTCAGTCCTGACGAGGAGGACACCGTCTGTGACAACAACCACAGGAACAAATACTTCTCTTCATCAGGTGATATGCTCGCCTTAGTATACTTATGCATATTACTTGTATACTTAGTGCTTAAGTACATATTTAATTTATGTATCAGAAGAATAGAGGTAGTTGTTGATTGGATCCTGACTTTGATTGACAGATGAGGATCTAATCAAGCGCATTTTGGCAGATGGACAGCTGCTGTCTCAGACGGACAGTGACATGGGCGATCTGTAAGTCACACCTCAGTTTCTCTTCTGTGTCTATTACGTGGAAAATATAAGGCCGCAAAAAGTCTTCTATAGCATAGAAAATATCTTGAATGCGTCCACAAAAGTTTTACATTTCAAAGACAGGAAACATTTCAACAGGATAAGAGGGAAATTCCATTTTCCAGCACACAGTAGTAGTAAAGTCCATGAAAGAACATAGTTATATTAAAGCGGACTTTTCATCTGACTTTTTCCGTGTTTAAGTGCTATAATCCTGGTGCATCCACCAACCCAGAAAACGTGAAAATTCAAAGCTGGATTTGCACAAAAGATGAACATGACGACACATGCTAGTGATGAGTTGATCAACTCCACGGCAACTACATCAATTTATCCACTAAACGTTCAGAAACGTCTAAAAGTCGTAACTTCTTCCTGAGTCTCTCCATCAGTGTCGACTCCGGTTTGAACAATGTAAGGATGAACACCGTTACTGACAATCCTCATTTTGGCTGCGTGAGATTCTCCTGCTTTGTTGTTGTTGAGCTGTTAAAGCTCCGCCCTCTTCTGGAAAAGACACCAGAGACTTATATTACATCTTGTGAAAGGGGCGTAATAGGTCCCCTTTAAAAATACAAATAATATAAGTAATGTATAAAAATAAAATATATTAGGTGTAGATTCTGTGTAGCATGTATGTGAATTAAATGCCGTCAGATTCATCTTAATTGTGGTCGTTGTTCATCTGTGCTCATCTTTTTTATCATGCATTATGCATTGAACAACTTTCAACAAAAGTGCATGAAAGCCTCATTTAAACAGAAATCAGTTTAAACACTTTTTATAGCATATATACTGCAAGTTCTTATTGTTATCAATGTTGAAAACAGATGTGCTGCTTTATATTTGTGTGGAAACTAATTCATTTTTCTAGGGTTCTTTCATGGAAAGAAAGTTTAAAAGAACAGCATTTATTTGAAATATAGGAATCGTTTTTTACATCATAAATGTCTTTACTGTCACTTTCGATCAATTTAATAAATCCTTGCTGAATAAAAGTTGTGTTTGTGTGTTTAGCTCCAGTATATTCGGTGATAAGACGGAAGTGATTCTACTGCAAAAGATGAATGAACCTGTTCCGTGTGCGGCTTTTAGACGAGACCCACCCAAAACTGCCTTTACTTCACGCACAGGTACACACACACACACACACACACATGTTGTGTTTTCATGTTTTATGGGGACATACCATAGGCGTAATGGTTTATATACTGTACAAACTGTACATTCTGTCCCCCTACCCCTAAACCTACCCATCACAGAAAATGTTCTGCTATTTTAGATTTTCAAAAAAGATAATTCTGTATGATTTATAAGCTTGTTTCCTCATGGGGACCAAAAAAATGTCCCCACAAGATCAAAATGTCCCCATAACGTAGGGAAAACCCACACACACACACACCTAAATCCACTTGTACCTCAGAAAGAGACACAAACACAGCTGATCTCCTGAACGATGTGCGTGTCTCTCTCTCTCAGTGGTGACGGATGTGTGTAAGCCCAGACCTCTTCCTCCTCTATGTGGATTGGCTGCTCTGTGGGCCAGCTGGGTGGGGCTCATCCTGTCCGCCAGCCTATCGATGTGGTTGGGGCGGAGCTTCAGCGAGGGCGTGGCTCTGATGTGGCTCATCTCCTGCATTGTCAGTTTCCTGTCATCGTTCCTCATTCTCGAACCTCTGAAGGTACATACACGCACGAAAGCGGTTTACACACCGGCACGTTAATCTATACATGGAGCACAATTTTCACACTCTTTTGGTGTAGATCTGAGTTCAGTTGACATTGAGTTTGAAGCTCGAAGTTTAGAAATCCAGCTGGCTGGTTTATGTCCGTTTTTGTTAGCGGGGAGATTAAAAATCTAATCAATAAATGATATGTCAAACAATTTGATTAATTAGTTCACATGGTTCAGTTTGTCAACATCGATAATTTAATAATAATTTCAAAGTTCATATTAATACATATTAACAAATGTTGATTATTATTATTTAAATGTAAAATGTATATTATATTAATATGTATGTTATATTTTATTAATTATAGTTAGTAATCATAATGTATAATTAAGTTTGATTATTTGTGTTTACATATTGTTATTATTACTTCTGAATATTGATCATATTCATACCAGTGTGGATATTAATAAATATGAATGTTTAATATATTTTTCAATGTAAATATTCATAAATATTAGCATTTATTGATGTTGATGACACAAACGAACTAAAATAATGAATAAGTTTTAAATGAAATAAGTTTCTCTTGAGAAGACTTGTCAAGTTTGTATTTTTTAATGAATATTAATATAGGTTTCTAATTCATATTAATTGTAAAGTTCATATGATTAAATATTGACATTTAACAAGTTAGTAATATATTTATTAATTATAATTAATTATTAATAATAATGCATTATAATTAAGTTTTATACTTGTATTTATATTATCGATCTTATTCATTTTGGGGGATATTGATGATTTTCATATCAATCTAATGATACAATGTGAAATTTGTCCTAGGAATTTTTGTTTTAGACCAGGAGTGAAAATGCCCACATATTGTGTTCCTAAATAATGCCCCTGTTTCAAATCCTGTGTGTGTGTGTGTGTGTGTGTGTGTGTTCAGGTGCTGTTAGAGGGTGTGTATTTCTCTCTGGTCGTGGGGCGTCTGAGAGCCGAAGAGCAGGACGTGTTGGTGGACTGTCCGCGTGTGGAGCGGGTCGTCCAGCGAGTCCCGCGAGTGCGTCCGCCGCAGGGATTCGCCCTCTCACAGGCCAGAGAGGAAGCGCGCAAAGTCCGCCTGCTACACACCATGCTGAAGGTAAAAGTCTGATTCACTTCAGCGAACACTGAATTAAGGGTTCATTTCCGAGTTGATTGATCGGTCAGAACTCTATAGTTTTCCTCCAAGTCCTTTGTTCGGAAACAGCTCCCCCGTTCGCCTGTCTTTGTCATGGCTGACAGCCGCCATACATGCGAGGATCCAGTAATTGCCAGGTCTTGTTTTACAGATCTGCGCTCTGACTGGCTGTTTTTCTCCTCATTAGCTCTCTTAGCTGTGATTGACGTGTGTTTCTATGGCTGAAGTGCTCGTGAATGTGAAGGAGTGAGTGTTTGAATAATAGAGCTGTGAATTGACAGGGCTTCCTGCTCTACATGCTGTTCCTGCTGGTGGTTTTACTGCTCAACTACTCAGACTCGGCTAAAGACGCCCATCGCCTACGACTTCAGACTCAACTGCAGGATCATTTCCTCACAGAACACTTCAACAACATCAGCAGGTACTAAACACACACACACACACACGCACACACACACGCACACACACAAACACACAAACACACACACACACACACATACACACATGCACACATACACACATACACACACAAACACACACACACACACAGGTTTGTTTTGCTATCAAAGTGAGGACATTCCATACGTATAATGGTTTTTATACTGTACAAACTGTACATTCACTCCCCCTACACTAACTCTACCCATCACAGGAAACATTCTGCATTTTTACATTTTTAATAAAACATTGTTTAGTAAGCTGTTTGAAATATGAGGACGCATGAAATGTCCTCATATTTCACATTTAAATTGTAATATCAGTGTCATACCCATGTCATTATACAAATTTGTGTCCTCATAAATCACAAAAACGCCCACACACACAGAGAGAGAGAGATGAATCTCATTTAGCGTTACACAACTTTTGTCAAGACACTCGCTTTATTTTGCTTTATTTTTTCTAACCAATCTGACATAAACATACGAGTCTGACTGTAAACTTTTAAAGGGTTTAAATTAAAACAAGTTTAAACTTTCTTTTATATAATTTCAAAATTGATATTAATAAATAATAATGTATTTTTAAAATTAGTATTATTAAATAATAATGTATTTATTAATTATTGTGTAATTTATAGTTTGATTTTGATCGATGCGTCATTAATAGCTGAATATTGATCATTTTAAACTTTTAATTAAAAAAAAGTTTTTTAAAGTGTGTAAATATATTTCCCTTTTCTAATAAATTTTAATATAATTTGATATTAATCAGTATTTAGATTTTATTTATTTTAATTAATATTTATATTTTCATTTATTATTTTTTAAAATAAATATTCATCAATATGTATTCATTATAATTAATTTATAGTTTAATATCAATAGCAATTAATAGTTTATTAATAGTATTGATATTATCAATGTTATTGGTATTATGAATATCGATCATATTCAAATCAAATATGAATAAAATGGACATTTAATTCATTTTATATTAATATTTATTCATGTTAATATTCATAAATATAATAGTTAAATATCATTAATAAATATTAATATTGGTCTTAATAATATTAATAGTAATATTAAGTATTAAAATAATATTTTATGTTTATATTCCCCACACAAAGTTTTTTCCGAGCTGTGGAAAAATGTGTTTGGATGAAAGAAAATCATATTTTGCCGTGCTCAACAAGACCCTTTTACCGGGTCCAGATCTCTCCATGTTTCTCTCAGACTCGTGTGTTCATGTGTTGATGTATCAGATCAGACAGAAGGAGGTGAGCTGACAGTTTGTTGACGTAGCTTCTTCGACAGGTGGATGCTGTTTCACACCATGAGTCTCTCTGAGCGTCACAGACCACACGCACACTCACACACACACACACACACACACACACACGTGTGTCTCTAACTTGTCGGATCTTCTGTCTTCAGTCGTGAGGATGTGTGGGCGTGGCTCTCGGACTCCCTGTTACCACGGTTACTGGATGGGCCGGTCCTGATGGAGAAGACGGGCAGCCTGCTGATAGGTCGACCCCGCCTCCGACAGCTGAGAGCTCATCCAGGTGCTCGACCAGCACACGTAACAACACACATAAAAAAAAGTATAATTAAAGTGCTACCAACATTTATGTATGTGTGTTTATTTTATTTAGAAATAATATGAAATGTAAATGTAACACTGTACATTAACGTCCTGCACTCATTATCGGAAAAAACATCCTTAATAACAAATGAAAGCAACAGCTTCTGAGCAAATGCTGCATCTGGAGGCAGAATGCTCTGCTTTCATGAAGCATTATATATGTAAAACGGCTCGTTTTATGCTTTTATTATCTGTGTTGGACCTTTGCTCCAGGATTTGCATAAAGCTGCATAAAGAGCGAGTGTGTGTGTGTGTGTGTGTGTGTGTGTGTGTGTGTGTTGAGAGGTCAGCACTCGCAGACGGATGAAATGTTCTTTCATTTTCACTGGAACAACAAGAGCGACAGAGCATTCCAGCGGTGATGATTTCAAACTGAGATACAGATCACTTCATTCAGGCTGAAATTGATTTTTTTTTTTTTCCCAACACACACACACACACACACACACACACACACACACACAGGCAGATGGGTAACAGCTTCATATTCACAGATAAGAAACTTTAAGTTAATTTAAAGTTTCGCTACATGCGCATTCTTAGGAAACATAAGAAACGGACTAACTACTGTCACCTCATGGCCTTTTTTGTCATTGTGTTCCAGAATGCCCCATCAGTGGCTATTTCCCAGCATCCCTGTGGTTTGGGTGTGTCCCAGCCGGGTGGGCGGAGTCAGCCTCAGGATTGGTGCAGAACTGGAGTGTCAGTACAGCTCAGAGCAGCGGGTAAGAGTCACATGGTTTGTTGTTTGTTTTCCTTTTGGCCAAATTGGAAATCCCAGAATGCATTGGACAAGTGAGAGAAACATCAAGTATGAGTTGAAGGACCCCTGCAAACTTAAAAGAAATATAAATAAATAAATACCAGCTTTGAGTGTGGCCTCCACACTTACAAAAGACTGGAAAAAGGGTGATTTTCAATTGGCAAGGAAATGCATTTTCTAAAGAAGCCCTGATGACATTACTTGTAAATCTGTTGTCATCCAAAAATGTTTTTTGATCTCATACTTTGGTACATTTTGTATTGAAATACAAGGGTCAAATCAACCGGAGCCTTTGGAGCTCCTGGATCAGTGTCTATACTGATGAATCTTTCATGACCCAGGCTGATCTTGGATCAGGTCTTCTGGTTCAGAGGCTGTCTTCGTTTTCACAGGAGCCTCATCCACATGTCACTGAGATTCTCATGAAGGTTTGATGTGTGTGTGTGTGTGTGTGTGTGTGTGTGTGTGTAGTGTGTGGCACTGGGGGCAGGTGTCTGTCTACAGCAGCGCTGGATTCGTGCAGGATCTCAGCAGGAAGATGCAGGACTCCAGAGCTCTGGTCAAACAACTCAACACACACCAGTGGCTCGACCCGCTGTGAGTAAACGCACACACACACACAGAGAGATCCGATACATGCTGATGAGTTAGCGAGTATATAGACAACAAAAGACAGAAGGGGAAGTCATTTTAGGACTTAAAATCTCATCAATCATAAGCTGTATAAATGTGTACGCAACAATTTGCTCCTCAAAAAAAAAAAAAAAAAATCATTACGAATTATCAGTCGAAAATAACTTTTACTTATCTCATAATTTCTAATTACCAGTCTATTAACATTTAATATTTTCAATTAATTTATTTATTTTATTAATCAATCAAATATTTTTTTGATTACCATATTATTTATCATTTCTAATAATATTTTGTATTAATTATTAATTCTTTATATATTTAAAAATTATATTATATTATCATTTTATTTTTTGACGTCATAATTGATTGTTTAATACAAATTTGTAAAAAAAAAAAAAAATATATATATATACATATATATATTATTTGTTTTTATTAATCAATTAAAAATAATTACATTTCTGTATTAGACATTTTAACATTATAATATTAAATAATAATATATTGTATACAGTATTTCCAACTCTAGTATTTCTATAATTATATGCCATAATTTATTGATTTACTTATTAATTTCACAAATGGTTCGCTCTGGCATGGCACAAACGAGACAGTATTTTATAATGATAAACCGAGTGACTCGTACAGCTCGTCCTCTGAGGTTTCATGTGTCTGTGTTCAGGACGAGGGCTCTGTTCGTGGAGTTTCCCCTCTATAACATCAACACAGATCTGCTGGCCGTCTTCTCGTTCCTGTTGGAGTTCCCTGTATCTGAGCGCGCTCAGTTGAGTCTGGACCTCAAAACCTGCAGCCTCCACACGCTCAGTCACGGCATGGACCTGCCCCTGTTCCTCACGGTAACGTCAGCCAATCACAAAACGCTCAGCTGGTTTTGAAAACCGATCCCATTATATCAATATTATATCAATTCAATTTTGCCGTCTGAACAAAGGTTCATTAAGTTCTCTCTCTTTTTCGCAGCTCCTCCTGCTGGTCTTCGTGATCTATTTCTCCGTACGTGAGGGTGTGGTTGTCTGGAAACAGGGCCTTGGCTACTTCCTGCGCTTGTGGAATGTAGCAAGTGTTTGCAGTCTGCTGTTGGCGATTTGTGTCGCCTCTCTACACCTGAGTCGCTCCGTTCTGTCCGCGTACCAATGGAGGTCATTTCTACAACAACGGGACTCATTCACAGACTTCTTTCCTCTGGCCCAACAGAACCAGGTTTTGACCCAACTCAGCTCGGCACTACTCTTCCTGCTGGTGCTCAAGGTGAGAAAATGCGAATCAAACCCATGACTTTGATGTTTACAGTTGGAGCTACATGTAACGGAGGCGAGTTAGTAGTTGCTGTGCAAGTAAACCTCACCCCTCTGTCCGACCCCCATGCTGGAGGACCCGGGTTCGAGGCCCGCTCGAAGCGGGTCGAGTTGGACCCGGGTAGAGGGGTTACATTGGTGCCGTGACCCAGGATGGGAGTGAGGTTTAGGGGGGTGAGTGTAACGGAGATCAGCTAGTAGTTGCTGTGCGAGTAAACCTCACTCCTCTGACCTCAAGAGATGCTCTACCGACAGACGCTAGAGGTTGCAGCCTTTAGCCTCCTTGTTAGAGCGTCCGACTCCCATGCTGGGTTCTAGGCCCGCTCGGAGCAGGTCGAGTTGAACCCGGGTAGAGGGGTTACATACAGATAGAGCACTCAAATATGGTAAAGAGAAGCTAAACTGTACTCGCGGGAACAAACCTCACTGGTTCTCGCGGAAGCTCAAATTCGCTAGCGAGACGTGAGAAAGAACCTCGTTCTTCTTGTGCGCCAAGCTAGCATGCTTGAGTTTCTGTTTGCCAAATTTGAGTGCTTCATGTCCGTTCGTTGACCAAAAAAAGTTCAGACTTGATAACTAAAAGAATGAACCTTTGAGCAAGGCGTTTAACTCCAGTAGGAATGTCCTGCTAATACGTGTTAGTTCGGGACAACTAAACGAATGCTACTTTATGCAGACGCTCGTCATAAATTCCATCTTCGCCAGACGTCAGGACAGACAGCACTAAATATTTAATTCTGCAATAATTAATGGTATGAAAATACAATACATAATTTTTCACCCACCTCATTTCTCTCTGTTTAGGCATCACACCAGCTGCGCTTCATGAGAGAATGGGGGGTTTTCGGGAGGACGCTGAGGAGATCTTTCTGGGAGCTGCTGACGGTTGCCATCACTCTACTTGTGTTCCTGTTGGCATACTCGCACACTGGACACCTGGTTAGGACACGCACACCATCTGCAATGTGATTTAAACTGCAGAGGTTGGACAATGAAACTGAAACATCTGGTTTTCGATCACAATAACTTAGAACTTGTAGCGCCTCCTTTTGCGGCCAGTACACTGTCAGTCATCTTGGGAATGACAGAAGTCCTTCACTGTGGCCAGAGCGATTTTGAGCCATTCCTCTTCTAGAACAGTAGCCAGGTCACTATGTGATGCTGATGAAGGATTTTTTATAGCATGTATAGGCTGTAGTTTCATTGTCCAACCCACGTACATGAACACACCGTTCCTTGGTAAACACAAGCCTGTCAGAGTTTTTCCAGGGAATATGAATACCATGTTCAGTCATGATTATCCTGGCGACCTTCGTGCATAAACAAATATCCTACAACTGCAGAGGATACGAGTATAATAAAAAACATGTATTAGATTGATAAAGGACATCAGTTCATAAAAGCATCACATCTTTATATCACTCAGATTTATCTGAACTGAAGGTTCGTGTCTTTTAATTGTGTACATAACTGAGTGTGTGAGGACCTTGATACTGCCTGAATTACACATTACAAATTTCCTACCGAGGGAGGTCAAACTTTTGCTGAAGGTACGCTGAAGTGACCTTCTGTAAAGCCAGCTGCCTAGACTGGGTATTGTCATTATTTGTTTAAGTCAAGCGTCATTATTGGTATTACTCATACAGAGGGCTAGAGATTTGAACAAACATATAAACCTTATGTATTAAACATCACGGCATAACTCGTTCCGCACTATTTGTGTTCAGAGCATGCGGTTTGTTGAGGAAAGTTGTGCTTTTACTTTTTTTAAGACCCATAGAGGCACAATATGTAAATTTCGCCACTTTTTCAGAACAAAAGCATAGCTTGACGCTGCCTTGATTTTGCGGCGTGTGGAAAACAATCCGTCAGGACTCGGGCAGAAATCATATTCATGGATGAGCTAATGTATTAAAGATTTACGAAGCAGGGTGTGGCTGAAATCCGTTGGAGCAGAACGAGGCTGCTGGAGCGATGGCTAATGAGAGACGAGCGCGACACACGGCTGGAGAGCAGCAGAGCTTTTATTATGCTGTAGACGACTGCTTCCGCTTCGTCAGGTCAAGCGTATGTGGAGTAACGCAGTGCTGTTTATCATATTACATACATTTGTGTGTTGAAAGTTGTTATAATGTCTTTGGAGTTTCCATGGTTTTTTGCAAAATAAAAACAGAAATCAAGGGGAGCACAGGTATTGATAGGAGACGACGCATGGACACGGTTTGTGTCCTGGTTAAAATTGCTTTGCTTTGGATATAAACATTCTTGGAAACATTTGGGATAATGTTAGTACACAAGTCAACAAAATATATAACATTGTTCTAGTGCTTTTTGGAAATAGTAATCCAAAATGCCTTTAAAAAAAGAGACTATTCATAGAGACCAGAATATCTTAGAGATTTGGCGGTAGGCTCTTTTGACTCTTTTGGGCCAGTAAGCAACCATCACTTTAGAATTCCTTAGCATCCACATAATAGTGACCACGCCACACCCGGGCAACCACTCAAGAATTGTGGGTTGAGTTTTGTGTACGTGTACATACATTTGCAAATGTGTTTGCATCCAAATACACCACCCTTTCCTCCTTCCTGGATAATTAAATCCAAATTAGAAGAAGTTCTTAGCTTCTTATCATATAGTAAGTGAAAAAAAATGTTGGCACAATGGTGAAGCAGACGTAAGAGACTGTTAAAGTTACTCTTATATCTGTTAAAAGCAGTCTGTTCTAATCAATACATCTAATAGTTCTTTTCTGGATTTAGTCCAGAAGAGTGTGTGCCAAAAGTTTATAACAAGCTCTTTCTTTTTTTCCCTTCTAGCTTTTCCACTCTGTCTTGGAGGGCTACGGAACTGTTAGCTCTACTTGCTTGAAGTTACTAGGCTCTAGTGGGCGTGGACTGTTGTCATGGCGACCGGACAGCGGCTCCTCCCCATGTTCCGCTTCCTGTTTCATCTTCCACATTAGCTTTACTCTACTACGACTCGTTTTGCTGTGGCTTTTGATCTCGGCATTGCTAAGGAACTATCGTCGGGCGAGAGCGGAACTGTACCGTCCAGCCGTTGACCTGCAAGACTATGAGATGGTGGAGTTGTTCTTGCGACGCCTCAAAATGTGGATGGGGCTCAGCCGTGCTAAAGAGGTGAGGGTACCTACATAATACCAAAGATTTCCTGAAATATTGTCTGATGCATGTTTTTACCAATTTAGCATGTCTGGAATTAGGTCTTACAAGTATCCGATGTGATTATGAACTATATGTAGGGTTATAGGATCACAAGTGGATGACTCTACCCGAGTCACTTGTTTATTTGTTGGTTTTTATCCAAACCTAAATAGCTCATTTTGCCCATAGTCCCTTGATCCCATCTATAGATTTGTAGTACATTAGTAGGTGCTTTTAAGACAAAAGCAATTTGCAGAGCAGAGAGAATCCCCCTGAAGAACAGTGTCTTGATAAAGCAGTATTGAAGATTTCAGTAACTATGGGTGTGGCATAGTGGCTAAAGCTCAGGGTGAATAAATGGTTTCTGGTCAAGCCCTCCAAGAGTGAGCCATGAGCTGTTACCTTTGTGCTCTTGAGGGCATGTTACCCCAGATTTCTCCAAGGAGATTGTCCCTGAAGAAAGTGTACTGTAAGTTGCTTTGGATAATGACTACTTGCTTATTACTGACTTTCTAGTCTAGTCTGTCTCCAGTCTTGCAGATTGAACATTCTCCCCAGAACTTTACCTTTTAAATTACCACCACCCACTTATCTTGACTTTTTATCTCTTTCTTCCCTGATAGTTCCGGCACAAGGTGCGATTTGAAGGTATGGAGCTCCCGCCTTCACGGTCTTCTTCAACAAGTGACTGCAAGTCCTTGTGTCTTCCTCCTCTGGACACTCCAGAGGTTCCCCCAACTCCCGACAGTGTCGATGGAGGATCTGAGGCCTCCTGGCTGCCCACTTCCAGCAGCCCTTGCAGTCTGGCTGAAGCCCCAGGTCTGGGACTAGGCCTCACCTTAGGCCTTGGGGTGATAGTTGGAGGCCAAGGCTGGAAAGAGAGAGCCGAGATGGAGGCAACCCTCCGCAGAATCCTCCCAGCTTTCGATGCTTTGCTTCTTCAGCTGGACCGGGTCACCCATGCCACAGAGGAATTATATCGAACAGAGTGCCGCATAGAGAGGCTGCTGAGGAAGAGTAGAGGACAAGGCAGAGGGATACGCCGCCACAGAAGTCTAGAGTCTGCAGGACAGAAGAGACATAGATACAGGGGGGCAGACAGGAGCACACAAATGTCAGAGAGTAGCAAAAGTCCCTCGAGAACTGAAATAGATGCACCTGTGTCCGAGAGAAATCTTCACAAGAAAGACAGAAGGTCAAGAAAATCAGATAAGTTCTCACAGTTCACTAGTGGCCTTCCCACAAGCCTCAATAAGGTAGACTCCAGTCCCCACAGGACTGAGAGTCTCCAAAAGACTCAAGAAATTCTCAGTACCATGCTGGTAGATGTCAGCAAGACTGAGAAAGACTCTCGCAAGGTGGAAAGTCCACCAGAGGGGGAAAGTAGTCCACCCAGAGTCCAAAAAACAGAAAAGGCTTCTCATAGAGTAAAAGGAACCTCCAAGGTTGACCCAAACTTCCAAAGGGACTCTAATGTTGTTGGCTGTGCCAGCAAACCTACCCCTACTCCCGTTCCTACTCCAACGTCTGCTCCCTCAACTGCTCCCGTTTCTGCCATAACTACCCCAGTACCGATCCCTCGCTCCCATGAGTGGGTTCCTCCCAGCAACAGCGAGAACCTTCCCTCCAGTGTATTCCGGCACCCTGCACACACTACTACGAATCCCACCCGCAAACGCAAGCACAAACCTCCCCCTCTTAAAAACAAGGTGCATCCCAACACAGACAGACCAATCTCAGGACACCCCAAACCTTGACATCCCAAGGTTCCAACAATCAGTATGCAAGTTAAGGCAGATTTTAGGAATGGAGTCATAAGGCTAAAGGACTGAATGAATGTTGAAGCTCAAGGGTTCCTCCCTTTTAGGAATTGAAGTCCTGGTGACAGCAGGTTTTGTAACCAGGCCCTCAAGAAGAGCAAATGCAATACTAGTTTCTCAAACAAAACCAAATAAATAGACCATAGCCTTAAGTTCCAAGCCAAGTCTATTGATTGGTAACATCTTACTAGAAGTCACAAGATGGAAGCGAGGTGCAGGTCGCCATCGTTTCTACAATCCTCAAGAAGTTCCATTTGATGCAAGTTGCCCTTTTCCTTCCCCTCTCGCAGTGACCTCAAGTCCAACCTCTTGACCCTGGTGGTCAATGGGGTTGAAACCGACAAGAGCACACCTTGTGCTGTCGCAGCAACTAAACAAACTCTTGAAAGAGACAATGAAGGACTACAACAGCACGCCTGTTGATGCAGGATGGCTAAAGCTTGTTGGTACTTGTTTTTAGTTATGTTTGATGAATAGTGTTCTTTTTTGTTGTTGTTGTTGAAGGAAGCTATGTTACAGTCATGGGTGTATGTATTGCCCATTGATGCAGAATAGGCACCGCTTATTCGGAAAGGGCTCACACTGACAAACTCGCACACAAACAGATGTAAGACACACCTAGATTTCCAGGTACATATCTGATGCCATTCCATACATATAGAGCTATGCTTTGAGGTACTTATGCATAATTCATGCTTCTTGATATAAGAAAATACACGCAAACACATATCAGAAAATATACAGACTTGTACGATTTCCCTACCTACACTTACACACTCACACTAACATACTTCTGAAGAGGCCATCAGGGTGCTAAACAACTAGTAATCCTCAGGATTTCACATATATTTCTTCCGACATAATTGCGTGTCAGCTCCATTCAGAGGTTTCTCAGAGTGAAATGGACCCGAGGGCGAGTGAGAGAAGATTAAAATAGAAGGAAAACCGAGAGAAGGGAAGGGGAGTCAGAAAGTGTAAATTCAAAGGGAGACAAAAAATTTGGCATAAGCTAATAGTAGGACATGAAAGGTTAGATGAAGGGAATGTCGAGAGAGCTTTCAGACGAAGGTACGTCCCTCATTCAAGCACAACTCCCAGAATTCTCTGTATGGGTATTTGTTGTTCCAGCAGGTAGAAATTATGTTCCATGAAGCATTATTATTATTGTAAGTAGTTTGTTAATGAATGAAAAATCAGCTTATGATATACGAGTGTTTGTTGCTGCCTTCTATGATGTTTTGAATCTAATTTAAAAAGCACTTTGTATTGACGTTATAAAATGAATGGTATCGGTGTGATTTCGTTTGAATGTGTTATGAAAAATGTTTTGCAGAAATAATAAAATAAGCTTGGTACGAACATAAGAGATAGTTACAACAGCATTACTCTCCGTATAATTTTGCCAAAGCTTGCTACTCAAGTAAAAAGAGATTAACTTAAGTTTCTTTTGTACTTAGCACTTTATTTCAATGTCAAGCTTTAGTGCTTTGCCATACTTAACTAGTATGTAATGTTTCTTCACATACAGCTTTTCCAGAACTATTCTCTGAGTATCATACACAAGCTGCATCAGGATATTAATTAAGCATTAATTTTCATGTATTTGTTTTTATGTCTCTTGTGAAGTACTAAACAGTGTTGTTTACCGTGATGTTGCTCAGGGACCCTCTTTGTAAAAACGCAAACCAGGATTTTCTTGTTTGTTTTGTTTTGACTTCAATCAATACATGTATTAAGGTCTCATATAATGAAGTAGTTGAGAGTGAGTGGATGATGAAATGATGCTTAAGCATTCAAACGTATCCATGACAGGGAGTTTTGATTGTCAAAGGTCACATCCACTACAGTAACGTCCTTATTCAGGCCATTCCAGATGAAGTTTTGAAAGGTCATGTTTATCTGTACATATTGGTTTGCCCTGATGTAAATATTGTATTAGAGTTTGATTGCATTTTTTAATCTCATTTGCCTTAACCACACTGAGAGGAAATTCTGTTGTGTTTCCATTACACAAAATGGAGGACAGTATGTACACTCATTTCACACAAACGCTTTGCTGCATATTTCTCCTTGGCAGTGACCAAATGCAAAAAGTATGAAAACATTGCTTTAAAAAAAAAAAAAGATTGAACTACACACAGCACAAGCGGTCATTTTAAAATATAATGGCTTTTTAGTAGTTCTTTGCAGGACGGTACTCGACTGTACTTCATACTTTTAGAATGCCAGTGTCTGGCATTTCAAGACAGCCACATGTGCCAAAACCAACTTGCATGCAATAATGTAAAGTTTTATGTTTTTGTATTGAATGGTAATGTGTTGATTGCAGGTTTGCCATTTTGTGTCGTATTGTGCTGTTGTAACTTTGTAGCACTTCGCTTTACATGCTTTTGCACTTGACAAAGTCAAATAAAGAGTCTGACAGCTGAGAGTCTCTGGGGCTTCAATTCAAGATATTGATTTAACTTTTAAGGCTTTTTATTCACTTGCCACAACATAAACATTGCTCTTTGAGATCTCTGGGAAATCACTATCTATCAAATCACAACTTAAGACTCTTCTCCACTCAATGCTATCTTTATGCTAGCTTTGATTTAAGGCAGGGATGTCCAGACTCGCTCCTGGAGGGCCACTGCCCTGTAGAGTTTAGCTCCAACACGCCTCAACTCACCTGCTTGGAAGTTTCTAGAATGCCTAATTAGACCTCCTTGGGTTGGAGCTCAGCTCTGCAGGACAGTGGCACTCATGGAGTGATTGGACACCCCTGGTTTAAGGTAATGGTTAAAGGTACAGTGTGTAACTTTTGGTCCTCTAGTGGTTAAAAAAAAAAACTGCATGCATTTTGGGGAAGAACACTGTTTTGGTAGTGCTTCAACTCTGTGTGACTGTGAATGAATATGATTATTTCTGTCACTTTTACAACAGTTCTTGCCATCTCCGAAAAGACAAAACAAAGATGATTTTTGTTTTATTTCAAGCTCTTCTCTTTTTGCCAGCAGACTCTCCTCTGTTGTTTTTTTTTTTTTTTAATGGGTGATTCCCTGGAGGTTCAAGATTTAGTGGCTCCAAAACGCACGTCAAAGGAGCTGGAGCAACTTTTCTCCATTTACAAATATGATGAGACAAGCATATATGAGTGACGTAATGCACGACGTCCATGTCTAAAAATATAGGCCTGGTTTCACAGACAGGGCTTAGATTAAGCCTTAGTTCAATTAATCATTTAAATAGCATTTATAAACTTGCCTATATTGAGTGCATCTTGACAAAACAAAACAATGGCACTGCAAACATGCATTTTAATCTGAGATTTGGCTTAATGGGCTCCTTGATTATGATTTCACTTTTTTAACTTCAGTTAGTGTGTAATGTTTCTGTTTGATCATAAACAACATCTGCAAAGTTACGACGCTCAAAGTTCACTGCAAAGAAGATATTTTCTTTTACAGAAATCACTTTTTAAGGACTACAACAAACGGCTGGTAGGGACTACAACGAGCTTCTTCCTGGGTTGGTGACATCACTAACCCTAACATTTACATAAACCCCGCCCCCGAGAACACACACCAAAGGGGGCGGGGCCATGTTGAGCTGCTTTAGAGAAGAGTTGTTGAAGTAGAGAGTTGTTGATGCCGTCATTTTACGCCGGACTGCTTCACAAACGATAGTCAATTCAACGAAAAAAGATGAACATGACGACACATGCTAGTGATGAGTTGATCAACTCCACAGCAACTACATCAATTTATCCACTAACCGTTCAGAAACGTCTAAAAGTTGGAACTTCTTCCTGAGTCTCTCCATCAGTGTCGACTCCGGTTTGAACAATGTAAGGATGAATCTGCGTGAGATTCTCCTGCTTTGTTGTTGTTGAGCTGTTAAAACTACACCCTCTTCTGGAAAGAGGACCGGGAGCAGCACCTCATTTGCATTTAAAGGGACACACACAAAATGGTTTGTTTTTGTTCACACCCAAATAGGAGCAAATTTCACAAGCTATAATAAATGATCTGTGGGGAATTTGAGCTGAAAGACTAGAGACTTGTTAAAGTGGGATTATAGGTCTCCTTTAAGCCTCGTCTGTGAAACCGGGGAATAAACACAATAGGCTTACCATAATGAATCAAGGTAAGACTAAAAAACATTTTGGGAGAAGGGTTGATAATGTATTGACTCATTTTTTTTTAAATTTTACTTTTGAACAACAAAAAAAAAGGTTACATTATGTACCTTTAACTTTCCCCCCTGTATATGTATCCATATTTCCTTCCTTGACGTATTTGCTCCATTGTAAAGCGACCTTGAGTTCTAAAAAGGTGCTATAAATATAAATGAAACCGTTGCTTTAGTCCGTATAGATACCAGTGAAGGAAATATTGATGATTCAATCAAACCTGAGTGAAAGCACACTCTGAACCACAGAAGCATGTTTGCACATTTCAAAGTTTTATTAAGTAGCAAAGAGCACACAGGTCTGATGTGGTTTACTGTTTTAGCGTTGTTCTGCGAGAATCTGTTGTTCTATTAGAAACTCCGATTAGAATGAACCAATCGCACACAAAGAAAATGACAAAACTAGCAAACAGCAATGAAAATATGTAGTTCAGTCACAGTCATCTTTAAGCACAATGAATTGATAGATGTCTTCGGTTACATTTCACAATAACGTTCTATACATTAGCTGACATGAATAATACTTTTACAGCCCTTAATGTGCGCGATCATTTCCAAACAGTAAAGCATTTGTAACATTCGCTGTTACATTCGATCTTACCATGAACAGTGTATTTACAAAATAATATTAAATGCTTTAAGAATGGTTCATAATATCTAATAATGATATCATGACATCATAATAAAATCATGACATAATAATGACAGAACGTTATTGTAAAGTGCTTCCGTGTTTTCTATTAAGCTGTACTGTGGACTTCGTAAAGGCTTGCTGTGTAGTTTCTGCGCGTTATGTTGGCACTGCTGTGTGGACGGTTATCATCATAAACATTTCATATATTCAGAGGAAAACGAGAGATTGAGTGTGTGAGCGCGAGTTTGCTCTAGAGGAACAAACGTGTGGACGAGGATGGGAAGAGACCGTGTTAACCCTGTGCGTTTTTTGGCGTACTGCTAAAAATGGCATGCCATAATGCCTGTGTGTGTCCTTACATCCATCTTTCAGATGACAGTCGGAGTCATTCATACAGTCACAGCGTTGTGTGAGGCTGCGTACCAGCTGAACGAATCTCTTCCTTCCTGGTGGCACGATGGCTTGTTGTAAAGGTGATGAAATCTTATTAACATCAAACCACCCTGCCCTCTGCCTTCAGGAAAGGCTTCATTCGTCTGGACTGATGGGAACGCAGCGGTTAAAAACACTTCATCACTAAACAAAGTCAGTGAAATCGTCGACGGTCGACACCAGCCTCTTCCTCTGGCCGACGTCGGGGTTCGAAGCAGAAACGGAGGGCTGGTGGGTGGGTTTATTCTGCATGGGGGCGTGGCTCTGAGTCAGAGAGATTCCATGAGTGGGGCGGGACTGAATTTCCTCCTGAGCCTATTGATGGAGAAACGCACATATATGAAGAGAATATTATATATATGCAATACAATACAATTATATTGATCACTCACCCGGGTCCTGATCCTCTTGATGTGCCGCAATCGTGCCAGCCATTTGGAAGCGTACGCATCCGATGGATTCGCCCTGCACTGGTGCACCAGAGACGCCATCTTTCCAAGATAAAGGAGCAGATAAAAATAAATAAAGTTATTGTTCATTCTCGAAACGGTAATTGTCTAAGTGCGAGTAAAGATGCCATAAAACACGTTCCAGAAATATTTTGGCTGTTGATTATATTGGATTGTATATTGGAATATACTTTACAGCCCGGTTGCCGGCAATGATGACAGCACGCAAAATTCAGCAAATTTACAATTGAGAGCAAAAACCATATTTCTGTTGATTTGGCCATTTGTATTCCATAAAGCATCTTGATTACAACATGTTTTTGCAGCGTTGAGCAATGTAGCCAATCACAAACATTTCTGTTGATGTCTTGAACGCAACGGCCAATCAGAGGTGTTTAAGTCAGCATTGAAGTGTCGCACGCTTGCAAATATACTCTCGTTATAACATACAATTACATAAGAGATTCAACGCGCAATCAGCTTCATTTTTGCATGCTTGGAGATGCCAAATCCAACATACAGCACGTAATCGGTTCAAATGAACAGTGGTTTGTGAGCGTAGATGCTTTATTAAATAATTTATCAGCAGTGTTTATGTTGGGATGTGTAGGTTGTGCGGTGACAAGTAACTCAAAATTTCCTTGAAACAGTTTTAAATGCGTTTTGAAACAGGAAGCGCATCTCAGACTTTCCCTGCAGTTGGTTCACCATCCGCTTATGATCATAAAATTCATATTTAATGCATATTTAAACATAATTAGGTTACATTTATAAATGACTATAACTCCGAGACCTGCCGCCTTCAATTATTTTAATGGCGAGTGTACACTGAAAGTCTTTGTTACACATCAATATGCTACAGACGTACAGATTTTATTGCTTTTTATTATTATGTATTGTTTTTATCATTGTGTTGTCAGAGGAATTAAAGCTTTTGAGGCTTGCGTTTATGAAGTATCGACATAGTCCATCCTAAAAACTACACTAAACCCTTGTGCATTATCTTGTTTTGGTGTTAATATAGAACAGTCTATTTCAGTAATAATACGGGATGTTACCGTTTTGGTCAAAGTCTGTTTCGGATCATAAATGTGTGCCCCCCCCCATGAAAATGAAATACGTTCTATACGTTCTGGCGACGGTCGTGATACTTTGCACCGCCACAGTATTTTTTCCATTATAATTTCCCAACCTTAAATAATTATATCTACTAAAGGCTACTGAAGCTCCATGGTAACCATGGCAACAATAAATTTCCACCCTAAAATGGTCGAGTGAAACCCGCATTTTGCGTTTATCCTCCCCTGACCTGCCGGCCATTTTGTGCTAATTGGAGGCAGAAGCAGTGGGCTGCGCTTTCCTGGAGTGATTTGTAGGGTCTCCGAGGAAAGCGTTGGAGTGTGTGAGTCATCGAACAGCCTTATTACACAGTCTCCACTTATCACAGCAGGTGGGAAGTGTTGTGAGCTCCACCATCCAAGAATGAGTGCTGAGCTATGTGCGACAAACGGGTTTCCATCTTAATCAAAACCACTAATAAAGACCGTTCGCAAAAGGAAAACAAAAACATCATTACTGCACTGGCTCTGCATCTTTTGCGCCACACACAGAAATGATACCTTAAATTATGACAATTTGCACCTGACAAAAATGGCTAAAAATACCATTTAATACTAGGGATGAGTTAAAAAAAAAAAAGGACATCGAAACACGCATCTCATCCAATAAAAGCCTCAGATTTCAAATTCCATCAGTGTTTTTACGAAATTCAAACGATAAAAACAGTTTTGGCGCTCTTTAATGTGACGTGGGAGATTTGGTGAAACCGTGAACGTGAACATGTTAAAAGATACAGTACAACTGACCAAAACCCGTATCATGTCTCATGTAATCGCTCAATTAATGCATCAACCTCGGAAAGACGTCAATAGAACAATATTTACCCCAGAAGAGCCATTCAGTGACCACAAACTGGTTAAAAAAATTTAAAACTCTAGATAGGAGGATTTTGGTAAATATATGAACCATTTCACACATTCATTATATCTATTGTTCTTCAGTATTTAATGTATGAATAAATCTGTCAAGTTTTTATGACAGCCAGCATGTTTATATCTCCAAAAACGAATAGGAGCAGAAACATAATTACTTACTTATAAAGTTAATATTATAACTTTATTATTTAAAAAAAAAGAAAGTTTAAGTGTTTGTATACAAATCTGTTAACCTTTAATATTATAGTCATGTAGCATAGTTTACAGCATTGGTTGAGATTTTTTTTACTTTTATCTGATATCCAAATGAATCAATATCGAATTGAATCAGATTCTAATCAAATTGAAAGCTTGTGTATCGAATCACATTGAGAAATTTGTGCAATCGATTCACCTGCCCTATTATATACCATTTTGATTTGGTTTTTGCATAGCAACACCCAAGCAACCACCCAAAACCAGGGGTGTAAGATGTACTAGGAAAATCATCTGAAGTGAAAGCGAGTGATTTTACTCAATTTAAAGTCCAAAGTATCTAGCCGAAATCATGCTGAGTGAAAGAAGAAAAAACTTGCAATCATGATAGGATTTTTTGTCTTGCGCAATTTGATTTCTCTCAATGCAAAGTGATTTAATTGCATAAAATGTTCTGACAGACAGAAAGGTTTTGTTGAGGGTGAAAACAAAAAACGTAATGGCTCAAACACATCCAACTATGTTTACATAGAACAAAAAGCAGCCGAGAGGAGCACAATAACACAGGCAAGTAGCACTCTTTAGGAAATGTAAAAACATTTCTCTCTATTAAGACTTGTCTAACACAAGAAAAAGAGACAAAAGATGAAAAACAAGAGGAAAGGAAGCCGAGGAGTCTCACATTGGCGTGCAGCGCCATCTGTCTCACGAGCAGAGGAAGGTTGCGGTCAGACACGATCTTTGCCACGCTGGTGTCGACCAAACCCTCCAGATCTGAGAGAATGAGACACAGGGTTGACACACACACACACTCACACACAATCTCTTCTGCTTCTCTAGAACACCAAAAAATACAAATATCTGAATGAAAGTTGTTATTTGATCAGTCGCATCACCTTTGCGACACTGCAGTGTGACCAGGTTACTCTCATAGTCCAGTGGCTTTATAAGCACCTCCACAAAGTTGAACTGGCCCTATCAACATCAACACACAAAATGACATATTTAATAAATGATTCAGTGAGAAAGAACGTGGCAAAAGCAGAAATGAAACGTAAACGGACTCTCTCACACACCTTGATGGTGCCCAGTTTGTACTCCTCCCCGGAGTCGTTGTACACCACCACAACAAAGTCGTTCCCGATGTGGCGTTTCTTGTTGCAGCAGCCCTTGTCGCTCTCTCGGTTCGGCATGAGAGTGGCTATGTGGAAAATCGCTGGAGAGAACAAAACCGCTGCATTAGTCAGACGCTGCGGCTTTCACCTCACGAACACTTAAGAGTCCTCAGACACCATAATGAGCTCAACACACTCCATAATGGAGCGCATACACAAACACTCAAACTCCGTGACTGAAGGAGATCAAGTCCATCCTGTACTTCAGAGCTTGAAAGGATTGCCTGCAGTTTTCTTGGGTTTTTCAATGACAATAATAACAATAATACTAATACAATTTAATAAGTTATTAATTGTAAATAAGAATACAAATGCTAACAGTAATGGTAGAATTTGTAAGAAATATTTAATAAAATAATTATTAAAATGAACAGAATAATTGTATTAAGAATGTTAATACAAAATTGTTCTATTATAATTGTTGCTCAAATTCAACAGTAAATGAAGAAATACTGACTAAAAGTATATTCACCGTACTTAAAATCAAGAGAGTACTTTATTTCTGAGTCCTTTCTAATAGTAATAATATCATATAACTATTATGATTATTAATAATAATTATAATAATAATAATAAATGTTAATTATAATTACTAGTACTATTACTATTATTGTAGAATAGTAAATAATTGATAGTTAGAACTACTACTACTACTACTACTACTACTAATAATAATAATAATAATAATAGATTATTATATAATGACTATATTTATTAATAATATATCTTACCTAGTAGTAAGAAAAACTACTACTACTGTCAAGAAATATTAAATAATTAATAAAATAATAAATAAATAATACATAATTAATAATAATAAATAATAAATAATTAATAATTAATCAATAGAATTACTAATAATAATAATAATAATAATAATAATATTAATAATAATAATAACACTACTACTAATAATAATTTATTATGATTATTATTATTATTATTAGTAGTAGTAGTATTATAGAAATAATAAATAATTATAATGATGACTACTCATTAATACTCAGTAATAAGATAATATTAAATAATTGATAATCATAATAATAATAGTAATAATTACTACAACAACTGTTAGAAGTAGGAAACAATATTAAATAATTGGCCATTAGAATTAATAATAATAATAAATATTCTCAATTATTATTAGTAGTAAATTATTCGCATTATTATTCTCATTATATAAAACTAAAATTCTTTATAATAATATAACTTAGTTGTAGTAAGAAATAATAATAAATAATTGTTAACTATAATGACTATTACTACAACCATTTTATTTACTAAGAAATAATATTAAATAATTGATCAAAAGAATGATTAATACATATTCTTATAATATTTTATTATTTTAATATTCAATAATATAACAATTATAATTTATTAAATTGCTATTTGAGTAATGATGATAATTGTGTACTAAATTCTACTACTAGTATTAATAAAAATAATAAATAAATAATGTGATGATGTGACAATATAACACTCACCCTGCATGATGTCATCATGCCAGCAGTAGGTGAACTCGCCGTCGTCTCCGTACTGATCCAGTCCACCCAGGAAGATCTGGTCTGGGTCGCAGTCCTTCAGGTGGATCAGTTTTCCCAGGCCCGTGAGGAACTGTGCGTAGCGGTTGGAGCCATACTCGTTGGACAGTATCGACACCTCGTTATTCGCCTGAAAATAAACAACCATCAATCACACAGACTTCCTTTAAACCAATCTCGAACCGCAAATTGGAAAGAGAAAGATGACTACCTGGCCGGCTCCCACAAACACCACACCGATCTTGTGAGTGTCGTACGGAGGCATCTGATCCAAGACTTTAACGGCACGATCTATGAGCTGTGAACGCCAGACCACACTAGATTAATATGAAGCTCTGCAGCAATGAGGTCAATTAAAAAAAAGAGCCAAAAAACACTAGGGTGCGTCGATTCAATCAATGAGCAACATAAGTAGAAAAGGGGAATTTTTACTGAAGATACACAAAAAAACGGAACAGAATATCAAAGTCAAATAACAATGTGACAGTGAAATTTGATTATATACACAAGTCCACTAACAAAAACGTGCAATTTTTATTATACATAGGTCCTAAAAATGTGCAAAACATAATATCTTATTTCTCTCTTTTGATTAATATGACCCTGATGCTTTCATGAGATTCGTCCAATTATAAAGGATGTAAGAGACACGGTCACCTGAGATTTGGGCAGCAGGAGGGGTTTGTTGGCCTCATTGCCAAAGAACGGAGAGTGATAGAGCTGCAGAAAGACGAAGCTGCAGACAGAAAGAAGAGGACCAAAGGTCAGACTGCTGTAGAGCGCCCATCTACTGAACACACGCTCAACCTAATACCTTTAAAGTCCGACTCGAGCACCCGCGCGGCTTTCATCTGCCTACACACAACTTACCTCATCCCACGGGAAAAAGATCAAAGTTAAAGGTGAAGAAGTTTGGAGAGGATAAGCGTTCGACTCCACTCGATCACGGAGCGTGAGGTCAGAGCAGGAGAAGTGTCCTGAAACGCTCTCCAGACCGCATGAGACACATTAAATATGACTTCGAAAATTAGGACACAACCTGAGACTTGAAATAAATCTTGCCTTGACAGTATCAAACACTGCTAACAATATGGAAAGACATGGTTCGGATGTGTAACCAGCTAAGCACTGAACTCACCCCAAAACTACATAAATATAGTTATTATTTAGGTCTGTCGATTTAACTTGTTAATTAATTAGTTTAAAAATAACACATTAACATGATTTAACGCACCTAAGACTAAATTTGATGGTGATGAACATGAAGCAGGTCAATAAAATGCTGTTAGATGCCTCTAAAATTCAAAATATTGGGAAAAAAAGGCCCCCGGATGAGTCGTCTCATATCTATGATAACGTCGATGATTGACAGTAACTTACACTGATTTTGTGCTAATGTGATATTGATTTTATACAAAAGTTAAACCAGTTAGAATTGTGTTATATTTTTGACAACTGTTGTTCTCCGAGCAAAACACACAGCGCCGTTTCGTTTCCGAATCTATTCGCGTTTTGAGCAAATCAATCCGAATCAATTCGCATTTTGAGCAAATCAATCCGAATCTATTCGCGTTTTGAGCAAATCAATCCGAATCTATTCGCGTTTTGAGCAAATCAATCCGAATCTATTCGCGTTTTGAGCAAATCAATCCGAATCAATTCGCATTTTGAGCAAATCAATCGGGTGAACCAATGATCCGTTCATAAAGAGAGCCATTCATTTCATTCCTGAATCAGCTGTATGAACAAATCGAATTAGTCATTTAGACATTTACTGCCACCTACTGGCAGTTCTAGATTCTTATTTAGAATTTCATTTCGTTGAAAATAATTTCATGTTTTGGGGATGTTGGTAACAAAACCGTTCTGGTCTGTAAATGCATCTAAATACCAATTCAGATGCAGCTTTTGATAAAAATCATGGCGCTTGTAGCCTAAAAGTTTGCGTAATAAATTCAATATTTAATCAAATAAAATATTTCTTTCTAAAGCTAGTCATGTGATGCTTCTTGTTTAACACAATAATGACTTTAATGTATTTTGAGGTCATTTCTCAGCCAAATGTGATGAGATTAATTAAATCGCAACATCATGTAATTAATTAGATAAATTTGAATCGCTTGACAGCCCTGATATAATTATATATGTACATATTATATTTACAGTATATCTATAAACATAAGAGAGACCAGTGATCGATTTATCACTAATTGTTCAATTAATTGTATAAATTGTTCAGTTACAGTTCATGTTCATCGCATGGAAAACGGAAGGATGTTCATAAGGGAAGAAACTACCTCTTTCTTAGAGTATGATCATCCAAACAGGAAGTGTTTCTGAGTGGACCTTCAGACATTATTAGGAAGTAATCGTGGCCGTATCCAAACAGAGATGTTTTAAAATCACACATACAATCTGTTCACAACAGTTTGAAAGGGACTAAACTGCTTTAAGAAAAAGGAAGGCAACAGATCTTAGAGTTTGACCGAATCCCATCAAACGAGAGCGATACGGCCCTGAGGAAAAAGTGTTTACGGGAAACTCACTATGTTTGCTTGGTGTCTGTCTAGAAACAGGATGGCAAGCCTATCGATCGCCTGACTCTTGCAGCACTGAACTTCACAAAGATGGATGGTAGTAATTTTCAGGTAATTCTAATTCTAAAAGGCACCAATTTGAACGCTTTCAACTCAAAAAGCACCTCGCTTCACAAAGTGAGCCGAGCGAGCGGAGAAGGAAGGATGATGTAATGTCAACAGGGGCGACGAATGATGGCAGTAATGAAAAAGAATGAAGCTTTCCAGCCTTATCATTTCTCTCCATATGATGCGTTGCTTTTCCTGGAAATTGTAGCACTTGGCGAGGTGAGATCAACCGGCTGCCGTTCAAAAGATAGTACAGGTGCTTTAACGTTTGCCGAACATAATCAAGACGACACGTACGCCATCCATTACACCACTGAGCGATGGACTGAGCCGTGTGACATTCGCCGTCAGGGAGAGTCGATGGCTTTGAATTGCGGTGTGATTTTTTTAGAGACTAATGCACCATTGTACAGGAGGGTTTTCCTCACATTTTTATACGAAGTGTCACTGTACATGTAATGCACATCTTAATGTAAAACATCTGCTAAAAATGAGACACAACCTCAAAAAAAATAAAAAAAATACATGTTTACAAAAGACCATGATTCAACAGCAACCGCTAAACACTTCATCTTCTGTGCTAAATAACAGTTCTAGGAATTTTACGATGTGTGAATAATAAATAATATGAGAACCGCATGTTCTTGGCCAACCTTCGACCCTCATTATGTATTTTTGTGTTATTAATCAGGGTTATCTTGTAAAAAATTGCCTCTTTAAAGCACATGACAGTGATTGTTGACACACTTTTGGCTGAAAATAGCCTATTTACTGCCTCCATTATCAAACTCTGCCAGGTGCACTTCAATAAATGGCTTTTTTAAATATGCAAGTCAATGTTTTAACTAAGATTTTTGAAATCTAATTGTCTCAACAGGAGAATGCTGGCATCAATTGTCATTAAATAATTTGTATTTTATGGCTGATAACTGTTAAAAACATTAAATGATGAAATTTATTCAAATAAATATTCTAAACAAAATATTTTTTGTCTAAATAACTTAAAAAACGAGCGAAAAATGTGTGTTAAAAAAAGTGTTTAAAAAAAAAATAGCGTTAGATGATGGCAAAAATCATCTAAATGTACAAATAGAGGAAATGTACAATTGAATATCCTATATTATATAAAAATACACTACCATTCAAAAGTTAGAGCTCGGCGTAATTTAATGTTTCTGAAAGAAGTCTCTTCTGCTCACCAAGGCTTCATTTATTTGATCCAAAATACAACAAAAACAGTAATATTGTGAAATATTACTACAATTTAAAATGACTTTTCTATGTTAGAATATTTTAAAGTAATTTATGTGATCAAAGCTGAGTTTCCAGTATCATTATTCCAGTCTTCAGTGTCACATGATCCTTCAGAAATCATTCTGATATAATGAATAGAAACATTTCTGATTATTATCAATGTCAAAAACAGTTGTGCTGCTTCACATTTGTGTGGAAACACTTTTTTTCAGGATTCTTTAAAGAATTAAAAAGTTCAAAAGAACAGCGTTTATTTGAAATAGAAATCTATTATAACATTATAAATGTCTGTACTGTGACTGATCAATTTAATGCATCCTTGTTGATTCTTTTTTTTTTATTTGACTGACCCCAAAATTTTTGAACAGCAGTGTAATATATATATATATATATATATATATAAAGTATATATAATTGTATGTGTAATTTCATGGAAAACACTCAAAAATGAGTTAAACTGAAGGCAGAAAGTCATCGGATTTTGGAACAATGATTTCAGGTTACCTGGGACTGAGTCCTGAGCTCTTCTCTGCATTGGATGGACCTCCTCGGTTGTGGTACGAGTCTCTGTCCATCTTCCTCTCCCTGCGGGACGAGGGTGCGGATACTGAAATGGTGTGTCCGCGGGGTCTGTGTCCAGTGGGAGACAGGGGTCCTGGCTGGGCTGTGGGAAACTCCAGCCTCATCCTGGAGGTGGACGAGGATGTGACGGAGACGCTAGCGCTGGTGCTGGATGAGCCGGCGGATCCAATGCTCTCCCCTGCGGCCTCTCTCTCTGATGGGGCCTGGACCGTCTGGATCTTGGAGCAGAGCACATCTCCACCTGCGGCAATCTGGGCCGTGGCTTTAATAAAAGCCTCAGGGAGCGTCTGGAGCTCCGGGGAGGAACTCGATTTATTGAGAGTTGTGGTGTGGGAGAAGGTGAGGTCAGGGTCATGTGGTCCAGGGCTGGAGAGGGTCAGCGGTGGCTGGTCGATGGGGATACCGCCCTCACTCACTTCCTCTAGTGTCGACTTATCATCCTGACTAGATGTTGAGGAGGACTTGAGAGAATAGACAAGAAATTAATAAACCAAAAGCTAACTTTATGTAATGTCAATAAAATAAAAATGTATTGGCCTGGCTGATATATTAGTTCACTACCAGTGCTGGGGAACTACTGACACCTGACTATATGAGCTGAAAATAAAATAAAATAAAATAAAATAAAATAAAATAAAATAAAATAAAATAAAATAAAATAAAATAAAATAAAATAAAATAAAATAAAATAAAATAAAATAAAATAAAATAAAATAAAATAAAATAAAATAAAATAAAATAAAATAAAATAAAATAAAATAAAATAAAAAATATATAGATGCACACACACATATGAAAAAAACAAATGTTAATTGTCCAACTATAAATTACATACACACACACATATATATTATAAGTATTAATGAATATAAATTATATTAGAAGTTAATAGCCATAATAAAAATAATAATACTTTAATAATAATGTTTTGCATTGCATTACACGTCAAAAAGATCAAATTATGATGGTATGCGTTTATGGTGTTTAATGTAGATTTGATCTCTCACCCTGCTCAGCATGCCAGCTGGTGTCGCAGTGGCGTTCATGAAGATCGGTTCAGAAGGTATGGCCTCAAACTCTTCCACCTCCTTTGACTCAGCTGGTGAAATGGCCGCTCTGCTCCGCCCACCTTCTTCCAACACAACGGAATCTGTGGGACGGCAGCATGTGCACAGTAAACAAGATGTCAACACAACAAACCGTATTAGATCCATGAGCAGAGGAGCGTCTACGATTAGTCTAGAAACTCTCCTAAAGTCACTCTAACACATGCACAGCCACCTGAAGATCAAACCTGCTCAAAGACACTCCGATCACACACACACACACACACACGCTGATCGAGCTGAACACATAAAGCAGGTTCAGTGTGTGATTTGACACTGAAAGGCTTTGCCAGACATGCTGCTTTCAGACACCCAATGAATGTGAAATGGGAGTTGAAGTATGAACGCCGGCTCAGTAGTGAGTTTTCTATGAGTGAAAAAAAAACAACTCTTGAATTTCATCAAAAAATATCTTTAATGTGTTCTGAAGAAGAACGGAGGTCTTACGGGTTTGGCGTATCTACTCTAAATGCTTGTCCAATAATATCCTTACCTTTAAATTCAAAACTTTACTTGCATCAAACTAGTAAAAGTATGATGTACTGTAACTAAAAACATTCAACACTGAGAATATTTAATAGAGATTTCATTTACATATTTGTTCTAAAATTATTTTAAATCTCTAAGATTCTTTAAATTCAGATGAGTTTAATTCAATTAATTTCAATATCTAATTCAATTAAATCATTTAATTGACAGACAGCCGTAATATGAAGGTAAATATTGCAGTTAATTACTATATATTGTTATATTGATGCACATAAATACAATTATTTATAATATTATAATAACAAAAATAGTAATGACACGAACCTTTTCATACTTTAGAAATGAATTTAGCAAACTAAAAGCTGAAAGTTGATTAAAGCAGCTGACAAAATCTGAAAAATACTTTCCTTACACATTCAAGTTCATTTTTAAGCCAAAAAAAATTGATGTTGAATAAAAAAAAAAAAAAATGTTCAGTTAAGTGAAATGTCAGTTAGCAACAACTATATTCTCGATCGACGGCAGAAACATGTCAAAACCTTTCCATCTACATGGTCAGGAATCCTTTTATGTGGGTTAAATTCAAAACACACACATAAAGAGAATACATTACCAGACGACAGAAACTGGGCAGCTTTAGAACAGAAAGACGCCTTTCAGGTCAAATTCATGGATGAAAGAAAAAGAGCGAAGGGAAATGAAAAGAGCTCAAGGAAAAGCAAGAGGAGAAGAGGACAAAACAAAAAACAAAGCGTCCTGAATCAGGAATCATCCCACTGGATCTCAGGCTGTATGGTGATTGGTTGAGTTCATCTTTGATTAGTTGGTTTGTTCTGGACTGTTGAGTGTTAATAAAGAGAGGAAGCTACAAAAACACTCTAGAGCGGCACGATGTGTGCGCGTGTACGTGCTGGAGGCCACATACACACACCAGATACATATCTACCTGCCCAGGAAATACTCCTGTGAAACCTGCCGGGCGAATCAGTGGAGCAGAGAGAGCTGAGCGCGCCCACTGCAGCGACAAACCCCGCACACACACACACACAGAAACCAACACAGGGCAACCCATCAACATCGTATGGACCCAGAGGACAGAACAAAACAACAGTCAAAGAGTTTCAGGCTGAAAGTGTGGCAGATATGTTGGGCGGCCCACTGTAAACGGCAAGAAGGTCTGCAAAGAGGTTCTGACGACAAGCGGTTTATCATCATTACTAGAAATGTGTGTGGATGCTCGTAAACGTGTTCGTTTATTCGCTGCATGTTTTGGCAGAGGAGAGATTAAGAGCAATAAATCACTTGAGATTCAGCTCAGCTCAGTTTAAACGAGTACATTTACAACAGGAATGTTCATATAAAAACGGTAAGAGCTCGACAAATAGACTAAAAAATAAATAAAACTAGCTAAAATTAAAATATATAAATTAATAAATTCATTAATAAAGACATAAATCAATAAGCAAATAAATAAACCAACAAATACATTCACAAAACAAACAAATAAATGAATCATAACAAGCGTCACACACAATGTTGTGTGATTTTATTCCAAACAGCCAAAAGTTTCCTTTCTCGGGAGGAAATGACATGGAAAACTAGCATACTGCTTACTGCATGCTGCACACTAGATACTGCACACGTTCTACTGTCTTCTGAAAAATAGTATGTGAAATCTAATTATAAAAGTAGTCTGTTGTGTCTATTCTAGGAGGTACACAACATGACTGAATTCGAATTAGCATACTAGTTTGACTATTTTTGCCATATAATAGTAAGCATAGTATACTATTCTTAATTTAGCTTTTATCTTCTACTGTAACTGCATACTTACATACTGCTTGGTACACTGGATAAGCTGCTTTATTAAGGCAATGAAATCCAACTGTGATCTTGTAAAATAATTACAATTGTTTTGCATATTTAATATATTATCTGTTTGTGTAAAAATCTCATTTTGTTAAAAAAAATGTTGAGAAATTAGGCCTTAGGCATTAAGTGCTGATGAATAATTGTCATACAAATAATTGTAATTAACGTAACGTAAAATAACATAAAAAAATAAAATATAATATAATATAAAGCAGCCTGAATAAACCCACAAACCTTTCCATTTCCATCTTTCTGTACTTCACAACAGTGTTTAATATTCCTTTGGCAAAATGGGAGTGAAATTGAAAGGAGCTGTATGTAAGAATTTTCCTGTAATGACTCGGGATGTTTTTGCCGGGAAAATCAAAAGGATGTGAAGTTTACTTGCTCCCATGAGCCTCTCCTCTGTTCTATGACACATGAGACGAATGCTTACACGATGTTCAGGAAAGAGCCATTCTGTACTGTCAATGTGTGATGCAAAGAAAAGAGATCAATTCAAACTACAGTCTGAAATATCAAACTATCAAAATGGTATAATATTAATAACCTCATCTGACAACATGATGCCAGTGAATCACAGAGCTCGTTCAAACAGATCCACATCACTATGGGCAGATGCTTCTTAACTGCTGTTTTCTCACCGCTATTATGTAGGTTGTGTGTTTATTTTGTTATCGAGAGGAAAGTGCACAGCACATATTAACATATTTATCTAAACGTCACTCTCAGAAGCGCGATCGAGATGTTGGTTAACAGTATATCAATGCAAAGGTATTTCGGTCCCACTTTATATTAGGTGGCCTTAACTACTATCTTTAGCCTCCTTGTTAGAGCGTCTGACTCCCATGCCGGAGACCTGGGTTCGAGGCCAGCTTCGAGTGAGCGATTCAAACAGGAGCGGTTACATGTACGTGCATGTTTTTACATTGTACTTTTAAAAAATACATACATAATTACATTACAATGTTGACCCATTCCTCAGCCTTTACCCACCCTTAAACCTTTCCCGTATCCACCTCAATAACAGCAAAAGTGTTTTGCGAAACAAAATAATTACAATGTACTTATTGTGTTCATATTATGATGTGATTACATAGTAGTTAAGGTCACCCAATATAAAGTGGGATCAGTATATCAAAAGTTATTTTTACTTTTATGTGAAGAACAAGACTTCACAATGAGCACGTTAGAATCCCGCTCAGTCTCTTGTGCGTTATGTGACTGATTAGGCTGTCCGAGGCTTGCTCGCGTCTCTACCGGTGTTGCTAAAAACAAGGGTTTCTGAATTCTACATATAGCCCCTTTAAACTGCACTATTATTGCAGTTATCTCAAGTGTAGCACAGACAGTAGTATGCTACTCTGACACGGCTTATCAAACTTTGGCTTTCTTAAAATAGTGGAGCACCTGACATATTAAAGTATCTGCTCTGTAAACTCCACTTCAGCTCCATAAAAACATTAGAGAACAGACACTGGAGTTGTGCGGCTCACCGGTGTTGGAGCGCTGGATGGGACAGGGCTTCCCCTGCGGCTGGGGCTCGTCGGCGGGGGCGTCGCTCTGGGGTTCCTTCACCCCGTCCATGGCCATCAGCACGCTGGACAGCTCCTGCAGCGGCAGGTTCCCCAGCTCAGAGGAGAAGGGGCTCGGTGGGTTCTCCAGACACATCAGCCAGCTGGTGTTACCTGAGCAGAGACAAATATTGAGACAGGACTGAGTCAAATATATGCTGCTGGACAGTAAATTGTCTGCACAATATAACAATGACAGTGTGAATTAGATCAATGAAATATACACTTTAACAAACCATTGCTTTAGATGTGACATTACAGTCCTTTACTAAAATTACTGTAATTCGAAAACAAATGATTCGCGGCTTCATGAAGCAGTGTTTTGAAATCGCCCATCAATAGATATTGTTGAATAAAGTTGTTATTTTGGCACACAAGTATTCTCGTCGCTTTATAATATTAAGGTTGAACCGCTGTACGAAAATATGTTTTCGTATCTTTCTGGGGATTGAAAAAGCTTGCTGACGATGCAGGACTCACTGAGCCATCAGATTTCATCAAAAATATCTTAATTTGTGTTGTGAAGATGAATGAAGGTCTTACGGGTGTAGAACGACATGAGGGAGAGGAATTAATGACAGAACTTTCATTTTTGGGTGAACGAACCCTTTAAGACCTCCAGCTGTCTGTTCACACCTTCAACTATGCCGATTTATCCATTTAACCAACATCTGCATCAACATCTGCTCGCCCTGCATCCGGCAAACTCAATTACACGGACACACTAATGAAATATTCTGGAGAGTTTATTGCCTCGAGACACTAGAGCCATTCACATCTTAATTTATACAGAGAGAGAGAAAATAAATTTACATTTATAAATAAATAAATACATTATTTGATTTTATTTCTTATTTTTTTACTTGATTTAATATTACTTATTTGCACACCTTTTTTTTACTTTTGAAAAATCAAGAGGTCAGGGTTGCAATGTGTGAGGTCACTTCCTACATAGGAAAATGTTGGCTGTTTGAAATCAAAAGAAATATGAGCATACTGCTTAATTTTATTTATTTTATAAAAACATTTAAGATTGTGTTACATTTTATATAAATATACATCTATAAAAAAATACTAACTTATTTTATCATATTTTATTTTATAACATGAATTACTTGATTTAATATTACTAGTTTATTTGCACTATGATTTCTCATTATATAGAGAAGTATGGTATAGTAGTAAACTAAAATAAACACTGACAGAGAGAGCGAATGCGAGAGCGGAGGAATAGAAAAATAATACACTGAAGAAAACTAAACCGCACAAAAGCTGTTCAGAGTGCAGCAAGAGCCCTATAAAGCAGACTTGTGAAAGAAAGAAAAAAAAAAAGTGATGGACAAATAGAGAAAAGAGCCAAAACTACAATAGCAACACTCTGAAATGCTCAGGAATATTACTGAAGCAGCATCACGTCATGTGTTATTCTTCAAGAAGCAAAGCATTCAAGGACACGTCGCAGTTAATGCAAAAAAAATAAGATTCAGAGAAATGCTCCCGAGCTATTCTTCATTTAGAGGCAGGCGGAGGAAAGCAGCGTGAGGAAAATCAGGCCCGTGGGCATGGCAGGTGTGAGTCAAACTATTATGAAACTTTCAAAATGGCATGGCAACCCCTGCGGGCTGCATGTGCGCTCATGCGCCACTGAAACGCCCTTGGAATGCAGTTATTATCATTTAATTTTAGTGCTGTGCACAAATGTGTCATAACAGAGCGAGTGGGCGATAATTACGGCCAGGGACAAGGTTATGAGTTAAAGCACGCGTCTGTGGTACCTGAGGGTCTGCGGATGAAGATCTCTGCCCAGCCCTGCGTCAACATGGGCACAAACTCCGCCAGGCTGGACTTGTCTTTGAACGGCGGAGCGGGGTGGGAGGTGGAGGGTGGCGGGTGGTCCTCGACTCCCCTCTGGGACCCCAGTACCTCCAGTGGGGGGCCGGGCGGAGGCAGGGGGCCGCTGTACTCCCCCTCTGGAGACGCCACCAGGGGACTCAGACTTTGAGCTGGACCGGCCCGCAGAGCATGACCACCTAGAGAGAGAAATGAAAGAATGAGCGCTTCATTAATAATGCCCATCTACATTTGACTATCCATACGAGAAGTAATATATACTAGTAGAGCTGCACGATTCTGGATAACATAAGAATCACGATTTTTTTTGGTTTCTTTCAAATCGAGAACATGATTCCCCCACGATTCTGAATATATAACCAAACAAAATGACATGTAATTAACTAGAGGTTCAGACAAAATATAAAAATGTTTGACTGAATTCAAGGACTCATTAATACTCATTTCATTACTGGATGAATCAGTGTTTTTGAATGAATGATTCAATGACTTGAAAAATGAAATGCACTTGTCGCCACCTGGTGGAATAAGATGTAATTGCTACAACCGTTATTTGACGCACCGAGTTCATTTCAAAAGGTCGTTTGCTCTTTTTTTGATATCGCTATCGTAGACATCAGTGTTCATATACCCTAACTTAAAACTTATATCTCAGTACTTCTTTAATAATTTGAATATTTAAGAGAAATAACTAATGCGTGGTTCAAAACTGCTCTCTCTGGCTCTGGCAGCATGAACACAGATTTGAATGTTCCGGTATGATTTTGTCACAGGTTTAAAATACTTGGGCGAATCGTTGTCAAAATGGGTGCTTGAATCGAGATCGAGATCTTTTTGCGATTAATCATGCAGTTCTACATATACTACCTCCACCTTCACCTCCTCCACCTTCACCTCCTCTAACTCCTCCACCACCTTCACCACCTTCACCTCCTCCACCACCTTCACCTCCTCCTCCTCCTCCAACTCCTCCTCCTCCTCCTCCTCCAACTCCTCCAACTCCTCCTCCTCCTCCAACTCCTCCTCCTCCTCCTCCAACTCCTCCTCCTCCTCCAACTCCTCCAACTCCTCCTCCTCCTCCAACTCCTCCTCCTCCTCCAACTCCTCCTCCTCCTCCAACTCCTTCTCAAAAGATGATATTTTGAAAAATACTGGAAACCAACAGTTGCCACTGACTTCCATAGTATGAAAAAAAAAAAGTAGTCAGTCAACTGTTTGGTGACCAGAATTTTTCAAAATATCTGCTTTTGTGTTCAACAAAAGAACGAAACTCGCAGTTTATAAAATAAACGCTCATTTCTGGGTGAACTATCCCTTTAAAGTTTTAGTAATTATGTTGTGTGTTTGTCATTTTTATTATTAGCAGTATTTTAGTACTAAATGACAAAGTCATTTTGGTACTTTAACTATCGAAATATTAGAAATGTCTATCAATGAACCGAAGCGAAAGTTATTATCTAATATTTTTATTTTTCATTTCAGCTTTATTTGAATGAACAAATTATTTTTAACAGTTTTAGTTAACAACAACACTGGAAATTTAAGCAGTTATTCACTATGAAATCAAGTCAAAACATTGCCTCATATATATATATATATATATATATATATATATATATATATATATATATATATATATATATATATATATATATATATATATATATATATATATATATATATATATATATATATATAGAGAGAGAGAGAGAGAGAGAGAGAGACATCCCGTCTACATTCTTACATCATGATGTCAAGTCACATGACACGCAAGAACCAATGAGGTTTGATGTTACTGACGCCTCGCCATATTTGACTTGAGTGAATAACCACTTTCATTTCGCTGTTGAGCAAAAATTGCCATTTTTATGTGGTAATTTCTCACCATTATACAGTATGACAAAAATATGATGAAAATGTGTAAGTTTCCATTGACTAAATCTAGACTAAAATGCTCAGACATTTAGACAAATAGGACAAGATTGACTAAATATGATTAAAAACTAAAAGTTGACACAGAACTAAGACGAAATTAAAAAATATCTGTCAAAATTAACACTATTTCACAGATTGTCTCTAAAAATGTCGACACAAAGTAAAGTGTTTGCTCTGGCTCTTGTTTTTTTTTTTTATTTTGTTCCATTATGCTTCTTGTTGACATTGTACAGGGAGAATATGGCGGTTCGTCGGTGTGGTATTTGTCCCGCCCCTCCTCCACTCTGATTGGATGGCTGAGTAAAAAGTGACTACGTTTTACCCAAAGATGAACATTCAACTCTCGGCGACCGGTAAAAAGAGCTTCGTCACGCTGCTGACGTTTTATAAACGCGGCGCTCCCATTGAAAACAGTAACACTAGTCTCAGGAAAAAAACTTTGACGTCTTAAAGGTACAGTAGCAAACCGACTATTTAATTCTGTGTGTCAGAATGTGGAAAATGATCATGAAAACGTTTGGAGCAAGAAAAGTGCAATATGGCCATTTAAATGAATCTGGATGCAGAGGATGTAAGTGGCACCTGATATGGAGCGGACTCGTGTGCGAGTGGTGGTGTTGATCTGCTGGCCGGACTGGGACTCTAGTTTAGCAGGAGCCTCTTTCGTCTGTCGAGTGTGAAGTGACGGATCTGACCTGCAGAAGATACACATATGGATTTGTTTTTATGCCTTCCCTACATTCCCATCTTCAGTCTCTCTAATGAGACCAGAAAACACTGTGTGGAAACATTCCCAAAGAGAAAAATCCCATTACGGGGACTAAATAAAGACTTGATTCATTTCTAATAATGCCAAACAGTCCTATTTCAGGGTTAGAGTTAGACTGAAGAAGATATAATTAGATTTAGGGAACAAGAAGTAAAGTGAAAAAGTACTATAGCAGTATCATGGTATAGTGATAGTAATACCATGTTACTTTGAAAAGTACCAGTGCATTTTATACCCAGATACTTAAAAATGACTATGCTCAGGTCCAAAAATTATGGTAATTAGCAAGATACTCATTGGTTGATGACACACGGTTATTGTGTTTAAATGTTTGTAACCTGGTCATTTCTCCTCCGGGTCTCTCCGCCATGTCCAGACCCAGAAGGGCTTGGGTTCGCGACCCGCCGCTGGTTGTTATGGTGACTAACTTATTCCCAACCAGCCAAGTCATACTGGGTCCACCGGATAACAGGAACTCTGCAATGGGAGACCTGAGAGAGAGAGAGAGCGTTTAGGAAGTCGATCACTCATCTTTATTTATGGTCACACGTGGCCACAAGACACTGGAGACGCTACTGTGAGAAAAACACATCCATCTATGACAAGAGTTTGCCGCTCGTACTGTTCTCACGCTACAAGTAGATGCTACACTTTGCAAAACAACTGGCTGAATGAGAATATGGGTTGATTTGACTGTTCACAGAGAGAGCTAAACAACTATTGTAAGACTGACTGAAAAATAAGTTAACTCTGGAACAAAAGGTGGATCAATGCAGCTTTCATCCGGCCTGCATCAGCAGAGATGAAAGAAAAAATACCATTTAAAGGTTTGCAAATAGAAACCGAACAAAAGGAAGGTCAAGCAATTACAGCTCTACCTAAAAGTGTGGAAACCAACCTAAAACAAGAGAAGAAAAAGCAGACAAAACTGCAGCTCTACATGCATCTTCAGTGAATTTAATCATTTAGCAGAACGAGTTGCAATTGAATGAAATTACAACTGCTTTAGTTTAAAGTCAGATGGTAAAATAGCTTTTGGTGCATTGATGCAAGACCTAAAAGATCATTACCTGGTTTCACAGACGAGGTTTAAGCTAGTCACAGACTGTTTTAACGGAAAGGAATTTTCACTGACATATTTTAACATGTCTGCGCCATTGTTTCGTCTCAAGATTCACACCAGTAATGTTTTTTCTAAGGCAAATTTATAAAAGTAATTGAATTAAGGCCTAATCCTGGCTTAGTCTAAACTCTGTCTGAGTTTTTGTTGCCATACAAACATGAAAATTGACTTCTAAAAATAAAAATGAAATTTTATTGTTTTCGTTTAAAATAGTAGTTTTTAATATTCCTAAACATGATAAAAGCGCACACAATAACTCATTTCAGTTCGAGGTAGGGAAATTATTATCCTTTTATATTATTTTATTTAATTTTTTATTTTGGTTTTAGCATGACAAAAAAAAACAACTACTAAATGTTTCAGTTTGAAGAAACTGCATTTATTATTAGTACTATAATTATGCTAAAAATTCTCTTTTATTTCCTTTTTCTAAATTGCTAAAATAGTTAATCATTGTTTAAGTGTAAAGTAGGGCAATTATTACATTTTATTTTACATCCTTACAATAGGATGAACATTTCATCCTATTTTTTAAAAACATGATACTTTTTTTCAATTAGTTAATTGTTACTTAGTTTAAAACAGGGCTGTCAATTTAGTGCATTTATAATTATTTTATTGTTTGTTATTAAATAAAAATATATACACAGTCTTTCAAAAGTTTGGGATCGGTTAGATTTTTTTTTAAATGTTTTTTTATGAAGTCTCATGTTATAAACTGCATTTATTTGATAAAAAATACTAAATAAATAAATAAATAAATAAATAAATAAATAAAGTAATATTGTGGAATATTATTACAATTAATAATAACCGTTTTCTATTTGAATATATTTTAAACTAATTTATTCCAGTGATCAAAGCTGAATTTTCAGCATCAGTACTCCAGTCTTCAGTGTCACATGATCCTTCAGAAATCATTCTGATATGATGATTTGATGCTCAAGAAACATTTCTGATTATTATCAATGTTGAAACTTTTTTTGTTGAGTATTCACTGACGAATAGAAAGTTCAAACAGCATTTATTTGAAAGAAATCTCTTGTAACATCAACGTTGTGTTTTCACTGTCACTTTTGAATTTAAAGCATCCTTCGAGAATAAAAGTAGTATTTTTCTTAGTATTAATTTCTTAAAAAAATAAAAAATAAAAAAAGCAACCTTGATGGAGCAGAAGAGACTTCTTTCAAAGGCCTTAAAAATCTTACAGATCCAAATTTTTCAAATATGAATATACATATAATTTGACACATCAGATAAATGTTGAATGAGGACGCATGAATAACTGTATTTTTATCAGATTTAATTATCTTCACTTCATGGCTTTTCTCAACAAATACGGCTATTCAACTGCAAATATTGATTAATTCACCTGGTAAATCTGCAAATCCAGCAGCTAATCGGATTAAATTAGGACTGTAAATGTAAAGTAAGTTTAAAGTTGGGCATCACATGACCCCACACACCTCTTGGGCAGAGCAGAGAAGTTGGAGAAGACGTATCGCGCCATCATGTCCAGGCAGGTCTCGGTCAGCTCCAGATGGACCGTCTTCAGCGCGTCGTCTGCCTGCATCACAGCGTTCTCGTCGGCCGAGCCCAGGCTGCAGGTGGTGGTGGACGTCTGCATCCTGCACAGGACGGGGTCAGGGGTCACACACAGGCATCAGGGTTACAGCAGGTAGAGGAGAGGTCACAGGGGTCAAAGAATAAACCAGGGGTCAGAGGTCAGACTCAAACCAGCTCAAAATGGTGCTAGTAAAGTCACACCATCTCAGCTAGTCTGACACAGTGTCCTAACCAGACATGATGCGAGCAGAATTTAACAACTGATTCCAATTCAGATTCACTTGATTGACATTTCACTTTGGGCGGAGCTTAGTAACGTAAACACCAAGATATTTTAACACTTGTCGTTAAAATATCTTGGTGTTACGGGAGTAAAATATTTACTCACGTGACTGTGAGTCATGGCTGTTTAGGACACCGTGTGACGTTTGAGATGAGAGTTTGTGCATTTTGTAAAAGCGTAAAGATGCGGAAGAGTCAGAGCGGGTAATGAATCAGATTCAGATGTTGAATGAAGCTGGAGTGGCCCACTGAAAACACACATACATGCAGTTAAAACACACAGACTCACTCCATGAATCAAATTAGAAACACTACGGTGGTTCATTTTTGTTTTAAAGGAATAGCTCACCCAGAAAACTACTCACGCTGCAGTGTTATTGTTACTTAAACCTAAAGCTGACATTAATAAGTCATTTTATTTCAATGAAAATTAGAAATATTGCCTTGGAAACTAATTTAAATAGAGTTTAAGTTAAAGTACTAATATTATAAAAAAAAATAAGTGACAAAGTTATATAGAAATTAGTGCCGTCAAATCGATTAATCGTGATTAATCGCATCAAAAGTTTGTAAATATGTAGTGTGTAGTGTGTACATACACACACATTCATACAGATACATACACACACACCACATATATTTACAAACTTGTGTTAGATGTGATTAATCGTGATTAATTGCGATTAATTGATTCGACATCTCTAATAGAAATATTTTTTAAACTACTAAAGATGACAGAAGCGCATCAAAAATGAATAAAACTCCAATGAAAACTGAAAATATAAAACTAAAAGCTAGTTCAAAATATTAATACTAAATATTATATAAACAATACTAAAATAACACCACATGACTACTTCTTGGTTAGAAAAAAAGCTCCAAAATGGTTAAAATACAGATTACCTTTCCTAAAAGTAGTCCATATGACTCAAATTTAAGTGATGATTCACTGTAAATCTCATTCGTACACTGAAATGACACGAAATGCCATTGGTGTAGTGACCAATCGTGTCGTGTTATTTTATATGCATGAATATGAATGAATTTCCTTTTTGCCAGAATTTTCATTTTTGGGTGAACGATTCCTTTATTCATTTTGTTTAGTTGAAGGCCTTTCTGTTTTTCTCTTAGTGACACAAAACTGGGGCTGTAAAACTGACAGACTTGAGCAGGAGAGAGCATAGTCAGACAAAAGCCACGGAAAAGTTCAGCACGCACACACACACACACACACACACACACACACACACACACACAGCAGTGTGATTATCTAGATGATGGCATTAATCTAAGACAGCCATCAGCATCCTGCTCTTCGGTAACCATGGCAACCGCATCCCGAGGGAAATCAACCGAGTCCAAATCATCTCCATACACCAAGACGGCACACCTCCGTCAACACACAGCGTCTGTGAGCTAAAGCGCTTTTGACTTTTACATCCACTCTCTGACTCTGAGAAACGGGCACAGCTGAACAACACTGACACGACACACAACAAATGCTACAGTCTTTGCCCGTGTGTGTGTGTGTGTGTGTGTGTGTCTACTGCCTAACGATCCTGGTGATGATGAGTAAATGGCAGCGATTACCAGCAGGAAGTTCAGCGATTCCTCAAATCAAGTGTCTGGTTGAGGAGACGTGTGCCAGTAATGATCAGACGCACCTTCTGGATGATAAAACAAGCAAAGAAATGTTCCTTACGTATTTGACACTTCTCATGATTCAGGGTTGTTCTGGGTGGTTGCTGACAATCACACATCTGGTGCAGCGTGTCTATAATTGAGGTATGAAAAAGCCCAACTCTGAGGTACTCATGAGTATGTAATCAACTAAAGGCCATTTTCATTTATTCACAACGGGGAATGAGGCGAGAATGGAAGGATATGACTGCATGTGGGCGTCAGAGACCACAAACACGCTCAACAAAAAACACAAACAACTACTCTAGAGTTTCAGCACGACCTGCGTCATCCGATGTCGCCGTTTCATAAACAGACAGAACGTCTATCAAAATAAGAACGATTTTCTGTCTGTATAATGATACAGAAAGAGCACAGAATGACACTGAAATTCAGCTTGAGGAAAAGGCGCTTAAATGTCAATATTTCACACTGTGTTAAGATCGTGACGCGGGAGTTTATCTGTGGTGTGCACCTCTACACCATCCTTAAATACAAAAAAAATAATAATTAAAATATTTAATACTTAAATACAAAATGTAAAATAATTATTCATATTTTTATTTATTTTGCATTTACCTTTATTTTTGTTAGATTAAAAAGTAAATAATTATACCTTAAAATGTGTGTGTGTATATATGTGTATATATATATATATATATATATATATATATATATATATATATATATATATATATATATATATATATATATATATATATATAATTAACTTTATATTAAAAGGAAAAAAACATTAATAAATTATATTTTTCTCAAATATAAAATATTTTTTTACTATAGAACACAATATTTACTATACATTTACTCTATACATACACAAATAAATGCATATATAATTAGCTATTTTAAATAAATGATAGAATAATTTAATATATAAATTAAATAAAAATATTATATAAATAAATAAATAAAAATATTATATAAATAAATAAATAAAAATATTATATATATATATATATATATATATATATATATATATATATATATATATATATATATATATATATATATATAAAACTTTATATTAATCAAACAATTCTCTAAAATAAATGAATAAATTGTTTTATAATCAAACTGACCCACACACATTTTTAAAGGTCATTTCCAGCAAACGAAATGCACATGTTAAAGGAAATTTAACTAATTTCATGAAGGACAGAGGCTTTAAATCAACTGTTCACAGTTACTGTAATGCTCTTACAATAGAAGTAAACAGGGCAAAGTAATACATTTAAGGTAATAAAAACTTTTCATTCACATCAGACATTTCAACATGTGACTAGTATGCTAGAATCACTTTCTTTACTTGTCTTGACCAGGTAAAGTCACCAAACATTTGCATGATACTTTACAGTTCAAATCGCATTATTAAAGTTCTTTCGAGCTGTGCATTTTTGCATTCAAGCCCAAGAAGTGAATGAACTTCCGCTGTAAATGTAAACAATCTGATGGAAGGTCAAGGTTATTTTCTGTAGTAATGCTGTCGATCGAGATTAAGCTGAATCTGAAACATTCCTTCGGCTGCTTTTGCTCAAGGCCACAATTGACTTTTTCCTCACTGGAATCAGTCCAACAACCTTCCAGTTACCTGTCCTGAGCCTTAACCAAATCAACCAGCACACACACACACACAGAGACAGAGAGAGACAGAGAGAGAGACCCAGTTTGTGTCCATACTTGTGGCCGTTCAGCTGAAGTGGACGCCTCATCTCAGAGTCAAGCTTCAAAAGCATGAACTAAAGAGCTTTGATGTCAATTTTTTGCAGATTTGAATTTCCAGATTAAAAAAAAAAATCTAACCAAGATAAGAATCTGTTAAATTTCTCTCAACTGCATAACACGTCCATTAGGTCTCTGAATCCTGGGCGTCCAGTACAGCTGATCATATCAAACCCTTCTTTTGATATAACGACATTCAGTTGATCTTTATCAAAAGGCACAATTTCCCACATAAACATCTTTCCACACACTGAAAACGTTTCACCGTTCACCATCTCTATTAGCTGCGGTCGGGTGATTGTTGATGAGCGTGGAGTAGATGATGCGGTTTGTCGCTGTAATTGATTGATGCAATAAGCGATGAATATAAATGAATTTAGAGCATATTGGTCTCTTCACTGGATCTCTACCGTGCAATTAATATTTGATTCATTTCGAAGGGGAAAACAGAAAAAGTTTCCCAGTTGATTTATGAGATACTAAAGAAACTGCCGTACATTTTCCTCATGTTGGCTTTAAACTCAGGCTTGTGATTTACATCCATTCCAGAATTGGCTTGCTTTTATTCACCAATGTTGCCAAAATGCAATTAATCATAAAGAGCGACCTTGAAATGATCCAAACAAAACCCCATTGGCACTGAAATACTTTAGGCAATTAGTAAAGCGATGACAGGGTAATCTAGATAATGAAACAAATATGCCGTGTGAAATCCCTGTCCTTGTTAATAGCGGACCGTCTATTCACTACCATACTGTAACTTGTAGGCAGTGAACTGATTAATAGATTTTATGCTAATTAGATGCACTGGGTTAATGAAACACAGACGCTTGGGGGTGGAATATTACTTGAAATCTCCCTCTGACAGGATGTTGCTGTAAATCTCTTCTGATGCTATGCTGCCCTCTGCTGGTTGTGTGTAAATGAGTTAACAAGTAGCAGGAGCACATGGAGACTAGACTTGTGTTTTTTCCACACAACAAACTGTACATGAAATGTGTGGTTTGAAATGACATGAGGCGAGTAGATGATAATTTATATAAGCACTAATAAAGTTGTTTCATTGGGTAGAAAAAAAAAAATGGAGGAACAGCATTTGAAGAGGGCGTCAGTGTAGCATTTTCAGTGTGTTTTCAGCATTTTTGCAACTTTTTGCACTGTTCATGGTTTAAAATGCACTTTGGATGGATACTTAACCTGGATCATGTGTGAAGAGAGAGTGAATATGATGTGAATAAGTGAAGGTTAAAACAGGCCCAAACAAGCTCAACAAGTGGAGTGTGCCCCCTGGTGCCTGGGAGCTGAATTATTGCCGTCCATCTCATTCAACAAACCGCAAAGACAGAGAAGCTAGTCGTTATATTGTGTGACTGTCCGCCTACTTTCACTTTTTCAATCGTGCATGCTTCCCATGTACGGTACAGAGCCCTTGAAGGGACATGGGGATAGGGGAAAAATAGTTAGGAAGAAATACTATATTTCAATGCTTGTGCACTCGCTCACAAAACTTCTCATCTCACAAAAATATTGTTCCCCAGAAAAACTTCACTCAGAAAAGAATGAAGTTTTTGGGAGTGAACGTAAAAGTTTTGCGTGAAAACGTAAAAGTGTTGCATGAGAACGTAAAAAAGTTTTGCATGATAACGTAAACGTTTTGCGAGAGGCGGTAAGTTTTGCATCACAACGTAAAGGTTTTGCAAGAAAAAGGAAAAGTGTTGCATGAGAAAGTAAAAGTTGAGAACGTAAAAAAGTTTTGCACGATAACGTAAACGTTTTGCGAGAGAAAATAAGTTTTGCATAACCTAAAAGTTGAGTGAGAACGTAAAAGTTTTGCATAACGTAAACATTTTGCGAGCGAATGTAAAAGTTTTCCAAGATAACGTAAACGTTTTGCGAGCGAACGTTTTGCGAGCGAACGTTTTGCGAGCGAATGTAAAAGTTTTCCAAGATAACGTAAACGTTTTGCGAGAGAACGTTTTGCGAGCAAATGTAAAAGTTTTCCAAGATAACGTAAACGTTTTGCGAGAGAAAATAAGTTTTGCATAACCTAAAAGTTGAGTGAGAACGTAAAAGTTTTGCATAACGTAAACATTTTGCGAGCGAACGTAAAAGTTTTCCAAGATAACGTAAACGTTTTGCGAGAGAATGTAAACGTTTTGCGAGCGAATGTAAAAGTTTTCCAAGATAACGTAAACGTTTTGCGAGCGAACGTTTTGCGAGCGAACGTTTTGCGAGCGAACGTTTTGCGAGCGAATGTAAAAGTTTTCCAAGATAACGTAAACGTTTTGCGAGAGAACGTTTTGTGAGCAAATGTAAAAGTTTTCCAAGATAACGTAAACGTTTTGCGAGCAAATGTAAAAGTTTTCCAAGATAACGTAAACATTTTGCTAGCGAATGTAAAAGTTTTCCAAGATAACGTAAACGTTTTGCAAGAGAACGTAAACGTTTTGCGAGCGAACGTAAAAGTTTTCCAAGATAACGTAAAAGTTTTCCAAGATAACGTAAAAGTTTTGCGAGAGGGCGCAAGTTTTGCGAAGTATTGCAAAAGCATTTAAATATAAATTTTCCTCCCATCACTTTTTTCCCCTCAGCATCATATCCTTTAAGGGGCTCTGTAGTACTGTCATTTGTTCATGATAAAAAAAAAATTGAATGAACACCATCACAAACAGCACAATAAAGCACGGTAAAAGAAAATACAAAATAGGGTTAGGTTCAAATCAAAACAGATGCACGCAAGTCATTGGCCAGCCTCAGCGCATGCAGTCAACATTACCATCAATGAAACAAAAGAAAAAGACAAAACCCTCCTCCAGCATGCACCCTTTCCTGCCCAATCAGAATTAGGCCAACCCAGATGTCCACGCCCACCCCGCATCGCCAAGACAACACCCCGCCCCGAATGCCCAAGCCCCACCCACCGTCCCTGCATACAGAAAAGGAAAAGTAGGGATATAAAATCGGTTGCTGAGGTTTGAGGTTACCAAAAATGCTCTACCTGCGCACCGCATGCTCGGACACACTGATGCTTCGGGAGCGGAAGGCGTCCATGGCCGACAGATCTTTCAGGTCTTTAACGGGAGAGTTTGCGCTGGGGCCTTGCTTCGCCACTTTGGTCGTCCGCAAACTGCCCCGAGGGCAAACGAGGTCAGGTGAGCGTCAGGGTAAGGTTGGGGGAAATTAGAGGCATATTTTAACCACGTCGGCATGGGTGGATGGGGGAGTGCGTTTGGTTGTGGAGTGTCACGAAAGGGGCCAGCGACCAATCACAGGTGACGGATCCGAGGTGTCGGCACCCCCCCAAAACCACACCCACCACGCATGGCCCAATCAGAGGAGGGGGGAGGGGTCAAATAAGGAAGTGAAAGGAAAACAAAGTAACTTGGTCAGCAGTGCACACTGAGAACCAGGAAACAGGGACGACATTTAAGAACGAAAAAATAAGAGGAAACCGAAAACTGGAAGGAGAAACAGCATAAAAAAGATCAAAAGACACATAACAAGGCATAAAGTAAGCAATATACTGTCAGCATTCTACGAAAGGAATGAAAGAGTAGGAGAAAATAAAAGATAAACTCTTCAGAGAGCACAAACATACTGGAACAGGGAAGAAAAAAAAGCACTGAAACACTGCAATGATCATTATACTGGAAATTAATAGCAATAGGAACACAAACAGTGATATGATCATGTGTATGTGTGTGATTTAATACAGCAAATAAACACAAATTAATGACTGGATGAGGTGAAACTAGAAGCTGGAACTGAGAATGCGAGGCCTAACAAACCAGAAAGATCAGAAAAAGGAAAAAAATTCTAATTAATGCAAGAATAAGTATTAAATTTACAGAAATTCATAGACTGTGATATTGTCTTAATATGGTGATGGCAATTCGGTTATTGCCTTTACAATAATCCTATATAATCATAACATGGCCGAGTTTTCATTCATATCTGAGCATGTAAATGTGTAGGTTGATCTTTCTCTTTCAGGCTTTTAATTCAAAGTTCCAGCTTCAGTGTCAGGACAAGACACAGGACTTACGAAAGGAATACAATAAAAACACTGAAAATGAACCTGGAATATGTCAGGACAATGAGATTAGATGGCTTTGTGGCACTGGACATTGATCATGGACTTTATTAGTGATAAGCCTGGGAAAAACTCCTGTTCTTACAATAATTGCAATGCATTGATGGCTGCATCGGGACTGCTGGTTAAAATGGTTTAGCAAGTCGTTACCGTGGAAATTTCTTGTTAAAGTAAACTGGTTTATGGGATAGAGGCTGTTTTTACACCCAATGCACAAAGTGAAATGAAGAAAAGGGGATACAGAGAATGAATAAAGTAGAAAAGAGTCTGCTTATTGCAAAATAATAGGGGATTAAAAAAAAAAGAAGCCTTCAGTTACTAGGCAGGACTGTTAACCTCTAGTTTATTGGTCCCTTTGTTAGACATCATGTGATGGGACTCATTAAACATCAACAAGATTGAGAGCTGTGTGTACTTCTTTGTATTCAGGGTTTCTTCAACTATGGCCATTTTAGAAATTAAATTCCATTGAAAAAAAAACAACTTTAAACTTAATTTAATCAGTCTACTAACAACGTCCAACAGTGTATAACACTAATATATATATATATATATATATATATATATATATATATATATATATATATATATATATATATATATATTAGTTAGACTACTAACTTTACTAACAATATTAGACCACTTTGCGCTATTAGATTATTTTTATGATTAATTTATCATTTTAAGGCTGGAAATCTTGCATTAAAAGCAGTTAAGCAGCATCAAAACTAAAAGGTCTTGCTAAAAAAACTCTCCGAAACAGTTTTAATGTGACCTTCACAGTGACTTCTCTCAAACAGCGTCTCAAAATCTATTAGCCTGAGAAATAAAGTGGCTGTAGTTGAAGAAACACTCTCATAAATGAACGTGTTAATGGTTTTGATGTGACAGTCACTGCTGAGACACATGACGAGGGAAAGAAAGAAACAGAGAGAGAGAGAAATGAAACCGATAGGAAAAGAAAGAGAAAGAGACGTCCTACAGTCAGTATCCGTGAGTGGACGTGAGAACTGATGTTCTGACTTAATCAGACACAGAGCCAGAAATCACGGCACTACCACCAAAAAATGAACCAATGAGGCGCCTGTATGACTCCGAGTCCTCCCAACGGTGAAACCTGACATGATGCGGCTGTACGTGAGCATGTGTGTGTGTGTGAGAGAGAGTGTGTGTCTGTACCTCTTGGGCCTCTCGTTCAGGCTGGTGCTGCGCGCTCTGAAGCTGCTCTGCTCGTGCGTGTCATCGAACGGCAGGAGAGCGTTTGAACGCAGACCCTAACGACACAAAACACTTCAGGTCCACACAAACAGATCTGTGAACTCTGAACACAAGAGCACAAAAGTCCCAGCGCCCACCTTGGTGATGTACTGAACGAAGTCTTTCCTGAACGGCAGCCTGCAGCGTATGAACCACATGGCGATCACATGATGGGCTAGAGACACTATGTACTGATTAAACCTACAGAGAATGGGAGAAAAACAAGAAAACCACTAAAGTATTTCATTCAAGTATCATTCAGCCTTAAAAATATGCTAACCGAGGTTGCATTTATTTGATCAAAAATACAGTAAATCAGTAAGACTGTGAAATATTACTACAATTTAAAATGGCTATTTGACATATTTATTCCTGTGATCAAAGCTGAGGTCTCAGCATCATTACTCCAGTCTTCAGTGTCACATGATCCTTCAGAAATCATCCTGATATGATGCTCAAGAAACATTTCTGATTACTATCCATGTTTAAAAACATTTGTGATTTGATGACACTCACTTTGAAGGGTTGGTGTACGGCAGTGATATGGCAAACACGCTAACATACTGCTCAGCTACAAAGTTAGCATACAGATGTGGGAGCCGCACCAATGCTGCAGACGAAAAAGAGTGGTTGTGTCCTAAATCATTTGCATTTCTAAACATATTACTCTATTCCGATTGGTCAGAAGGTGAGAATGAGCGGGGTAAGGCAAAGAAAGGCTTGCACTCACTGGACAGGAACTCCAGCATGGGTGACGCCATGGCAACGGTTGCCGAGATGTGCGTGAGCTTGACGATGAGGGCTGGCAGGAGTTTGATCATGATGTCAGGCATCTCCACGGTGCACATGGTCAGAGCCACCACACACTGCTTAGCACAGCGGTAAATCAGGCCTTTCTCCAAACACTGAACCAGCTCCCTCTGAGACATCAAGACACGACATCAACTCTGCTATAAACACTGTTAACAAACTCCTATATGCACATTAAAACAAAAAAAAAGTCATGTGACTGAATTATTCTCTCAGATGATCGCCTGCTATGAACTGTCTGGCGCGCTGTCGCTCCAGAGATCGGGCATCTGCGACCAACTAAATAATAAATCTATACTTCAAATGACATAAATGCAAATCAATTTATATTTAATTCAAATATAATTAAATATTTATTACCTTTAGGCAAATTTAGATTTAATTTAAAATTGCTAGACAAAACATTCTTCTGTAGGCATCCTCAATATTAAAATTCATGATATAAAAAACAACAATTAATTTTTAGTAGGGTTTGGTTTAGATTGTAGCGGTGTTATTTTAGTATTTTAAATATTATATAACATTTATTAATATTGTAATTATCAAATAAAAGAAAAAAGTTAAAAAGAATTTAAAAAAAAAAATATATATATATACATAAAAAAATAGAGAGAGAGAGAGAGAATATAATTGATATAAAAATGTATTTGATTCATTTTATCACATCATTTATTATTTATTTATATTTATTATTACATTTATTTATTTTTCATTTCTATATATTTGGACCTCCATATGTTTTTGATTATAATTTCCATTTTCATTTTAATATTAGTTAAAGTTTTAGTAAATTTGGTGTTCGTTTTATTGATTTTTTTACTTTAGTTTTTAATTTACAAGAGGTTCTGGCAAAATGTTCATTGCTGCAGAGCATTTAAAATGTGTAATTAAATTGAATGAATAAAAAAAGAAAGAAAAAAGGAAAAGTCAGTTTGAATGAATGATTCAATGACTCACCATAAATACTTCACCGTTTCATTACTGAATGAATCAGCGGTTTTGAACGAATCTCTTTAATGAATAATTCAATGATTTTTAAGTCACTCATCGAGATGTAATTGACACAATAGTTATTTGAGGTGCCATGTTATTTTCAAAAGGTGATTTGCTCCATTTTGATCGCTAGAATAGACATCAGTGTTTATATCTGAACTATAAACCCTTATCCCAGTACTTCTGTGATAATATGAATATTCGTAACACAGAAATAATGATACTGTGTGGTTAAAAAGCGGTTTGTGAAGCCGTTTCAGACAACTGCTCTCAGTGCAAACAGATCTGAACGTTCACAGTTATCATGGTTGTTAAAGACATTGACGTTTAGGTAAGAGATCGTGTGGGTGTTTGAATCGAGATCGCGCTCTTTTAACGACTAATCGCGCAGCTTTCCTGGTCATTTAGACCGCGGGGTCACCTGTCGGGACTGCTCTAGGTAGCTGTGGTAGGACGTGATGGCAGTGAGGACAGGAACCACAGCCAGCTGAACATCGGTGAGGGAGAATCCGTCAGGAGTCTTCTTCAAACGCTCCGAAATCAGACGGTCCGTCACCTGCAAACAAGCACACTCTCAAATCAACTGGTTTCCAAAAGTTCATTACATTTAGTTTTAGTTACATAAGTGTTTATTTTTACCATCAAGCAGAGAGTGGAGCACAGATGATCGATGTTGCACGGGGACGTCAGTATCAGAACTTTGTACTGGATGGTGCAGGACATCTTATCCAGAACCAGCTTCAGAACCTTCCAGTCAGTCTCCTACAAATCAAACAAACACATGATCGGCACTAACAAAGCACTGCTACTAGCCGTTTATGATGCAAATGTGAATATACATTAATACACAGATTTATATACTATGTTTCAGTTTGTATCTCTCCTCACGTATGGCTTTAACACAGTTTATGCTTGTTAGGCACATCAAGTTCATTTGTATAGTGCATTACACACATGCCAGTTACTCAGATTGGTGTTAATGATGTTTATAATGAATGTCACTGCCCTTTATGTCTTTAAAATTTACATTTTCTTGTGTTAATTAAAATATTACAAAAATACTATATGTGGTAATTGTATTGAAACTGTATTTTGTGGAAGACCATCTCAGCTGTGTGTGTTCGCGTACCATCTTCAGGCACTGGAGCAGCACGCTGAACGCCAGGCTGTAGGGCAGACAGGCTGTACGAATAGATGAGGGCGGAGCTGCTGGGGTGGGACTTCCTGTCGGTGGTGACACAGTTCCTGCTGGCTTCTTTTCGGACACTCTCTTCTCAGACTCACTGAAAACCAGACATTTAAGAAGAGATTTAGTCAACCTGAATGTCCTCAATCATCATTTATACTTGATTTAATTTTAATAATAAATGTAAATAAATGTATACTTTAGTAATACATTTTATTTTAATATTAAAAATTTAAACTTTATAAATCTGAATATCATCTATAATTTATACTTAATGTAACTTTAATAATTGTAAATAAATTTACACTTAAATTAAAACCTATTCAATTTAATTTAAATGTAGAGTAATAAATTTACTTTACGTATATATATTTATAATTAAATGTAAAATTAATAATAAATTTAGTTAATATAAATATACCCTCCTTGATATTGTATACTTAATTTATAACTTATTTTATTTATATTGAATACATTTAAATTTAAAATATATACAATACATTTCTACTATATTTAAAATACAATAAATTTAGATTTCATATAATTTTAATAGTTAATTAAATATATATATATATATTTTTTTTATTCAAAAATATAATGCATTTTGATTTAATTAAATGTAAAGTTAAATTTAAATACATTTAAATGTAATAATAAATTTGAATATCCTCCTTAATTTATATTTAATATATTAATTTATTTTAAATGTAATAGATAAATTTATACTTTAATAATATTAACTCCGTAACATTTATAATTAATATTTAATTTAATAACTTCATATTTTATTTAAATTCATTAACATTTGTACTTTATTTAAATCTAATAATAAAATCGAAATACTTAACTTATACCTAAAGTAATTTTAATAATTTAATATATACTTCATTTAAATGCAATAATAAATTTAGTAAATCTAAATATCCTCTTTAATAAGTGAGAAAACGGCAACAAATACACATGTTCAAGTTCATGTTCTTACCCCACATCACAGTGACAATATGGGCTGAATCTCAGAACTCCATCTTTATTGGGAACACCGAGGCGATGAAGAGAGTCCGCCCTCATCATCAATAAGAAATCAAAGACCTGACACAGAAACAATGAGAGAAAACGACACGTTTACCTCTTCTGAAGTCGAGGTGTTTCTAAGTGTTGTTAGAATAACTAACTCAAGTCAGAAGTCTGACCTTCAGCCGTATGGAGCTTCCGACGGCACTGCAGTATTTGTTCTTATAGTGAAGCTGCAGATGAGAAATCAGCAGCTCGTACACTCGGCTGGCGTGACTGGCGGGCAGACTGTACAGCTTACTCTGAAGAACCACAGACACACGATCACTGGAGCTGTGCCGGAGGATATTCATGATTACACTGAGAAGATTAGGTGTTGCTGTACCTGCAGTATGTCTAGCAGACCCAGTATGGCGGTCCGGACGTCCTCCATGGGAGACTCCAAACACAGGTCTCTCTCTCCCTCCATAGAGCTTGTTAACGGACGACTAGCAACCTACAGGAGCACAGGAGAGTTGGGATTCAGCAACATTTTTATGCAAATTTTAAGATACTACATAAAAAAAAAGCAAATAAAATTTCCAAAACGTGAATGAAAAAAAATCTATATGCTCACTGAAGTGGAGTTTATTATGTAGTAAGAACACTGTGCATAAACTATGAAGAAAACACATTTACGGAGTAAATTCCTAGAAATTAAAAAAAAAAAATCATGTGACTGAATCATTTGCTCTGGCAAAATGATTGGCAATTTTAAACTACTTATTTAAACTAATAACAGATTTAAACAATACAAATGTAATAATATAGTTAAATAAATCTATACATAATTTAAATGTTAGCAACCTATACTTATTTTTTAAAATAATAGATTTAAATTTAAATGTAATACATTAAGTATTGATTTTTTTTTAAATGTCAATTTAATAGAAAATATAAATCTATCCAAATGCAAATATATAAAAAATGTATATGTAAATAAACCTAAATTTAATAATTCATTTAAATAATTCAAAACCAATTTATTAAATTAAATGAAAGCCAGAAAAAGCCTGCTGAACTCGCAAACTGTTTTTTGTGTTTCAGAAATTAATCATTTATTTATAGCTAATGACACGTGTCTCTGTGGATACTGCCAGTAGGGGCAAACTAAAACTGCAATTAAAACAAAAAACCTAATTCAATTCTTGAGTTATCACATTTAATAGCCTATTTGTTTAAACATGCTTGTGCTTTGAAAATAAAATTTGCATTTAAATGCGTTCTATTTGAGTTGAATTTTCAATTTTCAATTTTAAATAGGAGAAAAGCAGAACGCTTAAACTTCCATCAGTGACATCATCACCGTGCACCGTTACCTTCTCTATGATGTCCAGCAGGCTGCTGAAGTGATGCGTGTTACAGCCCTCGGCTAGATCCACCAACAGCTGCGTGGCTTGTTTCCTGACGGACAAGTCTCGGTCTTCAGCTATCTGACCCAGCTGAGGAATCACCACCACCTCGATCAGCTCCTCCTGGTCAAAGAGAGCACAGGGCTTCAAGCATTATGTGACGCCTACCAGAATCTCACGACACATCTGTGTGCGATTGAGGACTGACTTCATAGAGCTGTCGATTTGTGCTGAGCACGAAGGACAGGATGTGCAGAACCTTGATCCTGATCATAGTACGGCTCTCATTCCTGACAAAGAGAGAGAGAAATGTTACTCATGGGGATTTGTTTTTAAAACGTGGATGAACTTCTGTAGAAATGGTTTCATATTTGATGAATTTTACAACATTAACACCGTTATTTTCCCGTTTTTTCCCGTTGTGAAGCTGCTTTGAAACTGTATAAATAACTGTGTCTTGACTTGAAGTTTCCAGACCTGAAGAACTTCTCCATGAGTTTCAGGAGGTTTTGCAGCCATCCGTCTTTGGCCGGCTGAATGGACTGAGCTCTGTAGGAAATCAGCGTCAACACAGACGCGTCCTGCCAGAGAGATTCAACAACGGTCAATCAAACCAGACGGGTTCAGAAGAGGACAGACGTACAGAGAGCAAGCCAAACTCACGGGACGTTTATCGGCGCACTTCTCCACCAGGTTGAAGAATCTCTGCGAGGATCCGTGGAAGTCGTTCTGCTCGTACAGCTCCTCGACGGTGCTCAGTAACTCATAAACGATCACCTTCAGATCAGGACTGCCCATCGTCTGCACACACATTATATATACATAAATACACATATACATATATATATACACATCTGAAGCTAATTTTAAGCGTTTCCTCTCTTAGTTCAGTTTGTTTCAGCATATATGAACACTGCAATCACACTCAGATCCGTACCTAAAAAAAAAAATTTTTAAAAATTGGTCCGAGATCGCCAGAACGATGTGGTCTCGGCCCACTTGGAAAACTCTGGAGTGGTTTGATTGTATGATTGTACACATAATACAAGACATGATGGGTAATTGACCTTTCGCAAAGCCCCGCCCCCTTTAGTTACTGTTGCTGTGTCTGACAAGCCATGCGCTCTCACGTCCACACATCATGTTCTCACGCAGTGAAAAATACATTGTGGAGCAAAGAGGATACTGACAACACGTCAACAGACAAGACAGAGCAGGTTACTTTTGATACGAAACCGTTTCATATTTCAAATATTGTAATTTTTTTTTTAAGTAGTTTGAACAAAAAATTACCATATAGTGTCTCTTTAATGTGTTGTGACAGATCGTGAACCGATCAGCTCTTCATACTAGTTCATTTATAGCAGAGACGTGAGTACACACAATTTTTCAAGTTCACCGACATTAATCTACTAACTCCTGACTGCCGTATTGGACAAAATGCCGGATTCAGGTTTTTTACTTTTTATTTCATGGCGGAAACAAGCTTCCATACAAAGCAGAAGATTTTACATGTTTGAAAATTCTCTAAAAGTGTGTGTGTGTGTGTTTATACCTGTATCTGCTGCAGGAGTCTCTCTATGATGGACAGCAAGATGTCCCATGTGACCACCTGCAGCTCTCGGCCGTACTTCTTGATGAGTCGCGTGATCGACAGCACAATCTCATAGGACACCACCTCATTAGAGCAGCTCATGGCCTGGGCACAAAGGTCAGAGGTTAAACAGTAGAAGGTTTAATATATATATATATAAAAACACAAACTGATAGCAAACCCGTAGACACCTTGTAGAAGGAAGGCAGGACCAGAGTGGGGGTGTTTTTGAGAGCAGGAAGTCTGTGAGCCCCCCACAGCGCCATTCCAACAAAAAACACAGCACCCCTGAGAAGAGCGGCGTCCTCCGAGTACACCCTACACCACAGAGACACACACTACTGAGATCACTAGAGCTGCCAACACTACAGCAGTTCAGTGGTTGATGCCAACACCAATGACATTTCACAACTTAATATTAACTTCACTACTAAAGGGGAAAAAATATACTAGTGAACATTTATTTGAAAAGTTATACATCAATAAAAATATTCAAATTAATTAGTTTCTATTAAATAAGGTATCAATTATTATTGTTAAAAATAACAATAATATAAAAAATATAATAATGTGTATCATCAACAGTGTTGGGGTAATGTATTAGAAGTAATCAGATTACTTTTAAAGTAACTAGTAATGCATTACTTTTTCAAATAGGCAACTGAAATTACTTTGTTTTGCCGTTTATGGACTGACAGCTCTTAAACAAAAACCCCAGCCCAGGAGAGAAAAGGTAGCGCAAAAGTAACATATGTTACACAATTAGTCACTTTTTGTAGAGTAACAATATTGTAATGCCTTCCTTTAACTTTCCCCATCACTGATTATAAATATATTTACGTATACCTCCTTTGAAGGAAGTAAAGACCATACGGAAAATATGAGCAATATGTTAAAATTATAAGACAAAAATCAATAGAAATCTGCTTGATATTTTTCCAGGTATCTAATAGTAATATCAGGTAAACATTCAGATACTGGAAAAAAAAAAAAAAAACGTAATCAAACTACTAAACAAATGAAAAGATTGAAAAACATCAAACTCAAAACAATCACATATTAAAGGGTTAGTTCACCCAAAAATTAAATTTCTGTCATTACTCACGTTCGGACACTGCACTGCGTCTGCAATGTCAACAGGGTAAGAGAATGACAGGGGAGAGACGAATTTGTTGAATAAAGCCGCTATTTTTGCTTTGTTTCTGCGCACAAAAGGTATTCTTGTTGCTTCATAACAAAGGTTGAACAGCTGCAGTCGCGTTGAGTATTTTAACAATGTCTTGATTACTTTTAAGGACCTTGAATGTGGTAATTATGTTGCTTTCTATGAGGGATAAAAAAACCCTTGGACTTCATGAAAAATATCTGAACGAATAGTTCTGACGGGTGTAGAACGACATGAGGGCGAGTAATTAATGACAGCAATTTCATTTTTGGGTGAACTAACCCTTTAATTTATTAGACTATTGCCAATTACAACAGTCTACATTTATATGTAATGTTTCATATATAAAAAAAAAAGTGCTATGTTGCTAATACATGACATCTGTGGTAATTAAAGAAAACATTTATAGCTTTTTGACTCTCTGGCCAAACAAAAAGCAGTCTTTTGGAGACTACCGTAACATTCATAATGGGTGCAGACCAAAATCAACGTGTGCCGACTTTATACTGATGTACAAGTACGTATGGCATCCCTATATGCGAGTCCGTACCTCTCCTCCATGATACGGCACATGGTGTATATGGCACTGTGACCCAGGTGAGTCCCCAACACTTTACGCATCAACTGGAGACACAATGAGACAAAAACATCACGTGAGAGGAAGTCAATGCACGTTTATGAGATAAACATTAAATATATGATCCATCAATGTATTCTTGAAATGACTGAATGTATCAAACGGGCTGGTTTTCTTCAGGTACCTTCCAGCAGGATTCACAGAACTCCTTCACGTTAACAGTTCGGCACAGCGTGATGATGAACACCGTCAGAGAGTCCGAGGGCAGACAGTTATAACACACCACAGCGTCTAACACCTGCAGCGCAACCTACACACAGAGAAACGGCTCAGAGATCACTGGTGTGACGTCATCCTGAAAGACTGAACCAAAGCGCCACTCTGACGAACCTCAATATCTGTGGAGGAAGTCGTCCGGTTACACAGAAGGCAGATTTTCCTGTGAGAAACAAATTATTCAGTGATGAGTGAGTGAAGACGCTTCTTCATCATTTAGATTCCCGCTTTATTGATTATTTCAATGTTTAAAAGTTGTGCTGCTTCATATTTGTGTGGAAACATACATTTTTTCCGGATTCTTTGATTAACGATATTAAAAAAAACAGCATTTATTTGAAATATAAATCTTCTTTACTGTCTTTACTGTCACTTTTGATCAATTTAATGCACCCTTGCTCAATAAAAGTATTAATTTAACTTTTGAACAGTAGTGTATATCGCTACAGTTCAAGCATTTAAGCAGAAGCTTTTAGATCAAAACGTTTTTCACAAGTTGATGTGGGTGTTTTCTTACTGGACCATTAGCGAGACGTTCTCATCCAGGTAACACGAGTTGAATTTGACCAGGTTTACAAGGACATGCAGGAAATCCGAGGACAGACCGATGTCCATCCACAGCAGGACAAACCGAGCTGAAAGAACACACACAAACACACATCTGCAAGTGATGCTAAACAAAACTTTCACATTCATTATTTTGAAAGCAGCAGCTCAGACAGACACGTCAGGTTTGGGACAACATGAGGGTCAGTAAATGAGTTTCGGGCCCCGTTTTCACCTGGTGTTAAGACACATTTTAGGCGATCGGATGGATAAGTGGATGAGGGAGAAACATTTTGTCCACTTTCAACCACTTCTGTCCTGATTTCATCGAGGATCTAAGGGTGGGTAACTGAATGGGCTTTTTCAATCTTTCTAGGGCTGCACCCTATTGGCCCGTTCACACCAAGAACGATAACTATAAACTATAACAATAACTGTATTTGTGTCCACACCAGCGAACAATAATGCTCTGTTTATTCTAAGCTCACGCACTGTGGTTTCAAAGTGAGTACAACATTTTTGCTTTTCTTGTTGCATTTACACTGCTCTAACCAGCAGATGTCCTCAGCATGCTATGTTTCGAGTGAATCTAGCTAGTGTAATTGATATAATCTAAGTGAATTTAGCTGACAAAGTCAATATAGTGGAATAAAAAAAAAAACACTATTGAAACTAGTGCTGGATCCGTCATCACTTTTGTTTTTGCGCACAAACGTATTCTCGTTGTTTCATAACATTAAGGTTGAACCACTGCAGTCACGTCGACTGTTTTAATGATGTCTTTACTACTTTTCTGGACCTTGAATGTGTTGATTATATGTATACGGATGTCATAAACCCACCGTATTTCATCAAAAACATCATAATTTGTGTTCTGAAGATGAACGAAGGTCTTACAGGTGTGAGTAATTAATAACAGAAATTTCCTTTTTGGGTGAACTCCCCTAGTTAGTCGACCAAAATTTTATTAGCCGGTTAGTTGCAGAAAAACAAAACCTTGTGGTGAAGTTTGTGCGTCACAAAAAGTGATCAAAACTCAGCATATAGCTACTAACAAGCGTGCCTTCTGAACTCTTGGTTAGGTTTAGTGCACAGATTGTCTGTTCTTCTTCTGCTCTTTTTCCTATTGTAGTGGTTACCAAACAGTGTTGCATTACCGCGAACGCCCCCTTGTGTACCGAGTGTGAATCACCAGTGACTGACTGTGTCGTCTGACCTTTTGCACCGAACCATGACGAATACATGTACCTTTACACCCCTAATATGTAGCATAAGCAACGTACCGAGCTCCTCCTCTAGGTAAGTGATGTCTTTCCCGTTCTCCGTGAGGGCCTTGAACACCTCCAGTCTCTCGGCCAGATCTTCATTAGAGGGCTGATAGTCCAGAATGATCTTAAAGAAGTACGCTCTCAAGGGACCCAACCGCTCCCCCTACACAAGAAGAAAACGTGAGCCGTATTTGCAACCGACACTATTGGATGAGAACTGAACGATGACATCAATGTGTTCTGCAGAGCTGAAATGAACTGATTTAATGATTGACGATCTTTATAACAGAAGTGAATCAACACTTAACTGACTTCAGCTGAACAATGACTCTGTTTTCTTTTAGAGCCGAATTTAACTGCATGATTGAATCATTATTTTCCTGTTTATCACTGTGACGCTGCTTTGAAACAACCTGCATGTAAAGGTGTTGAAAATGCACACCTGTCCCTGTATAATGGCTCTCAGCAGCACCAGCACTGCATGACGGGCTTCAGGCGGCTGGTCAGGAAGCATCATATCCTCCACAGCCCTCCATAAGGCCTCCACGCCATTCTGAAACACATTAAATCGATACCATACAGGGTGTAAATTTTACGCGTATTGTGCATAATTTTACTCATTCTCGCGGGTTTCATGTTCACAAAGTGAGAAATTACTGCAAATATTTATTAATAAATTAACCAACACAGATTATCGCATCAATTCAGTAGTTTAAAAACTTTCTTGTGAAGTAATTTCAGCAATACTTTCCCCTCTCTATCATCGCTTCAGTACTAGAAGCGAGCTGCGTGCTGCAATACAACACTCACGTCTTTTAAAACCTTGCCAATTTGAACATCTAAGCGATTTTATCATTCAGTAGTAACGTTCTAGGGAGCTCTTTGAGAGGTTTCTTTGAGCTTATACAAACAACACGCACACACACACAAGCCACCTGTATAGAGCTCGCATTCGAAATCGAGTTGTTTTACCTTAAACTGTCAAATACACACACAATTGTCAAAATGTCCATCTTAGTGAGTATTCACATAAACACAGTCAGATATCTCTTACGTGAACGTAAAGAGTTCAATATTATGGGTCATTACATATGCCTAAAACATTTCAAATTATACGTTTACTGCTCTAATTATTTATCAATTTTAGGCGTGTTGAGTGAGATTCAACTGCTTTATCCATTTTGTTCCTCTATGATGTCACATTTGTCGGTTTCACGTCAGTTTGGGTAACACTTCGGAACAGCAGCATATACTGAAATCAGCAAAATAATGATATTGTACCGTTTCTTATAATATATATAAAAATACATATAAAAAAAAAAAAATATATATATATATATATATATATATATTTTTTTTTTCCCATAGGTATTTAATTACATATATATATATATATATATATATATATGTAATTAAATACCTATGGGAAAAAAAAAAAAAAAAAAAAAAAATATATATATATATATATATATATATATATATATATATATATATATATATATATATATATATATATATATATATATATAAAATGTAATTAAATACCTATGGGAAAAAAAAAAAATATATATATATATATATATATATATATATATATTTATATATAATGTAAATAAATACCTATTGGAAAAAAAAATATATATATATATATATTTATATATATTTTTTCCATAGGTATTTTTTATATATATATTTTTATATATAAAATATATATATAAAATATTATATATATATATTTTTATATATAAAATATAATATATAATATTATATATATATATATATATATATATATTTTTTTTTTTTTATATAATTATATATATATATATATATATATATATATATATATATATATAATTATATAAAATATAATATATATATATATATATATATATATATATATATATAATTATATAAAATATAATATATATATATATATATATATATATATATATATATATATAAAATATATAAAATATAACGTATATAAAATATATATTATATTTTATTTTTTTTTTTTTCATAGGTATTTTTTATATATAAAAATATATATTAAAAAAATACCTACGAAAAAATAAATAAATATATATATATATATATATATATATATATATATATAAAATTTTCCCAATACCGGTATGTCGCACATCCCTACACACAACACTTTACACCCACTTATTTGCACACATAAGCTCATGGACATACAGCTGCTCCTCTACGCTCTCACCTCCTCAAACTTCTTGGATTTGGCAAGGTCGCACACGTGGTTGATGACTTTGATCCGGTGGTGGAGGCCACAGTCTGGAGTGAGCTCCTGAACAATGGGATAAGAGAGATTATATGATGAACACAAGGTCATGGAGAAGTACAGAAGATGTAGTTAAAGTTCAGTTGGAGCATCTCTGACCATCAGGATGTCTAGTGTGATGATCAACTCTGACGGTTTGCTCTCAGTCTGCTTGCTGTGGGGCCGGGGCGTACCGATGCCGAAAATCCCCTTCACCCTCTCCCGCAGAGACTCTTTACTGGGCTGTTTATTCATCTTCACACCTGTGACAGGCCCTGAAGGAGAGAATAAGTGTGGTTCCTGAGTCAGAAAACTCCTTCAAACAACCTTACATGTGATTTGTGACATGTCATTAGACCTCAGGGGACCTGCGCGTGCACGTAAAGGGCTTCAGCCCCTCGAGACCTCAAAACACAAACCGTCATAACGAATTTACAGTCTATTCCAGTGAAATAGTGCCTCTTTTGCCATGAAAACAGGGCAGAAAAACACTGCACAGAAGTCTGACACCTCGTGACAGTTCAGTTCAGCCCATGTACACAAAAAGCGTCCATTTAACATTTAATATTTCTCTGACTGTCAGAGAGAACAATAACCGACAATAAACAAGCCAAATAAGCCGTTTAAATACACGCAAATCCCCGCTGTGGGCAAATAAACAAGGCAAAATAAATAAATAAACCAGTATCAATGCACAAACAAGCCAGAGCAAAACAAACACACTCTTATTTACCGTCGGCAGATGATAGAGGAGAGCTGATATCGAGAAGATATAACTAAAAGATAAAGCGGATTCACTCCCGATTTATGCATTTATTCGTGACACAGTGCCTCGTCCAGCTGAACTGCCCCAGCTCTCACCTGCCCCCTTTACTGCCCCCCGGAAGTCATATTTATTACAAGAGTATGCGCTTCCGACAAAAACAAATCACGTGACTACAAACGGCAGGGAGTTGTAGTTCTAAGAGCAGCGAGTGCGCGTTCACTTTACAAACGCAGGCTGTGTTAAAAAACTACAAATGATTAACGCTTATGAAACTGACGGTCCGCGAATCAGTTCTTTCCAACCCAATCAAACAATCGATTCAGTGATTCCTTTGTGTCACATATCCGCTCGGATCCATTTAGTCCGATTCCTAAACGATTCATTCAGCGGTGTGTTGTGAACGAATTCATTGCAAAGATCCGATTCATTCAGGAGTCGGTCATCGGTTTCGACAACATGGATATTGATGTTGCGTTTTGGAGATGTGTTTATGTAAAACTGAGGTTATATTTGTGACGTAAAGTCAGGTTATGTCAATGCCAGTGCAAAGTTTATGTGTTTATATGTTCCGTCGCTTGACTGTAAGAATGAACTCTCCATATTTCACCGATTCAACAGCTGTATTAGACACTTCTGCAACTGAGACTATGGAGAAAAGTGCTGTGAATAAAGGAGGAATCCGTAAATTGAGATCCAGAATGGCTCAAGGGCTCAAATCAGAAGATGATCCTCCAAAAGTGAAAGCAGAACTTCAGGAGCAGAGTATTTCACATGCAGGTCAGATGAACTAAGCAGAGATAAAACTATTTTAAACAATATTTTTCAAAATATTTTATATAATTAACAATATAATGATTTATTAATACAGTTATTCATTTTAATTAATGCATGCATTTTTCATATTTTGATTATTTATTTTTTTTTTACAGACACTGAGTCAAGTTGCAATAACACAACAACAAAAGTGAAGGAAGAAGTAGTGGATGATCAAGCCCCTCTGACATCACCTAAGAAATCAAGGCGAGGCCGTGTAAAGGTGGAGTATGAGGAGGAAGGGGTGGAGCTAAAGAGGGAGCGCTGGGAGCCATGCGATTGGAGAACACAGCTGTCATTTATCAGAGAGATGAGGAGCAAACGGGACGCTCCTGTGGACCAGATGGGAGCAGAAAAATGCTACGATGCAGACGCCCTGCCTGAGGTGAGCGAGAACCAATCGCAGACCGCCTGAGGTAATCGACAACCAATCGACCAATATCTCTTCCTTCCTCAGGTGCGTCGTTACCAGGTGCTGATCTCCTTAATGTTGTCCAGTCAAACGAAAGATCATGTGACAGCGGGCGCTATGCAAAGATTACGTGAGCATGACCTCAGCGTGGACAACATACTCAACATGGATGAGGAGACTCTGGGCAAACTCATCTACCCAGTGGGCTTCTGGAGGGTAAATGACACATTTGTGTTCAAAAACATGTGTGTGTGTGTGAGTGTGTATATATATATATATATATATATATATAAATAATCAGCGACAAATTTCAACAATCGAAAAACTTATGACTGTCTTCTCAGACAAAGGTGAAGTACATCAAACAGACCACGGCTCTGATTCAGCAGGAGTTTGGCGGAGACATTCCTGACACGGTGGAGGGTTTGATAAGTCTGCCGGGCGTCGGCCCTAAGATGGCCCACCTGGCCATGGACATCGCCTGGAACCAGGTTTCAGGCATCGGTAGGGAGGAAGATACCTTTGTAACTTGACAAGTTGATTTGAGTTGTTTTAACTTTTCTACCCAATCAGACATATGGTTTTCCCATAATGAACGATGAAAAATCATCATAGAACACCCTAGCAACTAGCTATAAAACCTCTAGAACACCCCAGCAACTATCTATAAAACAGTCAGAACACCCTAGCAACTAGCTATAAAACCTCTAGAACACCCTAGCAACTATCCATAAACAGTCTACCTATAAAACAGTCAGAACACCCTAGCAACTATCTATAAAACACCTAGAAAACCCTAGCAACTATCCATAAACAGTCTACCTATAAAACAGTCAGAACACCCTAGCAACTATCCATAAAACTTCTAGAACACCCTAGCAACTATCCATAAAACCTCTAGAACACCCCAGCAACTATCTATAAAACAGTCAGAACACCCTAGCAACTATCTATAAAACCTCTAGAACACCCTAGCAACTATCTATAAAACAGTCAGAACACCCTAGCAACTATCTATAAAACCTCTAGAACACCCTAGCAACTATCCATAAACAGTCTACCTATAAAACAGTCAGAACACCCTAGCAACTATCCATAAAACAGTCAGAACACCCTAGCAACTACCTATAAAACACCTAGAACACCCTAGCAACTATCTATAAAACAGTCAGAACACACTAGCAACTACCTATAAAACACCTAGAAAACCCTAGCAACTATCCATAAAACAGTCTACCTATAAAACAGAACACCCTAGCAACTATCCATAAACAGTCTACCTATAAAACAGTCAGAACACCCTAGCAACTATCCATAAAACTTCTAGAACACCCTAGCAACTATCCATAAAACCTCTAGAACACCCCAGCAACTATCTATAAAACAGTCAGAACACCCTAGCAACTATCTATAAAACCTCTAGAACACCCTAGCAACTATCTATAAAACAGTCAGAACACCCTAGCAACTATCTATAAAACCTCTAGAACACCCTAGCAACTATCCATAAACAGTCTACCTATAAAACAGTCAGAACACCCTAGCAACTATCCATAAAACAGTCAGAACACCCTAGCAACTACCTATAAAACACCTAGAACACCCTAGCAACTATCTATAAAACAGTCAGAACACACTAGCAACTACCTATAAAACACCTAGAAAACCCTAGCAACTATCCATAAAACAGTCTACCTATAAAACAGTCAGAACACCCTAGCAACTATCCATAAAACAGTCTACCTATAAAACAGAACACCCTAGCAACTATCCATAAACAGTCTACCTATAAAACAGTCAGAACACCCTAGCAACTATCCATAAAACTTCTAGAACACCCTAGCAACTATCCATAAAACCTCTAGAACACCCCAGCAACTATCTATAAAACAGTCAGAACACCCTAGCAACTATCTATAAAACCTCTAGAACACCCTAGCAACTATCTATAAAACAGTCAGAACACCCTAGCAACTATCTATAAAACCTCTAGAACACCCTAGCAACTATCCATAAACAGTCTACCTATAAAACAGTCAGAACACCCTAGCAACTATCCATAAAACAGTCAGAACACCCTAGCAACTACCTATAAAACACCTAGAACACCCTAGCAACTATCTATAAAACAGTCAGAACACACTAGCAACTACCTATAAAACACCTAGAAAACCCTAGCAACTATCCATAAAACAGTCTACCTATAAAACAGTCAGAACACCCTAGCAACTATCCATAAAACCTCTAGAACACCCTAGCAACTATCCATAAAACCTCTAGAACACCCTAGCAACTATCCATAAAACCTCTAGAACACCCCAGCAACTATCTATAAAACAGTCAGAACACCCTAGCAACTATCCATAAAACACCTAGAAAACCCTAGCAACTATCCATAAAACAGTCTACCTATAAAACAGAACACCCTAGCAACTAACTATAAAACCTCTAGAACACCCTAGCAACTACCTATAAAACACCTAGAACACCCTAGCAACTATCTATAAAACAGTCAGAACACCCTAGCAACTAACTATAAAACCTCTAGAACACCCTAGCAACTATCTATAAAACAGTCAGAACACCCTAGCAACTACCTATAAAACCTCTAGAACACCCTAGCAACTGCCTAGCAGAACTTCAGAACATCCTTGCAACCACCAGAGATCTCTCCAGTAATTGCCTAGCAACCATTCAGAATACCATGGTAACCAGCAACTGCCTAGCAACCCATCTCTTTAGCAACACCATACATTCTTAAAAACTTCCAATATTTCTTTAAACTGCCCCAAGATTTTTAATCTGTTTGTTCCAGGCGAGGCTTAGTCAAGCCAAAACTTAAAGTTTGAGAATTTTCTTTTTTGTTGTTGTTGTTGTTGTTGATGCCATATTTCTATTATTGTGTGTGTGTAGGTGTGGACACCCACGTCCACCGAATCTCAAACAGACTCGGATGGACCAGGAAAGAAACCAAAACACCAGAGGAGACTCGGAGAGCTCTCGAGGAGTGGTTACCACGGTAACCTCTATTTTCAGTCCTGTTGTTGCTAACGTTGATCTCTAAAAGAAAACATCAACACAGTTCCACTGAAGTATCACAGTTTTCTTTTCCGCCTCTTCCCTGTTGCAGAGATATGTGGAGTGAGATCAACTGGCTGCTGGTGGGTTTCGGGCAGCAGGTGTGTTTACCTGTCGGACCGCTGTGCTCCATGTGTCTGAACCAGCACACCTGTCCCTCCGCACACCGATCCTCTCCCAGCAAGAAGCTCAAATCCAGTCAAGCATCTGCAGCACCAAAGGTTAAAGAAGAGTCGGCGGTCGCATCCCGGTCCAGGTGCCCCTCTCGGAGCAGGAAGCGCACAGCCCAACAGGAAGTGTCAGGAAACGAGGGACAAGAAAAGCCGACACCAAAAGACGCTCCGTCCCTCCTCAAGCAGAGAAACAGAAAGAATGGGAAAGACAGGACAGGACAGAGCTCTGTCTTCACTCCGGACAGCGGAGTCTTGGATTCAGTTTGAACTAACTACTGTGTAAAATGATTATCACGTCACATTGATTACGTTTATTATCAACTAAATGGAAAATAAATGTGTTTTATATTCGTTTTAGATTAAAGGATATTGTTAGAACAAGGCCATAACGTGTTGAATATTGGAGGGGTCAAGTAAATGGTAGCATATTTACCATTCAAAATGCAAAAGGTTACTTTTGATATGAAACGGTTTCATATTTCAAATATAGTTTTTTTTAAGAAGTTTAAACAATAAATAGCGTCTAGTGTGTGTTTAATGTGTGGTGACAGATCGCTGTAGCTCCTCGTGAACCGATCATCTCTTCATACTAGTTCATTTATAGCATCAAATAAACACGAATGAACATCAGAAGGAATGTTGTTTCAAGAGCGGAAAGACGTGAGTACACACAATATTTCAAGTTCACCAACGTTAATCTACTAACTCCTCTGACTGCTTTGTCGGACAAAATGGCGGATTCGGGGTTATGATTGGTCAGATCGCCTGTCAATCAAACTGCCGGCGAAACTAGTATTCAGTGAACCGTAAGCCCCGCCTTCTTTGATATGATTGGCCATCATTTTGACATTGACGAGCGCTGTTAGACCTCTGAGGCAGACCGGACTAAAAATGTTTTAAAGTTTTGTCATCCTAACAACATACAGAGCGGTACATACATACATACTTAGTCACGTATTTAAAATACAAAATTTGAGTAACTGTATTTCATTACAGTTACATTTTAAATGGGTGGTAATCAGATTACAGTTACATCTGAAAAGTGTTTTAGATTACCAAAGTGATTACTTTGAATTTTAATGTCATTTAAACAGCAATTGGTGATTCTCTGACTCTGACCGTCTGAAAAAGAGTTAAGTTTCATGTTTTCCACTGTTTTCATGTTTTGTGATAGTTGTTTGTGAGTCATTTTATAATTGTAAAAAAGTCATTGCATCTTTTTCTCACAATTTGTTTTTTTCAAAATTCTGACTTTTCTCAATATTGTCAGTTTATATCTCATAATTCTGACTTTATAACTCACAATTGCAACTTTATATCACGCAATTCTGAGGGAAAAAGTCAGAATTGTGAGATAAAAACTTGCAATTACATTTTTTGTGTTTGTTTCACACTTATTAGTGTTCCAAAGTATTCTAAAGTATTTAGATTAAGTTACTAAACTTCAGTAATGTAACGAAATACGTTACAAATTACTTTTTAAAGCATGTATTTTGTAATCTGTAGTGAAATACATTTTAAAAGTAACCTACCCAGCCCTGTATATATATATATATATATAACACCCAAACCTTTTAATGACAGTGTATGACAATTAACAAAATAACAAATTTCATTTCTAAAGTAATTAGACGCTATTCACTGAACCACACGTAGAACGTAACGAGGTCACGTGAGTAGCAAACTATTGTTTCCGACATATCTCTGCACTTTCTATGCAGTGTTCATTTTGAACACAACCTTGACTTAATTTGAGTTTTAGTCAACACTAGAGGGCAGACCGGGCAAAAAAATATAATTAGCATACTTCACACAATATTTTTGCACCTAAACACACATTTCCAGATGTAAATATGAGAAGAGCATCAGTCTCTGATGAGATACACCACATCTAGCGTCATTATACTTTACTGTTTTCGAACTGAATGGTTTATTCGTTGTGTTTTGGGGAGTTTACAGTTGAACGTGTGGGCGAGCTGGCCTGTTTTAAATGCAGTGGCTGATAAATTAACCTGCAGTGGTTCATCATCACTGCTCCAGATCAGTTATCTGTCTGTGTTAATGAATCAGTGTGGGTTAGTTGAGCTGATCCCAGATCTGTCCAAAAACCACATGGAGAGGAAGAGTTCCGCATGGATATCTGTGACTTATCCAACATCTGATCTCTCCAATCCTTCTCTCTCTCTCTGTCTCTCTCTCTCTCTCTCCCACACACACACACACTTTTCAGTTTTCTCTCATCTTCTTCCACCTGTTCTGTTCTCACGCTCGCACACTGATGCCTCACATTTGGACTATTATTGATTGATTCGATTGCTTCGGGAAGAAGGATACGCTTCGTTTTATCAGTGGGAACGCTTGACTCCTGACAAACTTATTGGACTGAAGAGAGTCTTTTTGTGGACGACACACTCGAGTAAAGATCTGTTTCCCAACGCAACTCGAAGTTAAGATATTTTTAACGCGGGATTTATTCATTACGCACGGAACGGTTTTAGCGCTCGGTTGGATTTTATTTGTTTTGTTTAATTTTTACTGTATTTTATTATTTTATGTTGGTTTATTTTACTATGAAAATAAAGTATTTTTATTTTTTTGTAAATTGATTTGCGTTTTGTTTATTTTCTTCATATCAGAATGACTCCTGCAGACTCAGCATGAGGAATAGCGCATCCTTTAAAACTTAACACTTTATAGGGGAGCCTATATTCTGTTTTGACTGAACACGACTCCAGTTGGATATGGCGAATACTCTGGAGAGAGAGATTCTGGAGCGGGAGCTCCGTCCACGGCTGTGTTATTTGACTAAAGGAGACCGTGGGTACGGATTTCATCTGCACGGCGAGCGCAACCGGGGAGCGCAATACATCCGCAAGATCGAGCCGGGCTCCCCCGCTGACCTGTCCGGGCTCAGATCCGGCGACCGGGTGGTGGAGGTGAACGGAGAGAACGTGGAGGGAGAGACGCATCACCAGGTAATGAGAGGAGAACCTGTTGGACCACTTCAGGGATGTGTCTCAAAACCGAGTGAGATGCCTTCATAGACAGCATTGTCATGTAATCTGAACGTTCCAAAACACGAGCGTTCCAAACGCGGCTGATACCCACAATGCTGTCTAGATAGGGATCCGACTGTGTTTTGAGACACGGCCGGTGTGATATAGTCCACACTGAGGTGACAGCGTTAATGTATATTTGTTTAAGATTGTGTCATTGTGTGTTGATGTTAAGAAAACACTTCAGTCTCGCCTCTGCGAAACCTATGAAACTTTCCCTTCCACCCTGACAAACACTTATCGTGGTTTAGCATAGTTAAAACATTAAAAAGTAATAGTGTAATAAGTTACTTTTTATTTGTCACATTTATATTAAAGTGTGGTGATACATAAATATATAAAGTACTAATACCATGCTGAATTACATCATATTCACGCACAATAATGTTTATATGGGACAGAGCCCTTAAAGGGACATGGTTAGTTGTAAAAAATGATGCATCTGCTTTCTTTCATAAAACTTTTGCGTTCCCCGAGAAACTTTGCGTTCCCTTGCAAAACTTTTCAGTTCCAGAGAAATTTTGCGTTTGCGTCCCCTGAGAAACTGCGTTCGCAAGCAAAACTCCCCCTAGAAATCATGCTTTCGCTAGCGAAACTTTGCGCTCTCTTGCAAAATGTTTGCATTCCCCCGAGAAACTTTACGTTTGTTAGCAAAAATGTTGTGTTCCCCTGAGAAACGTTGTCCACTCGCAAACCGTTGTGTTCCCCAAGAAACCTTGCGTTCGCTCGCAAAACGCTTGCATTCCCCCTAGAATCTTTGCGTTTGCTAACAAAACTTTTGCGCTCCCCTGATAAACTTTGCGTTCATATGCAAAACTTTTGCTTTCCCTCGAGAAACTTTGTCCGCTCGCAAACTGTTGTGCTCCCCAAGAAACTTTGCATTCACTCACAAAACGTTTGCGTTCCCCTTGAGAAATTATGCATAACGAAACTTTGCCATTGCCCAGAGAAACTTTACATTTGCTAGCAAAATGTTTGCGTTCCTCCTGAGAAATTATGCTTTCACTAGCGAAACTTTGGCGTTCCCTAAGAAACTTCATATTTGCTTGCAAAAGCTGCTTTGCGTTCCTCCGAGAAATTATACATTCACGAGCGAAACTTTGCGTTCACTAGCAAAACATTTGCTTTCCCCCAAGAATCTTTGCGTTTGCTAACAAAACTTTTGCGCTCCCCTGATAAACTTTGCGTTCATATGCAAAACTTTTGCTTTCCCTCGAGAAACTTTGTCCGCTCGCAAACCGTTGCGCTCCCCTAGAAACTTTGCGTTCGCTCACAAAACGTTTGCGTTCCCTTTGAGAAATTATGCGTAACGAAACTTTACCGTTGCCCAGAGAAACTTTGCATTTGCTAGCAAAACGTTTGCGTTCCTCCTGAGAAATTATGCGTTTATTAGCGAAACTTTGGCGTTCCCTAAGAAACTTCATATTCACTTGCAAAAGTTTTGCATTCCTCCGAGAAATTATACATTCACGAGCGAAACTTTGCGTTCGCTAGCAAAACATTTGCATTCACCCAAGAATCTTTGCGTTTGCTAACAAACGCTCTCCTGATAAACTTTGCGTTCATATGCAAAACTTTTGCTTTCCCTCGAGAAACTTTGTCCGCTCGCAAACTGTTGTGCTCCCCAAGAAACTTTGCATTCACTCACAAAACGTTTGCGTTCCCCTTGAGAAATTATGCATAACGAAACTTTGCCATTGCCCAGAGAAACTTTACATTTGCTAGCAAAATGTTTGCGTTCCTCCTGAGAAATTATGCTTTCACTAGCGAAACTTTGGCGTTCCCTAAGAAACTTCATATTTGCTTGCAAAAGCTGCTTTGCGTTCCTCCGAGAAATTATACATTCACGAGCGAAACTTTGCGTTCACTAGCAAAACATTTGCTTTCCCCCAAGAATCTTTGCGTTTGCTAACAAAACTTTTGCGCTCCCCTGATAAACTTTGCGTTCATATGCAAAACTTTTGCTTTCCCTCGAGAAACTTTGTCCGCTCGCAAACCGTTGCGCTCCCCTAGAAACTTTGCGTTCGCTCACAAAACGTTTGCGTTCCCTTTGAGAAATTATGCGTAACGAAACTTTACCGTTGCCCAGAGAAACTTTGCATTTGCTAGCAAAACGTTTGCGTTCCTCCTGAGAAATTATGCGTTTATTAGCGAAACTTTGGCGTTCCCTAAGAAACTTCATATTCACTTGCAAAAGTTTTGCATTCCTCCGAGAAATTATACATTCACGAGCGAAACTTTGCGTTCGCTAGCAAAACATTTGCATTCACCCAAGAATCTTTGCGTTTGCTAACAAACGCTCTCCTGATAAACTTTGCGTTCATATGCAAAACTTTTGCTTTCCCTCGAGAAACTTTGTCCGCTCGCAAACTGTTGTGCTCCCCAAGAAACTTTGCATTCACTCACAAAACGTTTGCGTTCCCCTTGAGAAATTATGCATAACGAAACTTTGCCATTGCCCAGAGAAACTTTACATTTGCTAGCAAAATGTTTGCGTTCCTCCTGAGAAATTATGCTTTCACTAGCGAAACTTTGGCGTTCCCTAAGAAACTTCATATTTGCTTGCAAAAGCTGCTTTGCGTTCCTCCGAGAAATTATACATTCACGAGCGAAACTTTGCGTTCACTAGCAAAACATTTGCTTTCCCCCAAGAATCTTTGCGTTTGCTAACAAAACTTTTGCGCTCCCCTGATAAACTTTGCGTTCATATGCAAAACTTTTGCTTTCCCTCGAGAAACTTTGTCCGCTCGCAAACCGTTGCGCTCCCCTAGAAACTTTGCGTTCGCTCACAAAACGTTTGCGTTCCCTTTGAGAAATTATGCGTAACGAAACTTTACCGTTGCCCAGAGAAACTTTGCATTTGCTAGCAAAACGTTTGCGTTCCTCCTGAGAAATTATGCGTTTATTAGCGAAACTTTGGCGTTCCCTAAGAAACTTCATATTCACTTGCAAAAGTTTTGCATTCCTCCGAGAAATTATACATTCACGAGCGAAACTTTGCGTTCGCTAGCAAAACATTTGCATTCACCCAAGAATCTTTGCGTTTGCTAACAAACGCTCTCCTGATAAACTTTGCGTTCATATGCAAAACTTTTGCTTTCCCCCAAGAAACTTTGTCCGCTCGCAAACCGCTTGTGTTCTCCGAGAAACTTTGCGCTCATACGCAAAACTAGTTATTTTTGCAAGCGAACGCAAAGTTTCTCAGCGAACGCTGTAGTTTTGCAAGTAAACACAATTTTTTGCGATCAAGTTTTTCTGGGGAAACCAACACCTTTGTGAGAGTTCGCAAAACTTTCGCGAGCAAACACAAAACCATTGAAATATAGTTTTTCCTCCCACGTCCTCTTAGGGACTCTTCAGTATGGTACTCCCAAGGTACCTCAAAGAGAAAAATACTACGATTATCTTGTCATAGCATCATGTCCAAAAAGCGAGTGATAATGTCATGGTACGTTTTAGTGAGTGGTTCATCTTCTCTGTGTCTCAGGTTGTCCAGAGGATCCTGGAGGTAGATCACCGCACCAGGCTGCTGGTGGTGGACCGGCTCACAGAAGAGTTCCTAAAGTTTCACGGTCTGCCGTGTACGGAGGACAGGGCGATCGAGATGGGCTCTCTGTCTGCTCGCTCCTCGGCGGCGTCCTCTCCCCGCGCCTCCCCACGAGACTCCGCCACGCCTCCCTACAGCAGACAGAGCTCTGAGGGCATTTTCATAAATAAGGTGAGAAGCCATCTCAAGTGAATGCATGTGTCAATGTAATTGAGCCGTCAGACTGTGCCGTCGGTTTCAGAATAGGTGGACTTGGAAACATGGCGCAGCCATACCTTCTCTTTCTCCATATATATATATGAAACTTCCTCTTGTGGGACTTGACTCCTTGAGAGGAAGTCTAGGAGGAAATCCAGCCCAGAGAGGAGCAGTGTGCTATATTTAGATCATACTGTATGAAGAATAGGGTTGGGAATCAAGAATGCAGAACGGTTCATTAAATTCCATGCGCCACATTTTGTTAAAGAAAGGTTTATTCTGGACCTTAATAAGCTCTAGAAGAGCTTGTATTGTGCTCTTCAGGGGAACACCAAGTTTTTGTCTAATCCAACCCTCATGTAAAATGGGGGAAATTCATGTGTCACTTGATAGAAGCTGTAGTCAAATTAGGCGTGTGAACGTACAGGTTATGTGACACGTTATGTTAGAAACCAAAACCATGCAAAACAGGGTTCTTATTATTGTTAACTCAACCTAAACTAAACCTTTCGACTGCACAAAAGGTTCTTTAGAGAGTACATATATATTTTTTAAATGGTTGTTGAGGAACAAAACTTTTTTTTTTAAAGGGGTCACGACATGAAATCAAATTTGCCTTGATCTTTTCACATAAAAGAGGTGATTGTACCATTAAAACATCCTGTGAATTTTCATAGCCTAAAACGTATTATTTAATCAAGTTCCAAAAACAGAGTTTTGATGTAGAGGGAACAGTGACGTCACATGGGCAAATACATTTGCATATGACTGCCTCCAGAGAAAGACATTGATGAATAGTTATACATCATCACACCATAAGCCCCGCCCACTGGCTTTCAGTCGCTGACATTTACCTATTCTGGATATGAGCGTTGCGTCAAAGGCAAATAAAACCCATTATAATCACTGATGCTGTCTACACTGGATACGGTTTATAGATGAGCGTTCAGTTTCTGACGTCCTCCATGTGCTGGAGTCTGTGGACATCAGAGTGAAAAAACCATAAGTAAATGATTTCATAATGCTTTGTCAGTAAATTTTATATGAATGTTTTACTCGTGCAATAGCAAGTGGGCGTTGATAGTGTTTCCTATGCAGTGACGTTAGCCAATCATAACAGTGGCCGTTTACGGACAAGCCTTAAAGGAGCCACGCCTTAAAAAACTGACCATTTCAGACATTGGATCAGAATGAGGGTAGAAAATAATATTTTTTCCATACGTATATATAGTGCAAAAAAAACTCTTATTAAAATAAAAAATCAATGTCATGACCCCTTTAATGGCGTCGCTGGGAAATCCCCTTTTGGGAACCTTTATTTTAAGAGTGTATGTTAAAAAAAAAAACCTTTTGCAGTTTATGGTTATAGTACATTGCAATATTTGATTTTGAGGGCATTCAGACCTATTGATTTGCGCTGCTTTGGAATCAACCAAGCCCAAGATTCCATATGTGGTAAGAAATGAAGGTTAAATTTAATCCGCCCAAAGACACTCTCTCTCTCTCTCACACACTCACCTCGCGCTCGATGGAGCTTCAGTCTGGCTTCATCTAGAAGTGTTAGGCTGCAGCCATCTAAACATTTCTACAAAAGCTCTTTACAGATGACCTGCGTCTTGATGTGTCCAGGTCATGTGAGGTGTTGACACCTGTCCAGGTAGCAGAGGGCTATGGGATCAGCACACAGCAGGAGTCCTGTAAGCCATGAAATCCAGTGATAGTCGACTTACAATCATGTTATTGTTTGTTTTATTTTTAGCTGCAGGCGGTCTGAACGCCATCTGCAATGGGACAACATTGTTTTGGAGACTACACAAGCTAAAAAGTGTTGCTTTTACAGTAACAAGCCATTTCTGTCTTCTTTTATATTTCTTTTCTCATAAATTAGAGTGGACACAACTTTTCCACATATTTTTGCCCTAATTTACAGTCTGGACAAGACAATGCTTGTTGCTGAAATTTAGAGTCCATCACAGCGGCGCGACAAAGGCTGTCCCAATTTGAAGGCTCCTGTGTTTTTCATTCTCTGGGCCACAAAGGATAGTACGAGTGGATTCTTCGCAGTCTAGCCCATCTCCTCGTCAATAATAAGAGCAATCCTCTATAGCTTAGACCATCCCATTCAACAGTGCTTGGTTTTACCTTCATAGACTTCAAAAACGTGGCCTTTTAAGTTTGCGTCCTTCGAAGGATGCAGCCTCTAAATTGGGACACAGCTACAGACTCTGACTTTTTGGCTTCAGGCTATGATTTCATCCAGTTGGAGATCAAACATGTTTGATATTTTGAGTTGAATTTAGAACACACTGTTTTCACTTGTCATGCGTCTCCTAGCAACGAGGCATGTTTCTGTGTTCTGAGCTTGTGTTCGGAACTATTTTAAAGTCTGGCAGAATGTGCTCCTCGGTCATTTAGTGTATGATGCCCCCTTTTTCTCTGTTACCATTTTCAGCAAGTGTATGATGTGTAATGTTTAAAGAGGACCTGTTACGCAAGATGTAATATAAGTCTCTGGTGTCTCCAGAATGTGTCTCTGAAGTTTCAGCTCAAAATCCCTCACAGATCATTTATTATAGCTGGTCAAATTTGCTCCTATTTGGGTGTGAGCAAAAACACATCATTTTTGTATGTGTCCCTTTAAATGCAAATGAGCTGCTGGTCCCGCACCCTTTCCAGGCAGAGCTTTAACAGCTCAACAACAACAAAGCTGGAGAATCTCACGCAGCCAAAATGAGGATAACTGTATTCATCCTTACATTGTTCAAACCAGAGTCGACACTCAGGAAGAAGTTACAACTTTTAGAATGAAACGGGATGTTTCTAAATTTTTAGTGGATAAATTGATGTAGTTGCTGTGGAGTTGATCAACTCATCACTAGCATGTGTCGTCATGTTCATCTTTTGTTGAATTGACCCTCGTTTGTGAAGCTGTCCGGCGTAAAATGACGGCATCAACAACACTAAAGCAGCTCAACATGGCCCCGCCCCCTTTGTTGTGTGTTCTCAGGGGCGGGGTTTATGTAAATTTTAGAGTTAGTGATGTCACCAACCCAGGAAGAAGCTCGTTGTAGTCCCTACCAGCCGTTTGTTGTAGTCCTTAAAAAGTCATTTGTGTAAAAGAAAATATCTCCTTTGCATTGAACTTCGTCGCAACTTTTGCAGATGTTGTTTGTGATCAGCAACATTACTCACTAACTGAAGTTTAAAAAAGTGAAATCATAATCAAGGACCCCTTTAAAAAGTTTTTAACTTAAGATTTTAAAAGTCAGTTTGATGCTGTGAGCTTCACTGAACTCTTCCTGAGTTTTTTCTTGTAAATATTGATTTGATTTTGACTCTTAATTCTGATAGCCATGTGTGATGTGTATTAATGAACCCACTTTTGGGTTCCATGAACTGCTTATCATTTGGCTAATTAACTGAATCACTTGGTGGAAGAATTGTTGAGTCTTATTAGCATTACTGAATTAATCTTAACTATTTATGTAACTTCCTTCACTTTGCCATTGTTGTCATTATATAAACTCAACAGCCCACCTGAGGTCTCACACTGTTTTTACCACAGTTAAAGAGATAGTTCACCCATTTACTCATTTACTCACCCTCATGTTGTTCCAAATCTGAATGAGTTTCTTTTTTTGGTTGAACACAAAAGATATTTTGAAGAATGTTGGTAACCAGAAAGTTTTTTCCTACTATGGTTGAACTATCCCTTTAAGGGAGCTTCAAAAACACCCATTACTTGTGGCTTATTGCTTTAATAAGATCTTATAGTTGGATATAGATCTTTATGATTATAACAGTGAGTGATAAGAAGCCAAACACATCTCATTTGACTGTGATTTAACTCATTTAAATTATGAGTCGGTTGTGTTTTGGCAAACAGCAGTTCCGAAGCAGCTTCCCCAAACGTCGGCAGTAGACCGCTAACAGCCAAACAATACTGGCATTCACACACCTGACCACTGAAACAGACGTTTGTTTTTATGTGAACAGAACTGACCACAGACGTTACTATCTTCTCGTGTTCCTCTCAGAGTCCCACCAGCCCTGGAGGAGTGATGAACGGCTCTCCGCTCTACAGAGCTCGTGCCCGTCTGGCGTCGCCCGTGCTCCGGTCTCCACCGTCCCCCTGTGAACCCAAGACTGAACCAGAGCCTGAACCCTTCACCAAACTCACCATTGAATCCAGCGTGACGGCCGAGATTGAGCCCGTCTGTGACCTCAGCGCATCACAGACCAGCACACAGGTACATTTACACGTGTTTGTGTCATAAATGTTATCTATAGGGACAGTATGTATGTGTACACTTTGCACACAAATAAGTAATGCTATTGCGATTATGTTGTTATTTCACATGTGAAGAGGTCAGCCAATCATAACAGAGGTCTGATTTAAAGGTACAGTACTGCAGTATACGCTACTGTTCAAATGTTTAGAGATTTTTTTTGTTTTTGCAAAAATTCTGTAAAAACGGTAATATTGTGAAATATTATTACAATTTCAAATAACTGTTTGCTGAATTTTCAGCATCATTACTCCAGTCTTCCGTGTCACATGATCCTTCAGAAATCATTTGATATGATGATTTGATGCTCAAGAAACATTTATGATTATTATCAATGTTGAAATCAGTTGTGCTGGAAACTCTGACACTTTTATTCAGGATTCTTTGCTGAATAGACAGTTCAAAACAACAGCATTTATTTGATCAGTTTAATGCCTCCTTGCTGAATTTTTTAAATCTTACTGACCCCAGACTTTTGAACGGCAGTGTATATGGTAGTTACGCACTATATATACGATACTCTTAAAGGTACAGTAGCGAAATCAGACTGTTTAAGTCAAGAAACCTTGACTTACATTATAAACTGTAAAATGTGTTTCATAACATGAAGGCAAGATAGAAATAGCTCTTGACATTTTCACTTTTTGCAGTGCAGGAGGACCTTGTGCATTTAAAAAAATAAAATGCTATAAAAACAGATCTGACCCCTTTAAGTGAAACTGTATTTCCATCTCTCTCTCTGTCTCTCTTCTTTCATTCGTTGTCCTCATCCTCTCTCTGTGACCTTAATTCTCATTTACCTGCTTTGTGTTCACACTCTCTAGTCCAGGGTGTCTAATTTCTGGGAATTTTCCCAGAATTCAGTGAGAGTGTTGTTTTGTGTGTGTAAGATCAGATTAAGCCGCATCTCACCCTCAGGAGGTAAAGCACATGTCTGTGTGTTTGTAAGGCGAGGTTCTTCAGTCACTCTACCCCATGGGACACAAACAGACACCACCCTTGTATTGTCTTAGAACAGGAAGTGACATGGTGTCTCACAGAATGGCCCTTATTCCTGCTGGGCGTCTTTCACTTCTTGGAGGAAGTGGGCCGACGGTCACGCACACAGGCTCGCACGTCCTCGTGAACGGATCGGGGTCCTGCATTTATCATATCATAAACAGCATATGATGTCAGATCTGTCTCTGGCCAGAAACTTTACGCAAGTACAAAGACGAGCATGTCTGAAGAAGATACTGCAAGCACTCAAGGGAGGGATAGTTTCCGTCCGTTAGTTGTTGACCTGAATAAGAAAACTTGTTTCCGCCACGGAATTAAAACAAAAAGATAATTGCGACTTTTTATCTCGCAATTAAGACTTTTTCTCTCACAGTTGCAGGTTTATACCTTACATTTTACATTTACATTTCATTTAGCAGACGCTTTTATCCAAAGCAACTTACAAGGGGAGCAATTAGGGGTTTCGTGTCTTGATCAAGGGCACTTTAGTCATGGTATCGAAGGTGGAGAGAGTGCTGTTTATTCACAATCCCCACTTTCAATTCCTGCCGGCATGGGAATCGAACCAGCAACCTTCAGGTTACAAGCCCGACTCCTTCACCATTAGGCCACGACTACCCCCTTACATGACTGACTTCTTTCTCAGAATTGCGAGTTTATATCTTGAGCTTATATCACAAATCTGAGAAAGAAGTCAGTCTTTTTTCCTCCTCAGAACTGAACTTTATATCTTGCAGTTCTGACTTTATAACACTCAATTCTGGCTTTTCTGAAACAAGGCGTCTGTGGATGGGAGTCCGAAGCAAGGACTGATTGGACGACGCTGTCCTGCAACACTTCACAGACGAATAACACCACATTCATTTATGTCACTTCATTCATTCAACAACAACAACAGCTCGTTCCAGGTGTCATAGCCTACATCGATACGCCATTTCCATTTCACATGTGCAGTACTTTTCCGTTTTAAATCCGATCAAGTGTTTACATGTCCTCTCGATCGGATTAGGGAAGGTTTAAATCACCCCTTACAATCCGAAAGAAATTTTAATCTGATTTGGCCAATTCATTCCGATGTGACTTTTTTTTTTATTCCGACTGTGCTTGCAGTCCGATTACAATCGGATTATTAGGATCCATGTAAACGCAGCTACTGCTGCTATAGTTCCTGTTAAGAGAATTTGGCTTGACTCCGATTGCACATACAGACAGTATTCGAGATATTAAGTTGCTGTGTGAACGGAACATTTCGAGACTCACACCTGTAAGTAAATTTAGTTGTCAATCCCAAAAACTGACAGTGTGAACGTAGCCGTATTAAAGGGATAGTTCACCCAAAACTGAAAATTATCCCATGATTTACTCACCCTCAAGCCATCCTACATGTATATTACTATCTTCTTTCAGACGAACACAGTCGGAGATATATTTAAACATATCCTGCCTCTATACCAAGCGGTTACTTTTGTGGCGCAAGGCGACTTGTATGCGTACAGTCATCTGCCGGAAGTTAGTTATTTTAGATTATAAAGTTGTAAATATGGATATTTTTCTTAGAAAAACCCATCACTTCGCTTCAGAAGGCCTTTATCAATCCAAAGAATTAACTTTTACTATGGATGGATGCCATTCACTGCCATTATAAAGCTTGGAAGAGCCAGGATATTTTTAAATATAACTCTTATTGTGTTTGTCTGAAAGAAGAAAGTCAAATACACCTTGGATGGCTTGAGGGTGAGTAAATTATGGGATAATCTTCATTTTTGTGTGAACTATCCCTTTAAGGACTCAAATACAGGATTGACAGCCGTATTTCTGTTGCTGTGTGAACTGTACACAATTGTTTAAAGTAGTTTATTATTATTTATTTGTCAATAAACACTAGTGCTTCTGGGCCCTTGGATCTGCATAAAGTCCATAATGCATCTTATCCTGGCCAAGAACTGCCCATTTAGACAGGAAGTGGTCATCTGATCGACATATAAAACGATCAAATACATGTAAAAATTAATGCCACAGCAATCTCTGCAACACCAGAACAATGGTGAAAAATGTGAAAGGACTGTTTGATGAGAATTTCAGAATTGGGATTAGCACCGCTTTTTACCCGGGGTTTTTAGACCCTGCTCTGGAGCAGGATTAGCACCGCTTTTTACCCGGGGTTTTTAGACCCTACCCTGGAACAGGATTAGCACCGCTTTTCACCTGGGGTTATTAGACCCTGCTCTGGAGCAGGATTAGCACCGCTTTTTACCCGGGGTTTTTAGACCCTACCCTGGAACTGGATTAGCACCGCTTTTCACCTGGGGTTATTAGACCCTGCTCTGGAGCAGGATTAGCACCGCTTTTTACCCGGGGTTTTTAGACCCTACCCTGGAACAGGATTAGCACCTCTTTTTACCCGGGGTTTTTAGACCCTACCCTGGAACAGGATTAGCACCGCTTTTCACCTGGGGTTATTAGACCCTACCCTGGAACAGGATTAGCACCGCTTTTTACCCGGGGTTTTTAGACCCTACCCTGGAACAGGATTAGCACCGCTTTTTACCCGGGGTTTTTAGACCCTACCCTGGAACAGGATTAGCACCGCTTTTTACCCGGGGTTATTAGACCCTGCTCTGGAGCAGGATTAGCACCGCTTTTTACCCGGGGTTTTTAGACCCTACCCTGGAACAGGATTAGCACCGCTTTTTACCCGGGGTTATTAGACCCTGCTCTGGAACAGGATTAGCCCCGCTTTTTACCCGGGGTTATTAGACCCTGCTCTGGAACAGGATTAGCCCCGCTTTTTACCCGGGGTTATTAGACCCTGCTCTGGAACAGGATTAGCCCCGCTTTTTACCCGGGGTTATTAGACCCTGCTCTGGAGCAGGATTAGCACCGCTTTTTACCCGGGGTTATTAGACCCTGCTCTGGAACAGGATTAGCACCGCTTTTTACCCGGGGTTTTTAGACCCTACCCTGGAACAGGATTAGCACCGCTTTTCACCCGGGGTTATTAGACCCTACCCTGGAACAGGATTAGCACCGCTTTTTACCCGGGGTTATTAGACCCTGCTCTGGAGCAGGATTAGCACCGCTTTTTACCCGGGGTTATTAGACCCTGCTCTGGAACAGGATTAGCCCCGCTTTTTACCCGGGGTTATTAGACCCTGCTCTGGAGCAGGATTAGCACCGCTTTTTACCCGGGGTTTTTAGACCCTACCCTGGAACAGGATTAGCACCGCTTTTTACCCGGGGTTTTTAGACCCTACCCTGGAACAGGATTAGCACCGCTTTTTACCCGGGGTTTTTAGACCCTGCTCTGGAGCAGGATTAGCACCGCTTTTTACCTGGGGTTATTAGACCCTACCCTGGAACAGGATTAGCACCGCTTTTTACCCGGGGTTATTAGACCCTGCTCTGGAGCAGGATTAGCACCGCTTTTTACCCGGGGTTTTTAGACCCTACCCTGGAACAGGATTAGCACCGCTTTTTACCCGGGGTTTTTAGACCCTACCCTGGAACAGGATTAGCACCGCTTTTCACCTGGGGTTATTAGACCCTGCTCTGGAGCAGGATTAGCACCGCTTTTTACCCGGGGTTATTAGACCCTGCTCTGAAACAGGATTAGCACCGCTATGTACAGTCTGAAACATTAGGTCTTTTCACACTGCGCTTAACCTTGGGTTATCGTCGTCCTAAACACAGTTTTTAACCCCGGGTAAAGGAACGTTTCACACTTGTAATTTAGATGCGGGGTTAGCATCACTTTTTACCCGGGGTTCTGAAACCCTGCTCTGGAGCAGGTTAGTGCCGCTTTTGTGACGTTAACTCCACATTGCGGTGCCAAACTTGTGCAGTGTGAAACGATGTGGTGTTAGAACGTTACGACTATATGCTTAGCTACTGACAACCAATCGTATGCCTTATGCCTTTGTGCAGTCAGTGACATATATGCAGATAAGAATTTTAACCTGGGGTTTAGGAATGTGCAGTGTGAAACGGTAGCTTATGAATACCCAGGATTATCTGTTAACCCTGAAAACGCATACTCGTATTTCAGTCACGGAAACGCTGCGCATTGTATATAAACAGTAAATTCAGTATTTGAGAAGAAAAATCTCAAATTCTGACAGAAAACACAACAATTTGAGTGAAGAAGAGATCAATTCATTCTTACCTATATAAGAAATGTCCACTCATAGGATGCGCAGTGCTAGAGCTAGCCTGTGTGAACAGGTCGCGTGCTGTGTTTGTCCAATCAGTGACACTGGCACTGCAAATATGCAAATCAGAAAGTTAACCCAGGGTTTAGGAATGTACAGTCAGTTTATGAATATCCAGGACTAAGTGTTAACCCTGGGTAAATTATGAGCAGTGTGAAACTAGCAAGATAACCAAGGATTCCATTTTTCCGGGGTTTAGAATAACCCAGGGTTAACTATGTCAAGTGAAGCCCTTTATTGGGCTAAAACAGTAAATTTTCCAGTTTTGTTGACCTAACGGAGCATTAGACTTCCTCTCCATTAAATTTATGTTCTGTTGTTTTTCTCTCTCCAGGAGGAGGTGTCAACAGAGGGGGACGTGGTAACGAAGGACTTGCGTCCACGCCTGTGTCACATGATCCTTGGCGAGCAGGGCTACGGCTTCAACCTGCACTGCAAAAAGTCCCGCGCGGGTCAGTTCATCCGCTCCGTGGACCCCGACTCTCCAGCGGAGCACGCGGGACTGAGGCCGAAAGACCGGCTCATCGAGGTGATCGGAAGGGATTACAGGAGCTCAGATTAGCCCAGATTAGCAGGACTGGATTAGATTAGATTAAACCGCTTTTGGAGAGAGACGGATTACGCAGTTGAAGAGAAACGCCTGTCTGGTTTGTTCACTTCGTGAAGGGAGGATCCCATTTTAGAGCAGGGAGTTAGTTTGCTTTCATTACACTGTGTGTGTGTGTGTGACGGCGTGATCGTCAGAGAAAACAAATCCGTCCTAATGGATTTAATTTGCATCCGTTTTCTGTAATTATCACAGACAGATCAGTAATTATGATTGACGAACAGCGTATAATCCAGTCAACTGTGTTTGTCTCTGAATGCATTTGAGCATAATTAGCAAAACACTTATTTACAGTTAGTAATTCACTTACGATCCATCTCAAATGACAACTTTCAAACTAGATTTTTGCATTTTTTGAAGAACATCACATCACAAATGATGTGGGACATCCAAAGGTTAATGCTTAAATTTACTTTCAACGTGAATTAATCTCACATAAACTTAATAAAATGCTGTTCAAAGCAACATTAGGAGAAAAAAGCATCTCACAATGATTTTAGACTTGGCACTTTCTGAATAAGATTCCTCTGAAGTTTGTCTGCTTTATTAGAAAGTCATTGACAAACTCTTACTATTTCACGTAAAAAAAACACCCTTCCTCCTGTATGAACGTCAGGAAACCCTACAGACTTTCACATGCATTACATCAGTTTCTGTGTTTCACCAGCCACAGGAACCACACACCCCAAACTCTATTATCAGACAGAGACAGCTGGAGAAACACAGAAACAATGTCAGATGAAAGTTTGTGAGTTATGTAAAGGCTTCTTCAAAGAGAGGAAGAGGAAGTTCCACAGAAAGTGGAAGTGACATGGCCTCACTCTCCACCTGCTGGACAAATGCTGAACAACCATTATGTGTTGCACCTGAAAGTATTGAGTCAAATGATATATTATACATAAAATGTATTTAATATTATATTACATTAAATTATGTAATATAAAATATAATATATATATTTATTATATTAAAATATAAATAATATTTGAGTATTATATATATATATATATTATTTTTATCATATATATATATATATATATATATATATATATATATATATATATATATATATATATGATAAAAATAATTAATAATAATATTAATAAATAATATAGTTCAGTATAAGTGTAATGATGGGTGTCAGTCTCTCTTCCGTCATTTTAAAGTATTGAGTCAAATGATAATATTATACATAATTTCATTTAATATTATAATATATTAAATTGTTGTCAAATATTAAATATATTAAAATACATTATAAATAATATAGTGGTGTATAATAATATTATAATATATTACTATGTAAAATAAAAATAATATATTTTGTTATATAGCATTTTAATATACTTTATGAGATATGATAGAATAAAATATAAATTATATAATAAATAAATATCTCTGTATAATAAGTGTAATGTTGAGTGTCAGTCTCTTTTCTGTCTAAATGATGTAATATAAAAAGAGACATGGTATATTATAAATAGTTTTATGCAATATTATATTAAATTATGTCATTTAAAAATAGTATTATATGTAGTTTAATATAATATAATAAATTATATAGTCAAATTCTATTATATTGTATGATATTTTATTATATTAAATTATATTAAAAAAATAATGTAATAAATAATAGTTCTTTATAATAAGTGTAATGTTGAGTCTCTTCTGTCTTTTATTAAAATACTGAGACATGGTATATTATAAATAATTTATAATAATAATTAAATTATGTAATATAAAAATAATATATTTAATGATATAGTTATATATTTATTATATTTTATGATTTACATTATTAAATATTTTATTAAGTATATAAAATAGTATAATAAATAAATAATATAATTAAGTACAAGTGTGCATGTGTATATGACACAGTTGTATCTGGATCTCTCTTGTCTTGTTTTGATTAATCCTGCATACTATATAGTACAGAAGTATTCAGATTAGTATGCAGCCAAAGTCATCTCTTGTGTGTCTCTCGTGTGTCCAGGTGAACGACACAAGTATCGAGGGTCTGCGTCACGCTGAGGTGGTGGAGCTGGTCCGGGCCGGCGGCACAGAGACCCGTCTGCTGGTGGTCGATCCGGAGACAGATGAGCTCTTTAATCGGCTGGGAATCGTGCCCACATCCACTCATCTGAAAGGTGCGAATGTGCTTTCGCATGCTTGTACATCAACATGCTCGTATATCTGAGCGGGAAGTTCTGGGGAAGTCCACGGAACTAAACTGGAAAGATGCCATTTCAATGCTTTGTATTTATTTAACCTCACCTGACTGCTACTGTTCATTGTAAGGAAAGTTTATGCAAATCACTCCAGTGCTCTATGCAAACATTACTAATGTTCGGGGCAAACACCGACGCTACAAAGAAACTATGTGTCAGATGTGTGATGTGTCATATGTCACGCTATTTTTGCTAATGATTTCTTTGAAACAGAGGACTGTGTGGACGGACCGATCATAGAGGGTCCCGAGACGACGCGGGATCCCACCACGGACAGACCTGTCTCTGCTTCACCGGTCCCAGAAGCCCCCAGGATCTCTCCACCAATCATCAACATCACACTGACGGATCCGCCAATCACAAACGGCTCTGCGAAACACCAGAGTCAGAGGAGCTCGTCTTCTCGGTCCACTTTATCAGAGACGAGCGCTGAACTCAGCAGCTTTGACACCAGCAACAGGGTGAGTGTGAGTAAAATCAGAGTAAAATACAGCCTTCGGTGGCTTTAAACATGGAGTCATTCACAGAAACTAACATTACTAACATTATTATTGTTAGTATTCTAGTTGTCGTTAATATTAATAATAGTTTATTGATATATAATTAATTAATTTAATAATATTTATTAATCATTTGTCATTGTCGTTGGTAAGAATAATAATTTGATATACTATTATTTATTGTTAATAATCATCATATTAATAATAATTATTATTATTATTAATAAGTAATATTATATTGTATTAATATTTATAATTAATAATATACTATTAAAAAATACTATTGTTGCTAGTAACACTAATTTAACAATTAATTATCTACTAATTTAACAGTAATTATTGCTCTAGTTATATTTGTGGTCGTTGATATTAATAATCATTTATAGATATATTATTATTAATTAATTTAATAATTATTATTTGTTGTTGTCATTGGTAAAATAATAATAATAATAATTTGATATTAAAATAAATAATAACAATGATAACAATCAATATTTATCATCACGTTAAAAATTATTTATTAATATTGTACGTTATTAATTTAATAGTAAACAAATTGTATTGTTGATGGTAACAATAATAACAGTTATAGTTATATTTGTGGTTGTTGATGTTAATAATAATATTAATAAGAATGGTTGGTTATTTTATTATAATATATTATTATTGTTGTTATTCTTAATTTCAATAATAAGATTCATTAATAATAATTTATTAATATAGCATATTCATAATTTAATAGTAAAAAAGAGTGATTTTATGTATTATTAGTATAGTTGTTATTGTTGATATATAATATTTATTGATATGTCATATTATTTATTATTATTACTAATATTATTAAGGTTACTTTTAATGTCTTACATGGCAGAAATATGTCTTGGATAAAATAAATTTTTGTTATAATAATAATAATAATATAATATGATATCGTATTAATTTAATAATACAATATGTAACTATTAATTATTATTATTAGGTGTTTTACTGTACCATATGGCGAAAAAATAAAATACAAAATCTATACCTTGAATGCAATGTTGGTCACTGAATAAAAGCGTCAAAATACTGTAACATAATGTGCAAAGTATGTACAGAAGAAAATATTTACCGTAATGTTGTTTATATTAGCTAAGATCGTTAAAAAATTGCAATATTTGATAGAAAAATTAAGTAAAATGTACAATATACTTTACTTGAAACAACAGTGCATGTGAATCATAACTTGTTTTGTCTGTTCACAGCTCACAGATTCTGACCATCACTCCAGCGATGACGTTCGCAAACCGAACCTGAAATCTGAGGAGCGGCGGCCGGATCCGTTCTGGGAGAGCGGTCTGGATCTGAGTCTGACCGCGGCGGAGGCCAAGCAGAAATTCCGGGCCAAACGGCCCAATAAGAGAGCGCCCCCTATGGACTGGAGCAAGAAACAGCAAATCTTCAGCAACTTCTGAGGAGCGCACACTTCTGAAAGCTCAAATGCCACCAACACACAGACCAAAGACGTGCATCTTAGACCAGATTAGATCAACCTCCTGAAATTAGTGAGATTGTTCATCTTCATGAAAGGATGAGAGATGAGTTTGGATGTGAAGATCTAAAAGTATGTTTTGGACACAAATGCAACAGGTTCATCCCACGTGATCTCATGCTCCGTGTTTAACTGAGCTCCATTTGGCGTTTTGTTGCTAGTAAGTGTTTAACATTCAGCCAGTTTGCTATTTCAGACAAGTTCCCTTCAGACAGTCACGTCGAGAACTCGACAGCAGTTTCCACTCTGAGGAAATGAGGAAGGATTATGGAAGAAAACGTAATTAGAAGGCAGAAACAGTAAGAAGGAAAGACAGTGTGAAAAGATTGCGATAGTGGAAGTGAACAAAAGACGGTAACCCTAAGGCTAATTGCAGACTGAACATCGAGCTCGGGACGTCAAAGGTCGCAGGTTCAAACCCCTGAGGAAAGTTATGATCTAGCACCATCAGAGAACATGTACAGTAAGTTGTGTTGGAAGGACGATAAGAAGACACGGCAGTAGACGAGAAGGTTCAGTCAGACAACACTGTTAGCTACAATTAAAATCGATTTCTTCCAGGAATCAAGTCAAAAATATCATCTTGAACGATTTTCATCCACTCTAGAATTAACATATTGGCTAATATGTTTATTTTTTTTTAAGGAATGAGCTCCTACACTAAAATATTTATTTATTTGTTTCCTATCTTTCTCTCAGAAATGCTTGTTTGGCATTTCTATGTGATGTTGATGGTATCTACAGTATTTACAGACATTATAGTTCGCCGGGGCGGCCATTATCGACTCATTGTAGATCAACATTAATTGTTTGAGTGGTGAACTTCAATTTTGACCTCAATCTTGACATGAATTTCATAATCAGAAGTGAAATACTGGCTTTAACAGTGCATTAACACACGTACAGGAATCTAGCTATATGTATTAATAATAACATATCATTATATATTTTTAAAACTTACAGCAATACAATGTAAATGATTACTTTTGTTTTTTGAAGGGTCCTTATATTTTCATCTGAGGCATGTATTATGACATATATATTCTGTATATAAATTGTTCTTATCACCCTCATCTTCTGTATGTCCATTTTCTCCCCGTCATACACTTATAAACACAAATAAACGGAGTATTTTAGACAGAAGTCGTCTTAAGGTTTGATTCTGAGATGGTGCAACTTCACGGTCTCTCTGCCGGTCGCAGTTCTTCTGTCGGCCGCTAGAGACACACAGCCTGCACTCATTCATGAGTTCTCATGGTGAGAAACGAAACCAACGATCTATAAGATCCTTTTCTACAACTCTTCAACGTGTTTGGAGTGTATTTTATATGTTATATGTGCAGAAAGATGCATGTTTGTCAATTGTAATGGGTTCGTCGTGTTTTAGATGAACAAAAACGGTCTCCTCTGGCACGTGTGTATCTCGTTTACGTTTTCCCCGTCGTCTTCTCTCACCTATTTTGATCTCTTCATCATTCAGTTCTCTTAAAGGTGTTTTACTGGATTACAACGACGGTGAATTCAGCTCCCTCTCATTGAAGATGAATTCCGGGAGGCGGGAAACTAGCCTAGCACATCCCAGTTCAAAAAACTCTCCTCACTCATGCTTTATGGCTAATATACACGTCTAACCTAGTTAATATTTAATGAATGATAATTAACTGAAGTGTCCAACAATGCAATACAAAGTCAGATATGTAAATCCCGTTATTTACCTCAGATTATCGAGCGAAGCTAATAAACTGTTATTCACTCGACCGTTAGGGGTTGACTGTCGAGTAAAACTGCTAAGTTAGATCAATATTGTGAATTTGAATGATTAATATTAATAATTATGGAAATAATACGTTGGAATAGTATATCACACCCATATTGGAACCCAATTGAGTGATTCACCCCGATTCTTTGAATCAAACCGATTCATTTAAAATAAATAGGACTCCCGTGAACTAAATCCCCTCAGTTTTGTGCTATACGTTACACAAGTTCCACAAACTAAAAATTTAAATATCTCTTTATTTTGAAATTAATACTATATTTATCTTCGATAATGTTTTTTATGTAATATTTCGTAATATTAGGGGATTTATGGTATTTAATTATATTTATGGAATAGTTATGATCCATTTATTACCTGTTAATCACTTTTTGAGACCTAAGAATGAAATTTCTAAAACTGTCTTAAATCTTGAATGCTTTGGAGCACAGACTTGGTCTCTCTTTTAAAGACACTTGGCAGGTTATTGATGAAGTGAAAAAAGTTTATTAAAAAAATTTATATAATAGTTTGTTTATTGTTACGAAAAATGCTATTTTTAAATTTTATATGAAAACATGTTTTACTCTAAAACAGAATCAAAGCCATTAATCGAAACAAGTTGCGCTCTAAATTTGAGGTTGATATCTCAAAAAATTAGCTTTCAGTAAGATTTTGTTGAGCGTAGTACCAAACGTTTCCACTAGATGGGGTCGTGGCCTAGTGGTGAGGGAGTCGGGCTTGTAATCTGAAGGTTGCCGGTTTGATTCCCACGCCGGCAGGAATTGAAAGTGGGGATTATGAATAAACAGCACTCTCTCCACCTTCGATACCATGACTAAAGTGCCCTTGAGCAAGACATCTAACCCCTGATTGCTCCCCTTGTAAGTCTCCGCTTTGGATAAAAGCATCTGCTAAATGATGAAAAATGAGATAAAATTCTATTTCCATTTGTTCCCAACGCGCTCATTTCTGACCGCGAACAATACAAGTGTGACTATATTTTTCAGGACCATTTAACCCATCATGTCCATGATTTTTAGTGTGCGTGTTCACATAGCAAGTGCCAAAAACTTTACCAAGTTTCATACCATTCCGAAGAACTAAAAATTTTGGTGACACTTTATTTTACAGTCTCATTGTTACATAAGTTACATGTAGTAATAACTATAAATTATAAATAATTACATGCAACTAACCCTAAACCAAACCCTACAAGTACATGTAGTTATTTAATATTACTCAGTACTTAAATGTATAATTACAGTGTAACAAACGCCATAAAATAAAGTTAAACTTCTTCTGTCAAAAATGGAACCAGAACCAGATTAATTATCACTTAAAGATATAAGTACATTTTAATTTTTAGGTTTACTCCTTCTTTTAAATAGTTTAACCAAGAGTTTTGTTTATGATACTTATAGTGCACACATACACTGCTGTTTTTCATGGCTCTGGTGTTTCTCTTGCATTCGATCAGAGTTTCTTCCTCTTTTCAGTTAGTTTTGTTCCAGCTCTCCAGAGTTTCACTTTGATAACGCCTACCGTCACACCACACACACTTTTAACATCTCACCTACTCCTACTGCACACACACATAGACGATTTCAGCTCAGATCTCATTGCAGAAAACACTTTACAGCGAAACGAATTCTAGGTAAAAGATCAGACCCTCTGAAAAGACCACAAGGAGTCTGTGGCAAATGCTTGTTTCGCACTTGAGTTTTTTTCTATATTTGATCCTCAATTTAAAAGTTTAAACCTATTGTGTGAAAACATCCATACACAGGTTTTACACACACGTGTGCAGTTCCTGATACTATTTGAGTATCTTTTGTTAGTCATCTCACCATCTGAGTGTACAGCGAACGCATGATCAGATGCGTTAAACCCAAACTTCCTGTCGTTGCTCATGTTTCCTGCATGTGGGTTAGTTGTGATAGTGTGCAGTGAGATGGTTGCAGTTGTTAAACACACACACACACACACATAAGATAAGGCTGGGTCATCATCTCAGAAACTGTTGAAACATACCGAAAGAGTCTGCGATTGACATCTGACGGCTCGTGAACAGACTTCAGATGCAGAAACTGGATGGGTTTTATTTTGAAAGGTGAGTCTCAACTGTAAATTACCTCCATTTTTATATTGTAGAAACAGTTTGTCTGATTGAAGTGCTCTGAAGATCATGTCTTATTTCTTGCAGAAAGCCAGACAAATATTGAAACAACATCTTCAAATCTAGAGGGCTCCTGCTCTACCCTGAAAACTGCTCAAATAAATATTCATCAGGACAACAAATGACAATTTGATTCTGAAGAGATTTGAAGGCTTCAAGAAGACAGATGCAAGTCTTCTCAGTTACTGGAGTTTGTTGAATTCATGATGTCACAAATCCAACATGTTTTTGATGCAGATCTTTACTCTGTGCTGATGTGGGTTGCTTTAGCTTATGGTTGTCCTGAAACTAATAATCAACACCCCAAAGATTGAAGTTCCTCACTCTTATGCCTCCTGAAGCAATGCCTTTCCAACTAAACCAGATATTATGAACACCACATATGTCTAATTAATTAACCATCAAAAAAAGCATTTAATTAAGGTAGAGGACATTTTCTTTCCAGAGAATTTTTGGGACACACCCATGATCAGTGTTGGGGAAAGTCAATGCATTACAATATTGTGTTACTCCCTAAAAAGTAACTGTTACTTTTTATGAAAATGTGTTACATTACTTTTGCGCTACTTTTACTCACCTGGGCTGGGCTTTCTTGTTTTATTTTTGGCAAAGCAAAAGTGAAATGAATAAGCCTCAGGCTGAAGGAAATGCATATTTCTGCCTGTACAGTAGAGGGCGCTACAAACAAACCTTTCAGCTGTGCTGTCATTTTGGATTGAAGAATAATAGATGCAGGAGAGGGAATTTCAACTCTTATTTCTAAATCTAAAGTCATTTTTGCCTATTAATATGCTTGAATAAGATAGTTGTTGGCTAATAAAGTGAAATTAAATACATAAAGTATGAGTAATTTAATATAATTATTACAGGTTGATTGCAGTTCGGGGTTTTTTTCATTTTGAGGAATACTGAATGCATTTGTCCAGGTGATACTATGTAATAACCATGTTTACACAGCGAACAACTCGTGAAAAAGTAACGGATTTGTTGCTGTAAATTGAAAAAGTAATCCGTTGCTTTACTAGTTAATTGTAATCTGATAATGTAACTCGAATGACTTGTAATGCGCAACACTGCCCATGAGCACAAGATGATGTCATCAACGTTTTAGTGTGTTTTTTGACTGAAGATTACACGTTTGTTTTGACAACTTTCCTTTTTGAATTCAAAAAGAGAAAAAAAAAAAACACGGAAAAGACAGAAAACACTTCTTCAGCTTGGTAAAAAATCATTTTATTTTTCCTGGCAAGATAAAGAGAGAAAGGTGAGATTGTTTTTGTCTTTCAGAGTCTCAGTGCAGATTTCCACACGCAGCAGTCGTTCTCCGCCTCGCCGTCCTTCAATTGTCACTTCCTGTCTTTTGCTTTCAGCTTGCTCTTATTTCAAATCTTCCAAACAACAAATATCATCACAAGAAAAAACAAGACGCATGATGAATCCAACAGTTTTATCAGTAAATTTACCAGCAAAGTCCTTACAAAAAAATAATAAAAACAGCAAAACCAAAAAGTGCATGACAAGCGATAATCCAATTTAAATTATGCATTTTGCTCCAATAGAATTTCAATGTAGTGAATTCAATTCTATTTATCAAATACGAAAGATCAGCAATAGCAGCAAAACTAAAAAAAAAAAAAAACTTAACCTTATTGTTGTAAAACTATATCTGATATAGTTGTAGTTTGTTGGATAAGCTGATTAAATCACTAAATACCAAATATCAATATGGCATCAAAATTTATCGGTACAAATACATTCATACACACTCACAAGCGCGCACACATCGTTGGTCACAGTTTACAGGTCAATAGGGGTCCAGGAGTCAAGTGTAAGGTACCTTAAAACAATTAACAACCTATTAACGCAGAATACACGTACGAAATGCGAAGTACAAAAGAAAAATACATGGCAATGACACTAACAAAACACACTTAAAAAGCTCCCAACACAGCTACCGTTACACAAATCACACACCCACACACACACACACACACACACACATATATAACGCAAGTCATGATCGTTATACTGTGGAGTTTCCATTCCGGCTCCTTCGCCACGAGACCGAATCTCTCGAAATCACGACAAGATTAAACTACGGTGTGATTGAAATCTGTAAACTACGATGAGTTTCAACAGCGAACACTGACCAAGCCCAGGAAAAAACTACAAGCCAACTACGCAAAAAAGTGAGAAGAAACATCGGAAAATAAACGATACGCATAAGAGACGCAAGCAGAGAATCATGACGACAATCGGACAGGACGACGACGACAAAGCCGATGAGGATGATGATGATGATGATGAAAACTGTGAATTCATAAATGCTCCCTTACTAATGATCAAAAACACAAATTCGCGATAGCGCGCTAACCATCTTTTTTTTAAAGTCGAGATCGTTCTCGTTTCAATAGTAATCGTTAAAAAAAAGAAAAACGACGCTAGTCTTTCCTAGATAGTCTCAGTGTTAAAGTCTGATTATGCTATTGCTACGGCGGCGCTCGCGGGGCCGCTCGTAGTTATTGCAGCTTCATGTGCAAGAGTTTCTATGGTCAGTCAGCGTGTGAATGCGTATGATTCTTATGCCTGGGATTAACTTGAGATTAAAAAAAGTTGTATAACAGTTGCTGTCTAGCTTCCCTCCCTAATCTTAATCTTTTTAGCAATTATTCCCAGATAACTGTCTATACCTCCCTCCCGTTTAAACCTACGACCTCCCTCCCGCTCTCTTAAGTTTGTTTTTCGCTCTCCCTCGGTTACACTATCTCTCGTCTTCCCTACGTTTTTAGGTTTATTCCCCGTGATTGGGTGCATTCTGCAGTTAACTAGAGGAGTCCCCTCCCCCCTCCCACCCACCCACCCACCCTCATGGACACACAAAGGGCGTGGGATCTGTCCGTCAGGCGGAGCGGCCAATCGCGTCCCTCTCCCCCATGATCAGGGCAGTGCAATACACAGATGGATGAGTTCCCCCCTCCTAAAGGTTCAACTGAAAGAAACAGAAAGAAAGAGACAAATAAGAGTGGATTCTAGGACCGATTATCGGTTTTACAGAGAATTACTTTTATACCTGATCTTTAAGTTTTTAAAGTCTGCATGGACCGTAAGGTGCGACTGACTGGTACTGAACCAGAATACTGAATGAGAAAAGAGGGCGTGGCTTGTTTTTCCTCTCAGGGAATTGATTGGATATAGAAAAGTAGGCGTTCCATTTGCGGTCAAAGCTCACAGCGGACGTTCTACCCAAGCCGGTAAACTGACGTCATCAGAGAAGGAAGGGCATTCCAGAGGGGATGTACATTGTCAGATTTTGATCAGAGATTACAAAATAAAAAGAAATAAAAATTATACACACTTGCACGGATGAAATGTTCACCTCCAGACTAGGAATGTGCGGTAACTAAGTAAATAGGGCCCGTTTTGATTTCATGCCGACTTTATCCTGTAAATTGCCTGTAAATTATGCTTACATAAGTACAAACCATTAATGATGTGAAAGACCAATAATTTGTTTTACAGCTAATTCCTATTTTACTGATATTCGCACTTCATTTAATCTGTTTTTACACATTTATATCTACCGTATTTTCCGGACTATAAGCCGCAACTTTTTTCCCAAGCTCTGAACCTTGCGGCTTAAACAAAGACGCGGCTAATATATGGATTTTTCCCGCTCATGACAAAGACACGGAGAAGTGCATATGATGCATATCGCGTCTTTTGCGAGCGCATATTCATTATTTCCTATGTAAGCGCGCGCAAAAGACGCGAACGGCCCCTTAGTTGTCTTTTTGCGCCGAGTCAATTCCTCACGCTGCTGTTTCCAACATCTTCTCATCGACTCCTCATCGACTCATGAAGACCAAGCTCCCGTGCAGCAGCTCTATTTCCTTTTCCAACAGCCAGATTAACGCCTTCAACTTGAGTGCAGCATCATATGCATTTCTCCGTGTCTTTGTCATGATGAGGGTGACAAAATGACTACCGTAATCAGAATGATGCGAAGTTTGAGCGCGCTCAATTCAATCTAAACAGTAAACATGCCGCCAAAAAACTGAGCACGTCACAGAATGTGAATGAACATTCGCGGCAGATCTGACTGAAAGCCAAAACAATCGCCACCGCGATGAAGTTTGAGGATTTTAGAGTTTAATTAAAGCTTGTGTAAAGTTCATTTGTTTCAATGTACCTGTAGACACCTGCGGCTTATAGACGTGTGCGGCTTATTTATGTTCAAAATAATATTTTTTTTAAAATTCAGTGGGTGCGGCTTATATTCAGGTGCGCTCAATAGTCCGGAAATTACGGTAATCTTTTATCAGTTTTTTTCACATCCCGTAAGTGACTGTGGGCAAATTAAAGCAACATAGGGTACTAGTGTGCTGCAACATTGACTGGTTGCTTATTTCACAGATGTTTTTTACCGATATTCACACTTTATTTAATCTATTTTATTATTTCTATCACAGACACTGATATAAGGTGACGTAATCAGTGTCTGATAGTGATGCAACAAATTGATCAGTTTGACCAATATTCTTTTACCCTCATGTCAGTCTCCTACGCAGTTCAGCACCTCCATCTTTACGTCCGAACGCCGGCTCAGTATTGGCTGACGCCGTTCATGCGAGCACCACGACGCACATGTGATGCTGACACAGGCCAATACAGAGTCGGCATTCAGAAAGTACAAATTTCGATCTTAAAACGCATTAGTTAACATTAGCTACAATTAATAAAGACGGCAGAAGCTCTGTTATTCCATGTTAACTAATGTAATGTTATCAAATGAAACCTTACTGCAAAATGTTACCAATAAATTTAGATCCCAACTTAGATGCTTAAATGTAATGGCAGTGTTTAACTATGCAAATGAACAGTGGTGCAATGTACAAATAAAGAGCAGGCGGCGGAGCTCATGTTATCTGCCATGTACTGCAGATAAGCAGACAGTGATCGTTTACCCCAGTACATTATAACATTACTAGACATCCACAGCCGTCACTAACCTGACAGCGTGTGCTGTGTGTGAAGCAGAGGGGCGGGGCTACACGCCATAGCATGCAGAGAGGCGTTCCTTCAGGATGGGTGGGAACTGCTCCGAGAACTGCTGCCAGTTCTCCTCGCCAACCTGGTCCTTAAAACCGTGTAGGATCTGCACAGACACACAACCTCATTTAACAACTGGAATCTTTCATAATGGTGAAGGTTTTGATGTAACGCAGCTCCATGCGTGTCTAACCTTGTAGAACATGTCCCTCAGGTCATCTTTAGGGTTGACCCAGGAGGCCACCGCATCACAGAAGAAGATGAAGTCCTGTGGATGGAGAGACGGATGTGATGAAGGAATGAGGAACATCAATGACAATCACAATGGAGTCAGAGGATCAGAACTGACCTGGACTACGCCGCCAGGATTTACACCGATCATCACGCAGATGCCTCTGAAGGCGGAGTCCTTTTCTTCATTATCTCTGATGTTTCGCAACGACGTGCACCTGCAAAAACACAATCAAATTTAACTTAGATGGTAACAATAGTTAAAGGGTTAGTTTACCCAAAAATTAAATTTGCGTCATTAATTCCTCTCCCTCATGTCGTTCTTCACCTGTAAGACCTTCGTTCGTCTTCAGAACAATAAGATATTTTTGATGAAATCCGAACCACACACAGGCAGCAAAATCATTGCACCTTTTTTGAGATCCAGAAAGGTATTAAAAGACATTGTTAAAACAGTCAACATGACTACAGTGGTTCAACCTTAATGTTACGAAGTGAATAAAATAGTTTGGGCACAAAAAACAAAACAAAAATAGCGACAATTTCTTCTCTATGTCAGTCTCCTACGCAGTTGACGTAGTGAACGCAGTTCAGCGCTTCCGTGTTTACGCCAAAATGTAGACTCTGTATTGGCTCCTGCGTCGTGCTGCTCACATGACCCGTGTTGGCCAATAGTGAGACGGCTTTCTGACGTAAACACCGAAGCGCTGAACTGCGTGCACTACGTCAACTGTGTAGGAGTTCATAACATTAAGGTTGGACCACTGTAGTCACATGGACTATTTTAACCATGTCTCTACTACCTTTCTGGACCTCAAAAGGTGCCATGATGTTGCTGCCTATGTGTGGATCAGAAACCCTTGGATTTCATCAGAAATATCGTAATTTGTGTTCTGAAGATAAATGAAGGTCTTACGGGAGAGGAATTAATGACAGAGCTTTCATTTTTGGGTGAACTAACCCTTTAAATGTATTAACCATGAATGGAAAACAGTTCTTAATAAATCAAATTAACTTTCTAACAAAAGTTTTGGGTTGGTAAGTTTTTTTTTTGTTTTTTTTAAATACTTTTGAAAAGTCTCATGTTCACTAAGGCTACATTTATTTGATCAAAATTACAGTAATATTGTAATGTAAACTAAAATTTTCATTTGAATGTTAAAATGTAATTTATTCCTGTGTTCAAAGCTGAATTTTCAGTATCATTACTCCAGTCTTCAGTGTCACATGATCCTTCAGAAATCATTCTAATACGAGGATTTGCTGCTCAAGAAACATTTCTGATTATCAATGTTTAAAACAGTTGAGCTGCCTTATATTTTTGTGAGAAAAAAAAAGTAATATACATTTTCTTCAGGATTCAGGAATGTTCAAAAGTACTGCAGTGATTTGAAATGTATACCTTTTATTACATTATAAATGTCTTTACTGTCCCTTTTGATCAATTTAATGCACCCTTGCTGAATTAATTCTTCCAAAATACATCTTGATGTAGTCACTCACCAGGGTCTGATGAACTGTTGCAACATGGGAGCCACTTCCTGTGGACAGACGTAACCGAGCCGACCAATCGTGATGGCTGTAAACAAATGTTAGGGTTATTTATCAGCTGTGTGAAAGATAGGCGATTGTTTAAGGTCAGAGGTCATACCCGTATTCTCAAGCAGGGTTTTGGGAGTGTTGGGTCTGTTAATGATCTCCACCAGGTGAGGAAGAACCAGAGCCACATACGGCTGCATCTCCACACCTACGACAACACAACAAACAACATGATCAACATGTCAAACAAACCATCAAATTCTGTGACTCTAAATCTATGACGTCATTGTAATTCAGTGAATCGGTGTAATGGTCCTCACCCATCTGCATGCAGATCTCTCCGATGGCCCAGGTGGCGTTATTACACACAGAGATGAACTCAGGGTTCAGGTTCGTCCCCAGGATCGGCATAAACTCCGCTAAACACACAAACACACAGTTTCAAAGACTGATTCGTATGAAGAGGCTAAGAGTGCATCATGCAGGTCAAACGAACGCGCCATCTTACCGATGCAGGGTTTGACATGTGGAAAACAAGCCTTGGTCAGATCACCCAGCAAAGCAAACGAGCTCTGTCTCACCTCAGGCATAGTGTCCTACACACAAGAGGTTCACCGGTCATTTGGATTTGTTTTATAGTGCAATAACAATGATATACTTTATGGCATCATAATAAATCATTAAAAATATTAAAACACATAATATAAAACAAATGCATTACACAGTAATTCATGTAAATATTTTAAAAAAAATATTAAGTACTTAATTTTATTTGAAAATATAATATAGTAAATAATTCATTTAATAGAATTATATATCATTATAAAAATATAGTGGATTCAAATAACTCAAATAATAAATATTAACCATCAACAATAAAACAAATGGGTATATTAAATATAATTGTAATAAACTAAATTCATATAGTGTAAATAATAAAAATAAATAATATTATATAAGTAAAATAATATTAAAAATAATAAAATAATATATTTGCTTCAAACAACAACGCACAAACATTTATAATATTTATTAAATAAATATCAAAATTATTGTAATAATTATTGTATATAATATTGTAAATAATTCAAGTAATAAGATGAGAATACAACCACACTGTAAAAAAAAAAGGAAAAAAAAGTTGTTTCAGCTTAAAAAAAATTAAGTGTTCTTGCTGCCTTAAAATGTTTAGTCAATCCAGACATCCAAGTTAGAACAACTTCACATTTAAGTTGACTAAACTTAAAATTAAGTCAGCACAAACTTTTTTTTTAAGTTGAAACAATTTTTTTTTTTACATTCCACCACATTTTTAAAGCCTCGCACAAACTGTACCTGCATACACTGGAACAGAAGGGTCATGATGTTGCTGCGGGCAACTAGCTGGTCCACATGACCCCCGAGACCCTCGGCCAGACCACTCAGCAGATCCAGAGCGACAATCATGAAGTCCTTATCTGGAGCCTCATACTGATCCGGCTGCTGGCTGTACATCTGCACACACACACACACACACACGGGGGTGTGTTAATGATCTGTGAATCACTATGTAGATGCACATGAATAAGAGCGTGTTCTCACCATGGCTTGTGCGAGTGTTTTCTGCACCAGAGTAACACAGCGCTGATAGACGGGCTCACAGTACGGGAGGAAACCGCTCTGTAACGCTGTAGCCACAGATGACAAACACTACACACACAATAAATGAGGGTTATTTATTTGTACATTTTATCTTTCAATGACAAAAGTTTGGGCAAAATTAATCTACAATTATTTGTCATGACAAAAAAAACAAACTAAGAAATTAAGGCTTTGATTCTGTTCCGAGTGTCTCACCTCCAGTAGGGGAAACAGGTCTTTATCCTCGTCTTTCAGTTCATTCCACTTCTGGATCAGAGGCGGCATCAGTTTCTGGATGTATTCCTGTTCACACACACCAAAAAACAACAAGATCACACCTCTGAGCTCCAGCAAATGTGCACAAATGGGATTTACTGATACTTTGATTTATAAAACTAGTCAGCAATGACAGGGATGAGCAGAGGCTTGCTCTAACACATGTGTGTCATATATTGAAAAAACACTGACGGAGAAATGAAAATGCTTTTCGTCATTTTGACAGATGAGAGAATATGGTTATCTGGTTAAAAATGGAGGAAAATCTGGTTATTACCGGTTGGTTGAGATGATGCCCGACGGAGTCTGCCAGGGTGCCAATGGCGTCGTAGAGGATGAGCAAGTTCTTGTGCTGATATTTTCCGAACGCAAACACCAGAGTGTCCAAAATGAAACTGAGATAGGGAACCAGCTCTGTGCACGCCTCCTCCTCCAAAGTCGCAAATGCACTGAAACAAACATTACAGAGTTACTTCATTACTCCAAAATTATTCCACTCTAAATATTCAAGCATTTTTAGCATCATTTCTAACACACCTGCAGGCGGCCTCCTGCACCCTCTTGTTGCCGTCCAGGATGCGTTTGAGTAGCTCTGTCATGAGCGGTTTGAGGTGTGCATCCGGCGGTTGGCTCACCACCCAGTGTGCGTAGCGGCTCAGCGTCCAGCAGGCGATGGAGCGAACCAGAGCCTTCTTATCACACAGACACTGGATCAGGTGCGGGATGAGCTCGGGCAAGTACGGCACCATTCCCTGCATACAGCCTGACAGAGACAGGATTCAGTCAATTCAGGGTGTCTGCAGAGTTTTTAAAATCTAAGACTTTAAGATCTGCATGAATAAAATTAATATAGTGTGTCCATATAGAACAAACCAATAAAATCGCAAAATAAATCATATCCACTTTCCTTAATTAAACAGGCTGTATCACACATTCCACACATTTAATACTGCTTACCAGCAAAACAAATTTAAAATACTTCAGACGTAGTTTTAATACATTCATATCTATTGAAATGTTTTTTATTGTGTACTAACACATCCATACATACAAATTAGAAGTAGACGGATATTAGATTTTGCTAATTCAATAATTTGTTTAAAGAAAATCAATAACTAGATTACAGAGTTGATTTTCATAAAATCTATAATCTGAAAGTGTTCAATAACATTATTAGTCTTTCTTTGCTGTGACAGGGCAGCCCTGAGCGAAAATACTTTAGATCTGAATTAAATGCCAGATACAGTTCACTATGCAACCAAAATACCAATAATAACAAGCGAGAAGCAAGGAAGGGAGGAATGAAAGAAGGAAGGGGGGGGGGAGCAAGCAAGGAAACAAGAGAGGAAGGAATGGTGAAAGGAAAGATGGATGGAAGGAAGGGAGGGTGCAAGGAAACAAGGAAGGAAGGGAGGGTGCAAGGAAAGAAGGAAGGAAGGAAAGGAGGAAGGAAGGGTGCAAGGAAAGAAGGAAGGAAGGAAAGAAGGAAGGGTGCAAGGAAGGAAGGGTGCAAGGAAGGAGGAGGGGGGGTAGGAAGCAAGCAAGGAAACAAGGGAGGAAGGAATGGTGAACGGAAAGATGGAAGGAAGGAAGGGAGGGTGCAAGGAAGGAAAGGAGGAAGGAAGGAAGGAAACAAGGGAGGAAGGAAAGGTGCAAGGAAAGAAGGAAGGAAGGGATGGTGCAAGGAAGGAAGGAAGGAAGGAGGGGGGGTAGGAAGGAAGAAAGCAAGCAAGCAAGGAAACAAGGGAGGAGGGAAGGGTGCAAGGAAAGAAGGAAGGAAGGAAGGAAGGGAGCAAGGAACAGGGGAAGGAAGAAGGGAGGAAGGGAACAAGGAACCAAAGAAGGATGAAGGTGCAAAGAAAGAAGGAAGGAAGGAAGCGAGGAAGGAAGGAAGGAAGGAAGCGAGGAAGGAAGCAAGGAAGCGAGGAAGGAAGCAAGGAAGCGAGGAAGGAAGCAAGGAAGCGAGGAAGGAAGCAAGGAAGCGAGGAAGGAAGCAAGGAAGCGAGGAAGGAAGCGAGAAAGGAAGGCAAGGAAGGAAGGATTTTTTGCATAACGCATTACTTTTAAATTACAAAAAAGGCCGAAACACACTTGGACTCTCATTTTGAAATGAGAGAAAAAAAAAAAGTTTAAGTCAAAGGAGAAAAAAATAAATCACCTACAACATTTTACAATATAAACAAAACAAAATTGTGCAATGAGTGTGTGTGAGACACACCTTCAGCGATGGCTCCCAGCACCAGTATCCCAGACTCTTTGATGACCCAGTCCGGGTGGAACAACAAACCCTTCAGCAGCGGCAACAAGTGCGGCAACAGCTCATCCCGAAAGACGTTAGCCAACACGTCCAGCGCAGCCGCAGAACACTTTCCTATGAACACGCCAAAATATAAACTAGTCAAGTCACCTATATCACTGTTTACACAATACATTAACATCAACACATTAATAAACAGGAAAATAACGAGCAATGATGCAAATTTCATCAAATATAAAGACACTCAAATTCTGCTGTAAAGCAGCTCTAAAAAGACAAATTGTGTCATTCAGCGAAATAATGCGAAAATATGTACTTATACACGTAAGAACATTTACAGCAAGCACGCTCTGATTGGTCGGTTTACTCACGTAGGTTCCAGTCAGACAGTGTGTCGTCGTCATCATCCTCATCTTCATCAATGTCCTCGCCCTCCTCCCCCTCTCCTCCCTCGTGCTGCAGTGTGACGGTACGTGACTTGTGGAAGCGAGGCTTGATGTCCTGCTCGCTGTCAGGAACGTTGTCGTCCTCCTCTACATCACCCTGAGACACACACAAAGACAGATGCATTCTGATTCACATGCTCCCTACATAGTGCTCACTTCTCAGGAGAAACTGGAGCGCTGGGTATCAAAATCCATTTTCTGAAAATCAATATGTCAGTTACTTAATCATAATTTCATAGATCTATAATTGTCTTTTTATTTAGTTGTCTTTGCAGCCCGCAAAAAAAAAAAATTAACATACGATACGACCGTTATAGAGTCACGAACAAATGAACAATTCTTTATAGTGAATAAAAACGAACCACACAACCAGTGTAGCCCACATCCTGAAAACAAACGACTCATGAGCTGGTTCAGTTATCAGTTTGAGTTTAAAACATTGACCCTTCTATATTCATAATTAATCAGTCCCTCTAGAAAAACACAGATTTTTTTGTGATTGTTGCGGGCAAAAATCCTTGATTATACGGCACGTTTTCTTAAAAAATGCGATGGAATATGCAGGATATTTTTGCAATTTAATGCGATGAAATTGCGGGAACTTGCAAAAACTGCGGTTTGATGCAAAAGAGGAAAAAAAGGTGATTCGCCCAACACCCTGTTCACTCTAGATACTACCTTCATGTCAAGAGTCATTTCTGATCACTTCAAGCTACTAAATCACAGAATATTGACGTTCTCATTCTGTTTTATTTCAGACCTTCATTAACACATGGCTCAAACTTACAAAACATTGAGTCAAACAAGTTCTGAAGCTTTACAAAAGGAATATTCAACAACTTCTGTAAAAATGAATAAATAAAATATATAAAAATAAAATGGGTGCTTCCTGTTTTACAGAGGTAGCTGTACAAAACACACATCTTCTGTTAAATTAAGTGCTTCCAATGCACAAAGTGCAATCTCTTACTGCAACGTAAATTATTTTACACACTACTAATATACAGCGTCGTCTGTGGTTCGACACGCAGTCGCACAGAGTGCAAAATAATTTGCCCCCACTGTCATGTGACACACCGGGAAGCTGCTTCATGCGGTCTTTTGCACTTATTTTTGTTGGCAAATGAGAATGATCTGCGCGCTTCATCACGGTTTCACCGCGCGGTTTGCAGATGATGTTCACATTGTGCAATTACATCACTTCATAAGGTTCCCATGGCAATAGGGGGAAAATAATGGTGCAAATAATGTGAAGCAAACGCAACATTTTTCAATTTTCTGCTAAGATATGTGTGACTTTTTTGCAACGAAAATACAGGGATTGTGAAATCATGCTAGCCCCGCATATTTAGCTTGCTGAAATCGGCATTATAGGCGCTGAAGGTGCGGCGTATTTGAAAAAATGCGACCCCTGCATAAATATGCGGACTTTGGCTGATTATGCATGAAATCAAGCGATCGCATAATCGCGTTTTTCTGGAGGGACTGATTAATGTAGTTATTGTTAACTACAATCTAAAATATAAATATTAGATTAAAAACTCACTTTTTTAATGAAAATTAAAAAGGTTGCCTTTGAAACTAACTGAAATTTGTCTAAGTACTATAATTACTAAAAATGAGGGAGGGCTAAAAAGAACAAAAATGAAAAGCACATAACAGTTAAAAATGAATACTAGAGTTGTTTCAGAACCGATCATGTGACCGCACCTTAACTACTACAATAAACAAACTTTGTTTCAAAGGAATAATCATCTCATTTATGGTGACTCACCTTCAGTAAAATGATGTCGATCTCAGAATACTTCATTCCGTTCACCAGGATGGGGATGAGTCTGGAGAGAAACATTAACATTAGATCAGCTCACTTAAAACAGCTCACTTCATCCGTGTGTGACGATGATGATGACGGACCTGCCAACCTTGCAAACATTTTTACAGTACCAGGGTCATATATATTTTGAGATTTTTGGGAATGCAAGACAAAACACAAGCATCTTCAAAAATTTCACTTACACGTCACAGGACTTTAATATAATTACAATGAACGTCAAAAATTTCAATACACCTGCTCAAAACCTTTTTTTTTTAATCCATTATTAATATTGCCTATACAAACTGACAACCACAAGATAAATCGCATTCAATTACTGAAAATAAATGAAGTTTTTGTATGTAACTTCAAATGTTTACATTAGGGATGTGCACTACGACTAACCTGACAGTTGTTTAAACGGAGGTTTTGTAATAACTAGTCAACTAGAAACCCTAAGTAAAAAACACTGTGCTCATGTGACCAATATCCAAATATGATACTAAATCCCACAGAAAAAAGTATTTATATTTGTGACGTGCTGTCTTTGCGTTTGATCATTGCACATTATTAACAAGACAAACATGCGCCGAATAAACGTTAGCCAATAGAAACATATTTATAGAAAACAGTCGACAATGAAGCGACAGGACCAATAAGAGCAAAACGAATCGCTCGCTCCAAATCATCACGTATAAGTCAGCTGAGTCCGAGCGGTTGTGTAAAGCGTCCGTCATTTAATGATTTTTAAAAACACGCTTTGACACTGACAGAAAAAACACCACCTCTCTCGGTGTGCGCGCCTCGTGTGAGAGAGCTGGCGCCGCGCTGACAATCCTCAAGTAATTAAGGTCGAAACGCGTACCCGCTACGTAAAATGCGTACAGGTTGGCAGGTCTGTGACGATAACGATGGCCTGCAGTACTCACTGGACCAGGTGTCCTGACAGAGCCTCTTTACAGATGGGTTGCTCCGCTAGAGTCAGCCAGAACTCGCACGCCTCCAGCGCCACGTTCTCATCCGCGTCCTGCGTGCGCTGCAGCATGTACTGCAGAGAAACACAGATGAGATTCAAAGCTCCTACGGCTCCTTTTCACTGTAAAACGTCTCGTGCGGTATCGGATGTTTCACCTGTATGATGCTGTGCATGTGCGGGATCAGACGGTCGATTCGGACCTCCAACAACATGACCAGAGCTCTGCACACGTTCTTCCTCACCTCGCAGTCTTCATCACCCGCCAACGCAAAGAGAGACTGAAAACACGCCACACAGAAGAGATGAGCTCAGCCTTCAGCACAGAAATAACTACAAACTCACATGAACACCTGTTTATTACTGCTTTCTAGAAACTACTACAACTTTGATTTGTTAAAGTTTACTAGTGTTATTCATAACAAACATCAATGCGGTGTGCAGTTCGCAAATGAACTTATTGATCGTGTGGCTCTTCTTATCAAATCAGTCGAACTAATTGGTGAATTCAACCAAATCATTCATCAGTCTGAATCAATGAGTCAGCTCAGATGACTCACCGAACACAGAGTCATGAAAACCCTAACTTCGTTGTTAAAGAAAAGTTCAAAAAGCTCATTTGGATTAAATCAGTCTTCACTGACTTATTGCAAAAATAGAATCACAGCTTGAAAAAAATCTTGGCTGGCAGTGGTGAGGTACGCTGGAGGTCATCTCACCTCTATGAATGTGTCGATGTTGTCCATGAGAGCCTGAGCCCTGCCAATAATGAACTGATTCACACACGCTATGGCATGAGACCTACAGTGAGAATGTGAAATAGATGTCACTTATTATAAAACACAGACCGCATTCAATTCTAAAATATGTGAGCCAGGTTCCTTACCTGATCTTGGGGCTGCAGTGTTTGAAGAACTGCAGGAATTTGGGGATCATGATGTTGAGGGGGCGATTCAGAGCATCACTGTCCAGCAGCTCAGACGAGTCCTCACAGATCTTCTGCAGCGCACCAAAAGAACCCTGAACACACACACACACACATACACACACGTTAAAGCCACCATATCAAAACGAACAATTCTAATTTTTTTACATGAAATACTGCAGTATTTGTTACAAACGATTCATCCGTGAACATTTTTTTAAAGTGCCCCTATTATGCTTTTTTGAATATTACCTTGCTAGATAACAGGTGCTTTCTGTGAATGTAAATGATCTGCAAAGTAGCGAAGTTGAAAATGCACTATAAATAAAGTTATTGTCTCTCAAAAGAAAGAATTGACTCTGGACAGCGTAAACGAGTCATTAGGAATTTGAATCCCACTTCCGTGACGGTCACACGTCACTGGGTAACACATTAGCGCCTGTAACAACATCTACTTTGACCCACCGCCAAACACAGCAGCTGGTTCGCGTACATGTCGAGAAGAATTTTTCTGCTCTGCAAAAGCAAATTCTGTTCGTAAACACTTCCAAAAATTACCACAGCGATAAAGCAGAAGAATAATCGTTTCACACTTGCTTCTTAAATCTCAGTGAGGTCTAAATAGGATTTACAAAACGATGGGACCGTACTGACTTTATTTGGACCAACTTGCTCCTCAGAATCACAGCCTGTAAGTAAGATTAATTATTGATGTATACATTTTCTATTGGGTGTTTAAAATACGTAGTTTTGTTTTTATATTGTGCCATGTCTCTGGCTAACTCAGTCTTACTGAAAAGCTTCAACAAATAGTGGCTCACTATCACCTAAAACCGTCTCGATTAATGCAGATTGTCTGTCGTTCTTACAGCTCAGAGTAATGATAAAGTTTTGCAAACTTTAATGTTACATCAGTCATTCTCAACTTCACTGAGAAACGTCCTGCTCAAGTCGTTCTTGCGATGGAGGCTCGGGTAAAATAACTAGTTCTTCCGATGTTTCATCATCGGACTCGCGGTCGGATCGATATGGTAAAATCGATACCATCTTTACAGGGTGTACAATCGCCAAGCTCCGCAAGCCTCCGGAGCTCAATCAGTTATGGTGTTGCCGTTTGTTTCCGATCGCAAACCACAACCATCCAATCAATTCCCCATGGACAAAATCAATTCCAGTCCTACATTTGTTCTTGTTCCAGAAGCCGCTTCACTCGCATATGTGTAAAAATAGGGAAGAAAAGACTATTGCAACTTCCATTTAATGCAGACTTTAAAGGTATCAGCAAACATAACTAATCAAACAATCATTTTCAGAATTATGAATTTATAATAGACTAATTTTACAGGAATATCTGGAGTGAACTACTGCCTATTGCACAGTATAAACTGTATATCGTATACTATTTTAAACAGCATGTGCAAACATCATCTGTAACATGAAAGTAACTTATTGTTGTAGTCTAATGATCATTTAATTGTCAAAAAGCAGAACTTAATTTTTAATTAATAACTAAATATATAACTAATTAATAAAAATGAAAAATCAGTTCTGAAATTTGGTCATCACACAATTATGATCCAGATGTCGACTGATCTCTGCTAACCACACAGCCACTATCATCTTTTTGTGTGTAAAAATGGTTACACTTTTTCACTTTCTGGTACAACTTTTTATCCAAACAAAAGGCCACATCAAGAGGGGATGAACTGCACACATTTTGGATGCGCATGTTGTAAATAATAACTAGTGAGAGTTGTGTGTGCACGTGTGCGTTACCTCGCAGGTGTTGTAATCCTCGGAGTTGAGAAGGTTGCAGAGTTGAGGCAGCAGTTCTGGCCATGTCTGCAGCTCCCCTTTAGAAGCGATGGTAGTGATGAGGATACCTGCGCACACACACGGATAACAATTCAACTATATTGCGAAGTTAAAAAGAAAAGCTGTTTGACACTATATATACTCACTTTACGATAACATCCATAAAAGAATAAAAAAAATAATCAGATCAAATGAACTCAGCTAGACAACTTTAAAGAGGTTTTGTGCGTTTAATCCACATGGTGTAGACTGACCGATGGTGGCGCGGATGAGAGGGGACGGGTCCCCGATGTTGTTGAGACACTCTCTCTTGATGAAGTCGGCCACAGCCGGAGGGAAGTTCTGGTAGTGAGCCTTCACGTTGTTCTTGAGAATCAGACCGCTCAGAGAACGGGTGGGCTCGTCTGCAGAGACACAGACACGCGTTACACAGGCTGCAGGTGAGCGTGTGTGAAATGAGATGGATGATGGGATCATACAGACCTTCAGATTTGAGGCTGGTGAGGACGAAGATGAGATAGTTGTTGAAGTCGGGATACTGATTCAACTGCTCCAGTTTCTAATGAAAGAGTTAAAAAAATATTATGATCTATTCCACAGACGACAAAGAGATCTGATATCAGACCAGTGACATTAAGATGTAAACAAACATTTCCCACTAAAGAACAGTAAGATGCTTATTTTCAATATGATATATTTAATGCCCTTTTTATTCGACTATTATGTTCCCTAAAAACCACGCCTGTAGACTAGCTTTCCTGATTTAAAACTCAAAAGCAAAAATGGAATTGCATTGAATTATTCATTTGTGCTCAGATTCAATTCAAGACTCTGATTCAACATCATATGCATCATTTAAATTCATTTGTATGAAATAACATGTAAGTGTACAGCGTTGTTTAATACTATGAGGTGTTCTATTGGTGCGCATGAAAATAAATAATTAAATATAATTCTTTGCATGTTCACAACTGGGTGTTCAGTTGAAATGATGCTTCCAAAAAATACTTTTTTTGACATTTTAGAGCATCTACAGACAAAGATACACAGTACTGCTCACAGGGTCGAGGTCGGTAAATTCTCATGTTCATGATACAAGTGTTCGGCTGCATTCATGTGCTAAAAAATATACTAAAAACAGCAATATTGTGAAATATTACAATTTAAAATAAATTTGAATATACTGTAAAATTTTCAGCATCATTACTCCAGTCCTCAGTGTCACGTGAATCTTCAGAAATCAGTCTAATATGATGATTTGAAGATCAAGAAGGATTTCTGATTATCATCAGTGTTGACAAGAGTTTGTATTTTTGTGAGGACATTTATGAATAGAAAATCCAAAAGAACAGAAATCTTTAGCAACATTATAAATGTCTTTACTCTCACTTTTGATCAAAGTATACTTGCTGAATTAAAGTATTAGGGCCAGATTTACCAACAGCTCACGCCAGCGCAAACCCTGTTTTGGTGTTAAAAAAAGGATTTTCTAAAGACACGCAGTGAAAAAAAATAGCGGGTTATTTTTGCGGACGAACTTATTGCATATGCATTTGTAGGAGTTTCCATTTCAGACGCAAAATTTATGCGAGAATATTTAAATGAATCACGTATCGTGATTTGTGCTCGCCCCGAAAGAAACAAATCTTAAACCAGACGCACTAATTTGCACTGCTCTCGGTAGATTGCGTTGATCATTAAGGAAATGATGCGTGTGTTCTTCGTCAGTCCATCACGGCCATGCTTTTGCAGGATTGCGCTCGCATGTTAATCTGCCCCGTTTAGATAAACATAAATCTGGCCTTTAATTTCTAAAAAAAAAACAATTCCAATCTTCTTGAATAGAGAAAAAGATAAACCACAGAGATTCATTTTGCAAATATGATCCATGCACACATCTGTAACGAAAGCAAAAAATGAACACAAGAGCACAGTGTTGAAAACAATTCTGCCATTCATTCGGTTGTAACGGCTAAATTTCACGTTTCATTTGGCATTAACTTGGATAAATAAGCTTCACAGATATATAACTGATCATTATCGGAAAGTGTTGTGCGCAGACCTCTTGTACGGCTCTCTGTGTGGCCGTGTCTGGAGACTGGGAGTCTTTCAACAGCTGCAGCACCTGCTGTAAACCCTGTTCATCCGGCTGCCACTCCATCCTGTGCTGCACACACAGAAAACATGAGTGCACAACACCAACACACACAGTCCACCATCACTGCTTTCTTGATACAGTTGAGCAAATAACACACACAGGCATCGTCCACAGACACACGCTCCCAGTTTAAAAGACTTTTAATTTTTGAAAGCCGGCTAATCCACGGCGAGCACCTGGACGGGAGGTTCACACATCAGCTTCACCATCTGATCTGGTTTAAGCGGGATCGAGTCGGATGAGAGTATGTGTGAGGCTGAGGATGTGTGAGTGGGCCGTGTGTGAATGTACGAGTTTATCTTCAGACACTCATGAAAACGGTTCTCATTTTAGATCACTCGTTCCACTGCATACTATATAAACCGCATAACGTACGTAAAAAGATGAATTTGATCATGTCAGCAAGCAGCAATGGAGCCGAACAAAACCTGATGGTAACGTTCCCCAGCGTGATTTGAGATGTTTCAAACAGCTTCAATGTGAGAACATCAGACCGCTTGTGCAGGGTCACATGATCAGTCACACATTTGATTAGTCACATAGAAAGGTGCAGGACATTCAAATTCCTTCAGTCATGGTGGTGCTGTGTTTTACAATTTTCAAATTCCTAAAACTTCATTTACAAGTTTAAGTGTGCACACGTCACATATATTTGTACACTTATTTTATTAAGTACATTGTATAAGTGTTTGTATAAGTGTGTATCTATCCATTTGAGGGTTATATCAGCTATAATATTATGAGTTTATCTATATATCTGCCAAATAAACTTTCACAGACACAACTAAAAATATATATATGTATGTGTGTGTATATATATATATATATATATATATATATATATATATATATATATATAAAAAATGTGTGTTATTTATATATATATATATATATATAAAAAATGTGTGTTATTTATATATATATATATAAAATGTGTGTTATTTATATATATATATATATAAAATGTGTGTTATTTATATATATTATATATATATAAAATAGTTATTTATATATATATTTATATATATATATGTGTGTGTGTATGTGTATGTATACATCTATATATATAAAAAACAAATTATATATATATATATATATATATATATATATATACACACACACACACACATATATATATATATATATATATAATATACAAACACACACACACATATATATATATATATATATATATACATAAATAATATACACACACAAATATATAATATATATAAAAAAACACATACATTATATATTATATATAAATAATATACACACGCACACAAACACACACATACATATATATATACATATACAGCTTGTCTGATAGAGTATGTGTACAAGTGTATGTTTTTTTGTGTCTACGTGAATGTGTATGTGGTATGTGTGTATATGTTCGTGTGTTGTGTATATGTGTAAGTGTATAATCTCTGAGGTTGTGTGTGTTTGTGTGTTTACGCGGCCCGGTTTAACCCAATTCCCCAGCTTACATCAGATGCGTTAACCGATGACACGTAGAATAAAACGCGTTAAATCGATCATATGTTTGTGATGAGCGTGTAAAATGATGATGTATAAACACACACAGACGCTGATGTAGCCGTTAGCCGCTGTGCTAACCCGCCAAACGCTCTCACCTTCAGTCAGAGGCTCTCTCTGTCCGTCTATCTGCGTTTCTCACTCTCTGCCGCTGAACGAGCGATGATGGCCGTCGGGTCGCGGTAACGGATGGCTCGCCGCGGGATTCTGCGTGATATCTGCGGGATTTAATCGGTGTGCTTGCCGTTATTCTTCTTTCACCGGCGGCGCCTGATGCATGGCGGACGCGTTAATCGCGCAGTGTGGATCTGTGCGGTTTCCGTACCGTGACTCTGACGTCATTTCTAATTAACATAAAACTACAAGAACTACTAAATACTGACCGTTTGGTTTTTATTCGAGTAAAAAGGCAAATATCGTGACTAACTCGTATTAATTGGGATCTGTATTGCGTTAATGAAGGTGTGTGGGGATTTAAATTAATTTTAGCGGACTGTAATTCATGCTGTGACCTGTAGATGGAGACAAAGGTGAAATAATGGGTCATTCAGGTTCATTATCCTCCCTACGAAGATTTACCATAATAATGTGTGATTGCAACTTTATTCACACGTGGTACTCCATTGTACTCAAAGAATGAGAGAATACCATCATCATGACAGCGTCCAAAACTATGGCTATGCCCGGAATGGGACACAAGTGTATTGTTTACTGCATACTGCACTGAATACTACCTACTGCCATAGAATGGTCACGTGACATTATTAAGTTCAAATCACTGACCACGTCCAGATATCATAAAAGCTGTTATTTTTCAACTTTATATAAAAATGTCCCAACTTTTATGCAATTCTATTATTTAAATGAAATCAAGAGTCAAGAAAGATACAGATATCGCTGAGAGAGCATTGCATTGTGGGACACGGTGTGTTTTATACAGATTAATTTGCATACTGTGCTGAACTCACTAGCGTTGCATCCGATTTCAGTTCACTTCGCGGCCGTTAAAAAAGTATGTTCTATATAGTGTGAATATGGGTGGCATGAATGAAATTTGGGCGTGCAACATCCGCCATGTTGTTACTGTCACATGACCTACCAGCGTCAGCTGCGTCGCTTCACTGCCATTCACAAATCCTCTCCCGTGGCCTCACGGGATTGTAAAGTGTCCATCAAATGCGCACTTCAGAAGTTTTTTTGCCTATACTGTACCTATAGTGATCTTCGAATACTGTGTATTCAGACATACTACTCTTTCGGCGTACCGTTTTTCGCATACTATATGGTCGGAAAGTATTCGATTTCAACTGCCTACATACTTCGGAAGGTAGTATGCTTTAGGCTAAGCAATTCCTTTCATTTTTTATTGTCCTGCTCATAATTGAACTCTTTAAACTTCATATTGAATGATGCTGTAAACAAAATGGCACCGTATCGCAATCAAACCTTTATTCCACTTTGTTGTTATTAAATCAATGACCGTACAAGAACATCACAAAGACAGAGATGAAGAGAAGGTTTTGAACACGGTAACAAACAGGCTTCACTTTGGCTAAAATCTGCCATTCCTACACATCTGACACAAATATTTTCACTATTTCATTGGAACAACCTTCAGCAACCTTCATTCTTCACATACGGGAAGGCTGGAATGGAAGCAGAAGACGAGGAAGGGCGGAGAACTCGGATCACGCAGTCCTTTAACACAACGAGCTGATCTCGCTCTTACTGCAGCCCCATTTGCAGCAGGCGTTGGACAGCCCGACCACCACATCCCGGCCCTTCCTGTCTGACGTGCGCAAGGCCTCCAGCACTTCCTCTGAGATGAGCGAGCGTGCGGGGCGGCTGAACACGGGGCTCTCCTGACCCTCTCCGGCCCAGGTGAGGGCCTCTGAGTCGGGATGGGGTCTGTATGACAGGCCAGAGACGATAGGGTTGGCGGCCCAGTTGTCAGAGGCCTCGTCGTCATGAGTGGAGAGCAGATCGCTGGACAGGTCACCTGATTAGAGAAAAACACAACAAAAAATGTGTCTGTTATTATTGCTTAGTTATGACCTGAGTATTAAACTTCATGTCACTCATCACAAATGATTCGAGGGATAGGAGGAGGAAAATTTGTCATCATTTTTAAACTGCTTCATGATTGAAAAATAATTAGATTGTTAAAAAGAACAGCTGAAAATCAGTTTAAATTACTACTGCCTTTAGTTATTATTATGGATTAAATGTAAAAATGTTTAAAAACACAAACCTGATGAGATTTATACTTGGTTTTAATAATAACTTATACAAAATTGTATTTGGTTTCTTCTTTTTTAATGTAATGTAATGTTTATTTAACCAGGGAAATGTGATAACATTAAGTGTAAATGGGATATTTTTTATTAAAATAAAAAAACAAATGATCATATTTAATATTCATTTATTTGTGTGTGTGTGTGTGAGTGTGTGTGTGTGTGTGTGTGTGTGTGTGTGTGTGGGTATTCCCTACGTTATGGGGACCAAATGTCCCCACAGGTATAGTAATACTAGTAAATTTTGATCTTGTGTGGACATTTTTTTTGGTCCCCGTGAGGAAACAAGCTTATAAATCATACAGAATTATCTTTTTTGAAAATCTAAAATAGCAGAACATTTTCTGTGATGGGTAGGTTTAGGGGTAGGGGGACAGAATATACAGTTTGTACAGTATAAAAACCATTACACCTATGGAAAGTCCCCAAAAAAACACAATAACACAACAAGAGTGTGTGTGTGTGTGTGTGTGTGTGTCGAAAGTACCGTTGAAACCGTTAAAGTCGAAATAACTTACACCATCCATGGAAGGAAATTTGTGTTCCTCCAACTGTGTGAATTGTATTGGAATTAACAAGTGAATAATAAAATAAAATAAACAAAAATGTCTTCATATCTCACTCTTACCTGAGACATCCAGAGATCTCCTCCAGCGCGAGCCTCCACAGGTGAAGATGACCGCCCGGATGAACTCTCTGCCGCACAGCTTCACTCCGTACATGGGGTGTCCGTCTGTGGCCTGAGCGCTGCCCAACAGCGCCACCAGCAGGGCGACCACGAGAACTGCAGCTTTGCACATGATGAGAGTGAAAGTTTGAGGTGCTGAAAATGTTTCTCGGAGGTCCTTCTTGGTTTGAAAGATGGTCTAACGTCTCCTCAGCCGGGTGTGTCTTTTATAGGGGTTCATGGAGCCTGCGCTGTTTGCGTATCAGTCCGATGGACTGCGATAGCAGGGCAGAGACCTTTAAGAAAACAAAGCCTCTATAATTAACCTGTGCACCTCTATATGGAGGTGATGTCGAATGAAGTGACCTAATCTCATCGCTCCTGACCTTTTTGTCGTTATACACACCGTCTAATCGCACAAAATGGGGAATGAATTACGAAGTTGAACGCACACGCTGACACATGCGCTGTGCTTTCAAATCAGATAGATGTAAATGATCCTAAATAAAGAACATTCTGTTTGGAATGAATAAAATCAGAATGGACGATTCTTATTTTTTAGATTGCACATATTTAATATTGCAGTATTTATTCTAAACGATTTATCCATCATTTGCGACAAACTGTCACTCACATGAGATCGACCAATAGCAAACCACGATCAGTTCCCAAGCCCCGCCTTACATTTGTTCTTGTTCGAGAAGCCGCTATACGTCGCAACAGGGAAGAAAAGACAATCGCAACTTCCATTTCTTGCCGACGTTGATTTAAATAAATAAAAGTATATCATAAATCACAAAGAAAGCTAATTTTAAAAAGTGAATACAACATTAAATACATTTTCCTCGTAAGCAAAATCAGGACTTGCACACTATGATGCAAATGCACGTGAAGTGTACTAAGACATCTCGCCCATAGGCGTCATGAAAAAAACATCAGCCAAGACCCAGATACCTCATAATAAGAGCAAGATTTCGCATCTGAGGTAATACAATGGTACTGCATGATTTCCATATTCATAGAATTGACATGGTATTCTAAGTAATATACTCAATACACAATAAAGATTTGAAGAAAACATCTGTGCAGGCTGGGATAGCTGACCTCTCGTGACACGAGGAGCCCGGGTGACATTTCAAACAGATAAGAAGAGGATATGGATGTGAGAAATTGAGTGATGGTTATGTGTGTGTGATTATTTAGAGTCAGAAAGCAGCTTATAAGCATATCAGCAAAAGCCTGTTTCTACTTAATCATACAGTCGTGAGATAACAGAGTCTGGAGAATATGATTCAGACACTGGCATTCACAGAGATAACAGCATATGGGCTAATTGGTTGCCTGTCTGACCTCAGTGATAATTTAAAGTATTATGATTAATATGCTAATGGACTCACACTGCATGCATGGCTATAATTAAAATATTACAAAATTTGGAGACTTTTTTGTTTTTTTGCTTAAAATGAAAATAAATTATATTTTTTATTTTTTTTATTCAGGGTATATTATTCAGACACAAGTCTTAAGAAAATACGCTTTGTTTTTTTTGTTTTTTGGACACGTTTCTGTGAATGTGTAACCTGTAAACTATTCTCTAATCTGTAAACTATTATAAATGATATTAACTTTGCATATATATAACATAATACATGGCCTAATATATCTCAAAGTACTATGGTGTTGTCATCTGGTTCAAAAACTGTTTTATATGGCAACGTTTTGTAAGAGAAATGATAATAAATATGATTTTTTTTCTAGTTGTGGACACTATTTTGATACTATATATATATATAGGTTAATATATATATATATATATATATATGTATATAAATATATATATAAAATGTATATATATATATAAAATGTATATAAATATATGTATAAAATGTATATATATATATATATATATAGGTTTATATATATAAAATATATAGGTTAATATATATATATATATACATTTTATATATATATATTTATATACATTATATATATATATATATATATAAAATATAAAAAGTGTTTATATATATATATACATTTTATATATATATATTTATATACATTATATATATATATATATATATATAAAATATATAGGTTAATATATATATATATATATACATTTTATATATATATTTATATAAATTATATATATATATATATATATATATATATTAACCTATATATATATAGTATCAAAATAGTGTCCACAACTAGAAAAAAAATCATATTTATTATCATTTCTCTTACAAAACGTTGCCATATAAAACAGTTTTTGATATATATATCAAAATATATATATATATATATATATATTTATATATATATATATATATATATATATATATAAAATGTATATAAATATATATATATAAAATGTATATATATATATATATATATATAGGTTTATATATATAAAATATATAGGTTAATATATATATATATATATATATATATATATATATATATATATATGTTAATAACTGTGTGGTTATTTACATTTACCTATTTCTTTTATCAAGACTCTTTTCTGATTGAGTAACCGGAGTTGACGGTGACGTTTGATTGACAGAAATGTGGTCCAATAAACGAACGCAAAGGGGGCGTGTAATTCTTGCGTAATAGTGCAGCTCGACTGACAGCAACTCACAGCGAATGACAATGTAAGTTTGTTACAGACACTCGCCTTATCCAATAGTGAGGAGAGAAGACCGTTTCCCCTGGCGACACGCAGCCAATCGCTGCTAAGCAAGAGGGCGGTGCTTAGACGGGTGGGTAGCAACAGTTGCCCCGGTGAGGACGAGGCGCCATAGTCACGGTAGTCGTGGCGACAAGAACCCAGCAACGAGAATCAACAACAACAATTTGAGCCATTAAGAAAATAAAACTCCGCGCCAAACTAAGATCGTCCAGCAAGAAGCGAAAGGTGAACGCAACAACTTTATTTCACGCATCCTCCTCTGGTTTTTTGTTGCAAGTGCTGAAGTGTGCTAGACGCGATTTCCTCAGTTATCGCGCTTCAACTCGACCCCGCGCCTCTCGCACGCGCTGGCGGTTGTTATGACGATGTCAAATCTGCTCGAGAGCTACAAAATGGCGGGTGTTGTAACGTGAGAGTGTGTGACTTTTACTTGTTGTTGTTTGTTTATGGTGACCATGACGTCAGAAGTGTGTTTAACTGACTTGATAACTGAAACGGGCGAGTGGTTCAGGATCAAAGGAGCGACTTCTGACAGCGAATCTGCTTTCGACTGTAATCTTTTTTCGCTGCTCCGTTTTTCTGGGGGTTATTTAACGCAAATGACGATGAAATGTAGGCATTCGGTGGATCAAACTCTCGTGAATTGTATTTTTTAGGGGGTTGAAAACTTTGTAGAGGGAGTCGTCGAACAGCCATATGTGTGCCAGATCAGCTCCAGTGCGGAGGGAGTGGAGGGGGCGTGTCCTGGAGAGGGGCGGGGCGTGGGAAGTTAGAAGGGCGTGATTGACAGATGTCTATCCAGTTACATATTGTGTTCTCTAGCAGCAGTAAACAAAAAAGTAAACACATTTGAGGATATATATATATATATATATATATATATATATATATGTATATGTAATATTATGTAATATATATATAAAAATATATATATATATATTAAAATATTACTATATTATTGAGGCAAAATCACAAATTTAAGTATAACTGTGGTATTTTGCTATTGAAATCATAACATTCACCATTTGCACATGCACAATAGTAGGAAAAAATGATTACTCCACATAATGTTTAGTCAGATTTATGGTCTGTCCACTTACAACGCAAGATTCATTATGACATCAGAAGTTGATTCGCTGTGACATTTCGCATGTAAATTTGTCAGCATATTTTGAATATATCACGCTTGTTCAGTTAAAATGTTGAGGATAAGAATTTTTAAAAGTTGTATCTAAAGTTGGTTTAATAATGTGAGTTGTTCTCTTTAGGCTGTTTAACACAATGGCTTCCTCTCTAATTCTGACAGTAACTTCACACACTGTCACCGCAAGACGGGGCACGCAAGGGCCGTCTGTTACCTCTAATTTGAGGAAAAACGACAGTACTGTTAAACAAGTTTAGCCAGCTCAAAACCACAAAGGACTCGTGTGCGTCTGACAGGGAAATAGAATGCAGTTCGTTTAACAGGCCGTCTCGAAAAAATGTAAATGAGCCAAAATGTTTGACACTTTTTAGCTAAATTGTTGTCGTTGATGATAAGTAATAAACTATAAAATATTCTAAATGCATGTTCTTATTGTGTATTCTATTTACTTAGCAGAAGCCAGCAGAAAAATGCCAATGAATTTTCCTAATAAAAGAATGTTTTAATGAAAATTTGTGTCCTTATTATAAGGCACTTTTGCTTTTATACAATAAAAGGGTAGGGTGTAGGGTCATTTTTTTAGCTAATAGAAATCACCATGCTTTTCTTTGTTAGTACATTAAGACAATTGTTTTGTTTTACAAGTTTTCTGAAATGTTTAAATGCGCAAATGATGCAATATCTAAATACATTTCTAGAGCTGCACGAAATTAAGAATCTTACATTTTTTGTTTCAAACAGATCACGATTCTGAATAGACAACTAAACAAAATAACATGTAATTTATTAGAGGTTCTGACAAAATGTTAATTGCTCCAGTTGATTATAATTGTATTTTTTTTTTAAATCTTCATTCATTGAATGAATGAATGATTCAATGACTCACTCATAAATACTTGTTTCATTACTGGGCTGTGTTTAACTCATACACTCGTGAACTTCCCTAAACTTTCCCTCTGGGGAATTCCTGCCTCCGTTTTGAAGTGCGCTCAATTTCGTCAAGTTGGCAGGGGAAGTTTATTTGGACGGATCCTCCATTTTGACCAGGAAGCGAGTCTACTCAACATGTACCCTTCAGGCAGACCACAATGCACCATGATTGTGATGTCACAGCAGATCACGCTTAATTTACCCACACATTCATGATATTTGAGTTATTTTGACATTTAACCACATAATACTTGTTAGCTACCTTAACCTGACTGTTATAGTTTATTATAATCATCTTCTTTTGTGTAATTTTTAATATTTTCGCCAACATACATGCTTATAGAACGAAGCGTAGAAACAAATTCATAAGGAAAAAACAAGTAATAAATCATCTCCATTGTGGTTTCCAGTAATCAAGTGCGTTCGTTTAAACACATTTCAAGGGTTCCACCAGTAGTGGGCACTCGTGCAACGTAAGCGATGAAGACGGACTAGACGGAGGGAATTAATGAAGGAAGGGTGTAAAAAAATTGAACTTAAACAGAGCCCTGGATGAATCGGTGGTTTTGAATGACAAACATGCTTTTTAACAGTCGCTTGTTGCCACCTACTGGCGTAACAATGTAATGATACAATCTTGAAACGTCAGGTTACTTGAAGGTGATTCGCTGATGTTGACATCAGTGTTTATATCCGACCTATAAACGTTTATCCCAGTGCTTCTGTGATCATTTAAATATTTGCGGCAGACGTAATCATACTGTGATGTTCGAATTACTGTATGTGAAGCCGTTTCGTACCGGCTCTCTCTGGGTCAAACGTATATTGGATGTTTGCTGCGATTTTGTTAAAGGTTTAATAGACACGGTCGAATAGTTGTCATTTAGGAAGGAGATCGCACAGGTGTTTGAATCGAGAGCGCAATCTTTTAACAATTAATTGTTCAGCTTTACATGCACTCAATTAGTATGCACTAATTTGCATATATTTCCAGAACAGAAATTGAACATCTGTTAAATCCAGATTCAGAATTTGTTGACTTGTCAAAAGTCAATTCAGGAATAAATTGTTATATGAAGAATCCTCTGTATAAAAACTGTAATTGAATGTTCAGACTCAAATAAGATAAAGTGTAATAAAACAATCACTTAAATGTGTATTTTGCACATTTTCTTTTCACTAGTCTGAAAGAAGACATGTTATGCAAGCAAAATGGCCCATAATCTCAAAACCGACCAGTATATAAAAAAAACAATAGTTTTGTCTGAATTTCTCTTCCATAAGGAAACAAATGTAATTGTGAAATAACCTCGAGGGCAATACTGTCTATCATTAAAACAAGAAGTCCAAGTCTGTTTGCTTTTAACTTCCTGCATGGCTTAATCTGTGTTTTTCATTTCTATTTGCAGAGGGATTTGGCTGTTGTCGTCATGGCAACTTCAGGCTACACTGCTGAGGAGCTTCAACCCTCCCAGTCGCAAGGGGGCAACGTCACGACAGCCTCATCGACCCAGCAAAAAACCACTTCCGCCACCACATCTCAGTTCCTGTCCGACATGCAGAGCTCGCCGGGGTCTGCTTCAGCACAGACGGGCTCGATCATAAGAGCGCAGGCCACGCCCTCGGCCAATCAAAACAAAGCCGTCTTGGCCACGCCCCCTCCGGGAGCCGTGACCGCAGCGCAGTATGCCTCAGGAGAGATACAAAGCCCCGCCTCCCAGTCAGGAAACGGCCAGAGCGCCCAGCAGTTCATAGTGGTGACCGTTACCGGTGAGCACACGCACGTTACTAGCTACACGTAGACTTAACTTCCCATTTCACACTTAGTTGGGATTGAACCTGCAGACCAAACCGTTACACCGCCACTAGTTTACATGCATTAAGCGTGTGTAATGCGATCTAACCTGACACCTGACACTTTCTAGGTCTCTCCCTGAATAGAAAGACCTCGAAATAAACGCGCGACAGCAGCCGTGTGTATCTCCACACGTTCCCTTCTGCCTGTGCTTTTTATTTAACACGCACAGACGCACACACACATGTTTTTTTTCTGATGACTGAACATTGTAACGCTCTAATTGGCAGCCGTTATGACAGCATTGCCTACTCAGCAGCCTGGAGAAGTGTGTGTGGATGGACTTCCTATCGCTGCACTTTAACTAACGCAAAGTTTATATGGGAAAGAAGGACGGTACTGTGAGACCTGATAGACCACAGATTGTGGGCACCAAAACCTCAAATAAATAAGTGAATGTCAAAATAAAAGTGCTCTTTTCGACGTTCTATTCACCAAAGAATCCTACAAAAAATATCCCACAGTTTCCACAAAAATATAAAGCAGCATTTCAACATTGATAATAATCAGAAATGTTTCTTAAAGGGATAGTTCAGCCATACTTGAAAATATTCCCATGATTTACTCTCCTCAAGCCATCCTAGGTGTATTTCTTCTTTCAGACATAAGCAATATCCTGGCTTTTCCAAGCTTTTATTGTGGTAGTGAATGGGGGCCGAGATTTTGAAGCCCAAAAAATGCATCCATCCATCATAAAAATAATCCATACGGCTCCAGGGGGTTTAATAAAAGCCTTATGAAGCGAAGCAATGCGTTTTTGTCAGAAAATAACTCTTTAAAACTATTTAAAACTTTATTAACTGTAACATCTAGCTTCCGGCAGACGACCGTACGCATACCGGGCAAGTCGACCAGTGCCACAAGAGTAACCCATGATGCAGGATGTAGGAGTATCATAAGCTTAGATGTTGTTTAAACTAATCGAGCTTTGGAACAAAATCAAGCTCCTCTTCTCTTGTTATCGAAATCCTCTGACATTTCTCTTTAAAAATGATTGTTTTTAGACTTTATAATTCATGACTGTTGTTTTGCTTTGCTCTATCCTATGAGGTTCCACTTCGGGTCAGAGGTCACTCTTCTGCTGCAAAACAATGCGTACGGCAAAACGGTGCGAAGACCCTCTTGGAATTGCTCTGTTTATTAATTATTATAGTTAATAAAGTTTTAAATATGGATATTTTTCTCACAAAAACCCATCTCTTCGCTTCAGCCGTATGAATTACTTTTATGATGGATAGATGCATTTTTTTTGGGCCCCCTGTTCACTATCATTAGAAAGCTTGGAAGAGCCAGGATATTTTTAAATATATCTACGATTGTGTTCGTCTGAAAGAAGAAAGTCATATTCTCCTAGGATGGTTTGAGTAAATCATGGGATAATTTTCCCTTAAAGCAGCAAATCATCATATTCGAATGATTTCTGAAGGATCATGTGACACCGAAGACTGGAGTAATGACGCTGAAAATTCATTTTGTAATAATATTACAGATTTTACTGTAATTTAGATTTTTTCCAAACTTTTGAATGGTAGTTTATATTCAATTATAATTTAATCATAATATTAAAAATTAATTGACAATAAAATTGACTTTTTATATCAAAATAAAACCAATTTATCTATAATTATTGATCATTTATTTATGTATTGTTAAAATCTCAACATAAAAAATGGACTAATTACATATATGTCTATATAAAATGCATGCTGACTAAAAGAGTTTCTATATAAAAATATATAGGAAAAGTTTTTCTGTAAGTATATAATTTTAATTGAGTAGCAGATGAACATTTGTATTCAGTATGACAAAAGAGAACAGCAAAACACCTGTAGAAAAGCTGTGGTGGATGGTGAGATCGGGGAATAATTTAATCGAGGAGAGGGATAAACGGGAAATAAAATAAAAGCCACAGGTAAACAGTGCATATTCTCGTCCTTTCTTTAGCTTGACTTCTCCTCTCTCAATCTGATACCCGTGTTTACCTGAACTCGAGCTTTCTTGCTCCATCTGTGGAGATTAATTGTTCAAGGCCGCCCGTATGTGCGTGATATAAAGAGAAATGGCAGGATGTGTCTCAGTGTTCAGATCATGTTCTACAGTAGCTGTCTGTACAGTCAGGATGTGCTGTATCGTGAGTATGATGGGTTGTTTTGCCATTTCTTAGCCGTTTCTGTATTGACTCGGTTTTTATTTCCTTCTGTAGGTTTTGTACTGAGTCAAATGCGTATCTTCCCCTTGACACAGTCACCATTTCCTCCTTTCTGAGAACGGTTTTGTCACGTGTTTCCTTCTCGTTTTGTTTTTTTTTGTCTCTTTATCTCACGCACACATACATCTGGATTTTTCAGTTCTGTAAAGTGGCCTTTTTTTCTCCGGTATTGCTGAATTTAGTTTTTTTTTTGAGCACAGAATGTTTGTCTAAACTAAACAGGTTGCTTTGGCTACTGCACGTTTAATATTTCGATATGTTATGAGCGATAACATCATGAGTAATGAGTAACAATGCTGTAGAGAAGTTGCTTAATATGCAATTTGTAATTTTATTTGAGCTCTCAAAGTTACAGTATGTTTTCACACAATTAATCTCACACCATCAAGAACAATCCTGTTTCAGTGACATGATCCCTTTAATATGAGAATGTGTTTCTGAGCGTATTATACAGTATTATATAGCTTGTTTTTGTCTGTCTGTGTTGATATAGAGGGCTCGCATCACTCAAATGACTCTGGATCCAGTTCTCCTCCGGCGGGACAGACGGGTGTACCCACACAGGTAGTGCAGCAGGTGCAGACAGCACAGGTAATGCACATACATTTGTGTACGGGTTATCTACATCAAAGCTGTAATCTGATAAGTCCATAAACTGGTGGTCTGTGTCCTGCAGAGGTCAGTTGTTCAGGCAACCAAGAGTCAAAGTGGACAACTGGGGGTCAGTAATCTACACATCACTCCTGAGGTACAAACACACACACTTCATGACTGCTAAACGTGTTTAATGTATTTAAGTACAAATTAAGATTTGACATTATATAGACATGTTTTGTGATGGACTTCAGACAGGGCTGGGTGGGTTACTTTTAAAATGTATTTCACTACAGATTACAAAATACATGCTTTAAAAAGTCATTTGTGACGTATTTTGTTACATTACTCAAGTTTAGTAACTTAATCTAAATACTTTAGAATACTTTGGAATACTAATAAGTGTGGAACAAACACAAAAAAGGTCATTGCAAGTTTTTATCTCACAATTCTGACTTTTTCCCTCAGAATTGCGTGATATAAAGTTGCAGTTGTGAGTTATAAAGTCAGAATTATGAGATATAAACTCACATACTAAATTCACAATTGCAAGAAAAAAACATTCTGACTTTATAACTTGCAATTGTGATTTTAAATCTCGAAATTCTGAGAAAAAGAAGTCAGAATTGTGAAATGCAAACTCACAATTGTGAGGGGAAAAACAAATTGTGAGAAAAAGTTGCAGTGACGAGTGAATTATAAAATGACTCACAAAACATGAAAACAGTCGTGGATCATCAGGTCATGACAGGACAGTTAACTGAGAGTTAAGGAAATTTTTTTTTTATAAATTCAGTCATTTTGTCTTGTTCAGGACAGTACTAAATAAAAATATTTTTATGATCCCTCTTAAAAGTATTAAAATGTTGGTGAAACTTAACTCCGCTTTTTCAGACTGTCAGAGTCAGAGAATCACCAATTGCTGTTTAAATGACATTAAAATTCAAAGTAATCACTTTGGTAATCTAAAATACTTTTCAGATGTAACTGTAATCTGATTACCACCCATTTAAAATGTAACTGTAATGAAATACAGTTACTCAAATTTTGTATTTTAAATACGTAACTAAGTTACTTGTATTTCGTTACTCCCCAACCCTGACTTCAGATGTATTTCAAGAACCCGAGGGAGAGATGGGTAGAAATAAGAGACGGGCGCGTCTACAGGCAGACGAGCCATTTAAATGTCTGATGTGAAACTGATGTTTGTTTGTGTGTACAGCATGTGTACTCGGGACAGTTTGTGGAGGGAGACACCAACTACAACAATACTACAATGTGAGCATAAACACACACAGGCATATATTTAGCTTCTCTTTACTTCTGAATTTATTTACCTTGCTCTGTATTTCTTTTTCTCTCTTCAGTCGTTCCAGTAGTTACCCGTTCACAGACGCCTCCCTCTACCCTCAAGCCACGCCCTCTGTCACTTACTATGAGACCTCGCCCACCACCGGCTCCCAGGTCGCGTCCCCTGCCACCACTCAGGCTGTGTCCGTGACGTCCGATACGGGCACGGGGGTGGTGTCTATGTTTTCAGAGGGCAGTTCGGGGATCACCGTGGTGGCTGGTGGGTCCTCGGCGGGAGTGGGCGGGGCAGGAGGCGTGGTCACGAGTGGAGGGGCGGGGAGTTATGTGATTCAGGGCGGGTACATGCTCGGCGGAGGGAACCAGAATTTCTCACACAACACACGTGCTTCACCTGCGACTGTGAGTATGATGCTTCGGATTCTCAGCCAGGGTTTTTTTTGGTTAAAATTAGAGATTGAACGTCCGCATTTTTGTATTCTCACAAAGGGGGTCGGTGCCTAATCTGGCAAAAGGGAACACCACAGCCCTTTTTCTCTCTTTTCTCTAGTCATGTAGCTGTGATTTCAAAAACACTTTCACATTTCTGCTGCATAGGCAGCCAGGATTTATTAAAGGCCCGTCTTGAAACCTTCTGTCTTCAGGTGCAGTGGCTGATGGATAACTACGAGACAGCTGAAGGTGTAAGTCTTCCTCGCTGTACTCTCTACTGTCATTACCTCCTGCACTGCCAGCAGACCAAGCTGGAACCCGTGAACGCCGCCTCCTTTGGCAAACTCATCCGCTCCGTGTTCATGGGCCTCAGGACCAGACGTCTCGGCACCAGGTACAGTCACACTGTCCAGACCAGGTGTGGCGCAATGAAGCTTCAAGCCACAACAAGCAACGTGCAACATTTTGCTTGGTTTCTATAGTCATTGTACCGGGGAGCTGTACAATTTTCCATTTTAGATATGTTCGTAGTCTTGAAAAAAAATATTTAAAAAATATATTTATTCAATAACAATACAACGAACATATCTAGGAAAAATATTTATCAAAACCACATTTTACTTCAGCTAGTTGCCAAGTTTACCTTTCTCATTTTTTTTTAGTTTAACTTTAAAATATTTAAAACTAATAAATAAAAACTATATAGAAATATAAAAAAAAATACACAACAAAATGACTAAAACTTTAACTAAAATTAAAGTGAAAAAAGAAAATATAAAAATAATATTTGATTCAAAATATTAAAGGGTTAGTTCATTCAAAAATAAATTGTCATTAATTCCTCACCCTCGTGTCATTCCATATCCAGAAGACTTTAGTTCATCTTCTGAACACAAATTAAGATATTTTTGATGAAATCCGATAGATTTCTGTCCCTACATTGACAGTCTACCACATTCAAGCCCCAGAAAGGCAGTAAAGACATCCTTAAAGTAATCCATGTGACCCCAGTGATTTAACCCTCATTTTATAAAGCAAAAGTGTTTTGTTTGCGCAAAAAAAACACAATTTACCACTTTATTTAAGAAATATTAATCTCCAACACCTTCACAAGAGCACCACGACTCATGCGTGTTGTATTGACGCGAGAGCAGACTCGCACGTTGCGTAGGCTGTCGATGGACGGATAGATAGCTCTGAGATTTCATCAAAAAGATCTTCATTTATGTTAAGATGAAAGAAAGTCTTACTGGTTTGGAACGACATGAGGGTGAGTAATAAATGACAAAAATTTCATTTTTGGTGAACTAACCCTTTAACAAAAACTATAAATGGTATATCAATGAGACTAAAATAACACTGGCTAGTCTAATAATAAAGCATGTGTGTGTGTGTTTCAGAGGGAACTCTAAGTACCATTACTATGGGCTTCGAATCAAGAGCAACTCCCCCCTGCACAGACTGGTAGAGGACCAGCAACACCTGGCCATGAGACAACAGCCGTACTCGCAGAAACAGAGGTGTGTTTACGGTTTGTGATCATGACCACTTCCTGTTGTTAGTTTGATTGATTGACAGCCCTCATCTCTTGGTAAAGATTAAAGCCTGTGCAGAAGGTGGAGGGACTGACCAATGGAATGGGCCTTGGGGTGGGGCATCAACAAGGGGCGGGGCTATCTGACATCAGCGCCCAGGTTCACCAGTATCAGCAGTTTTTGGGTAAGACAATCTGTCTTTCTCTATACAAGATTTTGTAAAATGGAAATGTAGGAGCAGCTCTCTCTTCTGGATATATAATCATATTCTACAGGATGTGACATCAGCTGTATGTGTGTGTCTCAGATGCGTCTCGCACTCTGCCGGAGTTCCCTGTGATCGAGGATGAGGGTAAATCTCTTCCGGACGGACTCCTTCCTCAACACGTACTCACGTACCAGCTGATCTACAGAGAGCACTGCGAGGTGTGTGTGTGTGTGTGCTCAGGATGTCAGATGTGTGTTTATTGTAGTATTTTGGTATATTATATGCGTGTTTGTTTTAGGCGATTTTGGACGTGATGGTAAACCTGCAGTTCCCTCTTGTGGAGACGCTGTGGAAGAGCTTCTGGAGGTTCAGCGAAGGACAAACCAGCGATACGGACTCACTTGACCTGTGAGAGCTGCTCACACACACACACATGTGTTGACTTCTCATACAGTCACCAGTGTTGTGATGTTGTCTTGTGTCTCTCTGTCTCTACAGTCATGATGAATCAGAGAAACGTTTGCCTAAGTCAGTTCTGGTTCTGTTGTGTAAATATGAGCCCGTCCTCAACTGGACCCGCGAATGCGACAACTTGCTGTACCAAAGCCTAGTGGAGATCCTCATCCCTGAAGTCCTGAGACCCATCCCCAGTGAGTTACACAACTCTACACAAACTCTATATAAACTCCATCCCACTGAGTTACAAAACTCTAGATGGACACTATACATAATCACCATTCTCTGTAAGATACGCAACGCTATACAAACTATATCAACTCTAGTCTAAATGAGTTACACAATTCTACACAAATCCAAACAAACATCCACAGTAAGTCACTCAACACTATACAAAGTATATAAACTCCATCCCAGTTATTATACAACACTATACAACAAAAAATTCTACATGACTCCATGAAAACTTTACATAAACTACATCCTGAATGAGTTACAACACTCTACAAACTCTATATCAGCACAGTTCTATAAGACACAATCCTATAAAACCTTACACAACTCTATGTAAACATCCCCAGTGAGTTACTAAACTCTATACAAACTATATATAATTACCAGCCACCATTAGATACACAACTCTACACAAACTCTATATAAACTTCATCCCAGTTATTACACAACACTATACAACAAAAAATTCTACATGACCCCATGCAAACTTTATATAAACTACATCCTCAGTGAGTTACAACACTCTACAAACTCTATATCAGCACAATTCTATAAGACACAACCCTATAAAACCTTACACAACTCTATGTAAACATTCCCAAGTGAGTTACTAAACTCTATACAAACTATATATAATTACCAGCCACCATTAGATACACAACTCTACACAAACTCTATAAACACTATTCCAAGTAATTACAAACCTCTACATAACTCTATACAAGCCACATATAATCACAATCCTCTGTGAGCTACACAATCCTACACAATGTAATACAAATTCAATATCAACTCTAGTCCCAATGAATTATAAAACTCTACAAACTCTAAACAAACTTTATATAAACAGCATTCTAGTGAATTACAACTGTACGCAAACTATATTAACTCAATCCTTTAAAACCTTACACAACTCCATATAGACAACATCCCCAGTAAGTTACACAACCTCGCAAAAACTCAATATAAACTCTAGTCCCAATGAGTTACAAAACTCTACACATAGCTAACATATAGCCATACAAAAAATAGTGCAAACTCTTCACAAATTTGATATAACTATTCTATTTGATCTCAACACTTCCTTATGATTAAAGTCATTTCGTTGCAGCAAATGACCATGAAAGTAAATAAAAATTGTACTTTGGATGCAGAGTTTGAGATGAGGTCTTGTTATCTTTATTTTGACTCTCTCTCTCTGTTCCTGTAGGTGCCTTAACTCAAGCCATCCGTAACTTTGCCAAGAGTCTGGAGAACTGGCTCACCAATGCCATGATCAGCATCCCAGAGGAGATGGTCCGCATCAAGGTCTGATACGCACACAGATTTCCTCTGACGCGCCTCTGTCCTCGGTGTGATCACGCTAACGTTTTGTCTTGTGTAGGTGGTGTGTGCGGGAGCGTTCGCTCAGACTCTGCGGCGCTACACGTCTCTCAATCATCTGGCTCAGGCGGCCCGCGCCGTCCTGCAGAACACCGCTCAGATCACGCAGATGCTCAGCGACCTCAACCGCGTGGACTTCACCAACGTACAGGTAACACAGCTCGCTCTGTCCATGTCATCCTCAGATCTCCCTTCAGATCTTAATCTGTGTGTGTGTGTGTGTGTTTAGGAGCAGGCCTCGTGGGTGTGTGGCTGTGAAGATGGCATGGTCCAGCGGCTGGAGCAGGACTTTAAAATCACCCTGCAGCAGCAGAACTCTCTGGAGCAGTGGGCCGCGTGGCTGGATGGGGTGGTCTCACAGGTCCTGAAACCGTACACCGACAGCCAGAGCTTACCCAAAGCGGCCAAACTCTTCCTGCTCAAGTGGAGCTTCTACAGGTGAGAGTGCTGCTTACTACCCAGTGTACACAGAGGTCAGATTTGTGTATTGAATCTCTGACTCTGTTTCCACCTTGATGTGTTTTGGTCGATCAAATTAGAAGTGGATGAGGGAGACACATTCCTGTTTACACCTGGTGTTTAAATCCATCTCTTCTGTCCTGATTTCTTCGAGGGGAGAGTCTATGGACGGGTCAATAGATTTTTCAGATCTTTCGGTCTAATGGACCAAATAAGTCAGCTTTCGTTTTTGCTCTTGACAGCCGCAAGACCAGCCGAACGCTACGAGTGTGTGTTAGAAATCAGGAATGGTGAGAGAACATTGTGCTTGGTACATTTTTCATCTTCAAACCTTCAGCAGACAAAAGGGGCTTTCGCACCGGAGGAACCCTTTCATAATTCCTAGAACTATTGGCGGAAGTACCCGGCTGTGTTGGCACCATAAGAGTTAGGAACAATTTTAGTTCTAGGAACTCCTTTTGGGGGAACTACATTAGAGTAGGGTCTAAACCAGAACTGTAGGAACTACCAGTAACGTAAGTGAACGTTGATTGGCCAAACGTACGTGAAACACCGGCACCCACCATTTTTAAAAAAAGCCATGTACACACAGTTTATACCCTATATATTGACTCCACAAACTACAAACATGGAAAACGGTGATAGATGAACCTCTTGAGAGTTAAGGAGAAAATCCAATGCAGCTTTAATGGGACCAAGCGACACATGATTACATGGGACATCAACTTCTTTCTTTGTATAACAGTTCTATCTAACAACAGGCTGTTAAACAAATCATAAATGTGTGCTCAAACTCTGTTGTTGATGTCAAAATAAAAGTCACAAAAAGTGCAGTTTGCATCATTTCAGAGTTCCTACTGCCGGTGCGAATGCAACCAGGAAAACGGCGCTAGGGGAACCAACATGGTGACTAGTTCCTAGAACAACCCGGTGTGAAAACCCATATTGTTCAAATCCCGTCTGGCTAGCGCGTTTCCCATAACGTTTACGCGTTAGGTCAGTAGGGGGCAGTATTTTGCGCAGTTCAAACACATTCGACCACATGAGCGTTTGCACTATGAAAGCAATCCAGTCGAAGGCGTTTTCGACTACCTCTGGAAGTGGTCGAAAGTGGACAAGCTCAAAACGTTTTAGACCCCTTTTACACCTGTATTGTGATCCGATCAACCAAAACGCATCTTAACACCAGGTGGAAACAGATTAAATGAATAAAAAAGCTGATGGCAGCCCCATACTGTGTGCTTTTAGTGTCTCTCTTTTGTTGTTATATTGTCATAATCTCACTGAGCGTGTGTGTTTTGTAGTTCAATGGTGATCAGAGATCTGACCCTGCGCAGCGCAGCCAGTTTCGGCTCGTTTCATCTGATCAGACTGCTGTATGACGAGTACATGTACTACCTGATCGAGCACAGGGTCGCACAGGCCAAAGGAGAGACGCCTATCGCTGTTATGGGAGAGGTACGCACTCACACACACTTACATACTGTCAAATAAACAGTCATACGGGGATTTCACTTCGTGTTTGTTGTTTCAGTTTGCCTGTCTGAACAGAAGTCAGAGGTCAATTGATCCTGATAAAGGTACACACTAATTCAGAACTATAAAAATTCCTGACGCCTTATTAGAATGCTTTCTTCATCAAGAAATGTCATGTGTCTGATATGTAGATGAGGAAGAGGACGATGAGACAGATGAGACCGATGAGGATCAGGACATGCCTGTTCCGGACAACTCTGTGGATCTGGGGGAGGAGTCACTGGAGCCGCCCGCAAAACTGGCCAGAACAGAGCTGTTCAACAACACCACTCAAAACTAACACACACACATTCACACTCACACTGTCAGTCTGTGGATGAAATGACTGTACGTGCGGAAGTCGTTGCTTTCAGGGTCAGGTTCGGATCTTAACACAATCTTCAGTTTTGCTGAATTGCTTCAGGAAGTTCAGTTCATTTACTGTAAACACAGAAAAACGCAATGAGAAATTGATCGTTTGAGTTTCGTAAGACCTCAGAGCTGCTATATGAGCTGATGAAGAACGGTAACATTCACATGCCTTAATTAAGCACACACGCATTTTCATCGCCTTCATTTTCGCAATCAAAGCTGCCATGTGTCTTTACTCTTAAAGGAACAGTTCACCCAAAAATTAAAGTATTCGCCCGCAAGTCGTTGGAAAGACTGTTCCGCGGAAGAATCAAGTCGTACGGGTTTGGAACGATATGAGGGCGAGTAAACGACGACAGAAGTGTAATGTTCCTTTAAGAGCGCTGTTCTGATCAAGTCCTCCGTGCTGCCATAGAAATCATCCTTTGCCAAAGCCAATCACACCTTACCTAGGCCCGTTCCTCATTAATATTCATGAGTGTAGTCATGTAAGGTGTCACTGAAGATTGCATTTCACAGCTGTATCGCCTCATGTCCTTCCATGCTTTCGACTTTTTTCTTTCTTTTCTTTTTTTTAAATATTAATGAGAATATATACAATTGTTGTATTTAATCAGATGTCTAATTTTGATGCTTTGTGATTCGATCACTGTCTGACGATAATGGATCAAATGTGCCTTCAGAGGATTATTCGATCTAGGGATCCATAAACCTATGTATAAATGTCAAAAACAATCGTGAGGATGCTTTAATTTTTTCCAGTCTGACGTTGGATCGGACCTCGTTCATAAAACGTGAGCGGAATCGATTTAGTGTAAAACCGGTTTGATCCTGCTCAGTTCGATGCAAAAATGTACATAAAGAATGATTCGTTCAGCTCAGATTTCATGAATGAGACTCGATGTATGTCCAATCATTGACCATTACAGTGAATTAAAAGAATCATAATGAGATTCATTTCATCTGTCAGTGTTCATATTCATTCTACATCCACACAAGTGAGCCGAGCACAAATGATTCATTTTTAACAAACACACTGAACACGATTATTAGCAAATGTTTAACGTAATTAACGGCCGTTCACACCAAGAACGATTCGATTCGCGAACTGTTTGTTAAGCCGCTTTATCGATCGAAAGCAGGATGGATTCTGATTGGCTGTCAGTTTTATCGTTCATCATCGTGAAAATAATCATTCTGATTTTCAGCGATATTGTTATAGTTGTGGTGTGGACTCTGCTTTACGGTGGTTTTTCCAGCCAATCAGCAGCTGGTGTGTTCTGGCAAACGTCACCAACGGTCGAATCGAAAGAGTGAAATGATTCTGCAACAGTTTTCATGATTGTTCACGCTTAAAAGAATAGATCCGCTCGTGATGATTATGAATTCACACGGACATGTTTATATTGTTTTTGAATATATATACGTATATTATAAATCAATGTTTCTTTCTATATGCAAATGGTATGGATTTAGTTGTATGAAATGATTCCAGTGTTTGATTATGCTAATGTATGATATAGTTTTATGATCTTGTACTGTTGAAACCATAATGGCCTTATTTGAAGTGTAACTGTAGCAGAAATTGATGTAAAAATCTGTATTATTGTGCCTCAAAGTTCAGTGTCCCTTTAAAGAAAAGCTTTTAAGAAAATTCCTGCATTGAGATGTGCTGTAATGTTACACACATTCGTCTCGCTCATTTTCAGTGTCGTCGTTGTTAACTAGAACTATTAAAAATCCATCAATTGAAATAAAGCAGATGTAAAACGTAAAGTAGAAAAATGACAAACTGAAATAAAGCAAAAAAAAATATACAAATGACTAAAATGTTATAAAAAACAAAATCAAAATAGTATATAAATAATGTCGATGCAATGAAAGTCATAAAACCCGTATAGTATTCAAGGAATTTTTAATTTTATCAAAAATAAAGTAAAACAATGTTGCGTAAAAACAATATTCTCATCCAGTCCAGCTGTGAGGCCTCGACCACTATTAAAAAAAGGGCGGGAGAGGTCGACAGCTTCTGATTGGCTGATGACACGATGTCTAAACGATGTAAACAACTGCATCCTGAAACAAACGAAAAACAAATCACAACAAAGCAGCTTTCCGCCCATGAAAATGTCCCGTTGCGCTTTCCAACTTTGGGCTACTTTCAAACACAACTACTTCGTTTCATTACACTAACATCAAAACAAGTGTGTGGGCAAAGTGTGCAACTTCAATAGAGACAGGCATCGAGTTCTTCAGCTTCTGAATGGTAGTGCTGGCGTGTTTCATAAAGTCAAAGGTGTGATGCGATGATCCCAGAGTGTCTATCGGCGTCGGGCGTGTGGGTGGGATTTGTTTGGCCCAAACGCGTCTTTATCCGGCTGCGGGTCCCTGAATAATCCACTCCCACGGACAAACATGACGAAAAAACACAGAGCGGGTGCGTTTGGACTGTACAGAGTCTGTAGAGCAGCACTGAAGTAGCAGTGTGTGTGTGTCTCACAGGACGATCCACGTGCCTCTGTCATTATCAGCCAACACCTGGAGAGAAGAACCTGCAATGATCAGAAAAAAACACATGAACTCACAGCACAGTCGCAGCCTACATTTCTGGCTTTTATGTAAGAAGTAACATGTATTGTTCATCATCAAATCAGCATATTAGGATGATTTCTGAAGGATCATGCTGGAAGGATGGAGCGATTCCCGGGGCCAAGCACAAGGAACACGATAAGTCATACTAAAATGGCTGGAAGCATCAGAACAACTGCAACAATGAGCAATTAAAGACGTTTTACGGTAAAATGGCTGAAAATTCATAAATACAGTCACTAGTAATTGTGGTTTATTATTTAACCAATAGGTGGTGCTGTGATCAAATTGATGTGGTGTGGTCATAGTGAGGTGACAACGTCACATGCAAAGTTTGATGTCAATGTGCCAAATCATCGGTGAGCCTCAGAGTCATTTTGGCATCATCTATCGACGTGAAATCCATAACTTTTTATGATGATCTGACTCGAATTTGGTGGAAATCAAACAAATCTAAAACAGTAATTCTTAAAGTGTGGGCCGCCATCGCCCCCTAGTGGTCCGCGAAAAGATGACCTAACTAGGCAAGCTCTTAACCCGCACCGGATCGCGGGCGGGGGGGGGGTTGACGTCAGTGTGTTTTAATAACGAAAAAATGGATCATATCATTGCATTTGTGTTTGAATAATTAGTTTTTGACTTGAAACAGTTGCATATTAAACTTAAGTTTAGTTTATCCTTCCTATTTTGTTGTTTTTGGGGGGCGTGTTAGAGTGGGATTCTGTTAGGTGGTCCTCGGAAAAAAATTGGAAGATAAAGTGGTCCTTGTGCTGAAAAAGTTTGAGAAACACTGATCTAAAAGGAGTTTGAAAAAGTCAAAATCAAAATGGCTGACTGGATGTTCGATAAAATTTGTATCAATGTTCTTGGCATGACCCAAGGACTCTATTAAGACCAGTTTCATTACAATAGGTTAATCAAAAGCTATTAGCATTTTTGGAAACGTCATAATAACGTTTGACCCCAAAACTTTTTGAGTACTGTCAGGGCATGGTGCCGAAGACACATACTGAGTTTCGTAATGATACGCCAATGTATTCGTATTATATAGCATTTTAAAATTCAAAATGGCTGATATTGGAGGTCATTCGACTCGACATGACGCCCCGAATCTAAAGAGAGCAGTTTGGCCAAACCGTTCAGATGCTAAAAATAGCCAATTTTCATATCTCCTGACCACTAGGGGGCACTGCGGCAAAACGGTGCTGGTAGTCTCAGGTTATGGCGTAACGCACACCAAGTTTTGGTCAGAATACGCTTAAGCATTGCGGAGATGTAGCCTCACGTTCATATTGGCGGGAAATAATTTGTTTGCACATTATTCGAGAACGGTTTGACGAATCGACCTGAATTCCAAAACATTTTGTCGGCATGGTGTAACGATTCAATTTTGGTGAAAATCGGTAGCAACGGCCTTGGAGGAGTTCGAAAAAGTAGGTTTTTCGCAAAATTCAAAAATCGCGGAAAGATTTTCATGATGTCAAATCGAATCGACTTGGAGTTTAAAAAGGTTTAAAAGTCATTAGCATAAACATGAGTGCAACTTTGATAAGCAGAAGAGACTCTTTCAAGAACAACCTTACCAACACAAACTTCTGAACTGTACCGTAGGTGTATCGATTTAAGCGCATGCGTCCGTGTAAACCGCACCTTTATGCATAGCCTCATTGGTCATGCGGTTGATGTAGCGTGAGCTGCTCTCTGGGACGAGCCACCGCATGACGGTGTTCACACACGACTTCCTGTAGGAGCTCCACACGCTTCCACTGAGAGATAAGCACAGGATGACATCAGAATGAAGGGACGGACAGCACACGTCTATCTAGTTACTCAGACGGAACATCCGAAGGTCGTTACCTGGTCTGACCTTTGACCTCAGTGAGGTCACCGACACCCACTGTGCGACACGCTCCTGTGTTTAAATCCCAACTGACCTGCAGGCTGGAGTGATACGACTTCGGTCTACAAACAAAGAGCATATAAAGTGTTAATGAGCATTCCATTATGCATGTGTGTGTGTGTGTGTGTGTGTGTGTGTGAACTGGTTTGTCCTACATAATGTAGTGTGTATTCAGGTTTCAGGCCAAACGCAGAAAGTTTTCTGCGATGGTTACGTTTAAAGGCCAGAAAATATCACTAGCTCAGCATAAAACCCAATGGAATTTCCTCATAATGAACGTGTGTGTGTGTGTGTGTGTACCTGCAGTGCTCATCCTCACAATTAGAGAACGCCAGTAGCAGCAGCCCGATGTTGATCACCACTTTGTTGGTCTCCGGGCAAACCTGTCACCATAGAAACAACAGAACACATGCAAATTAGAACAGCAGAGTTCCGGTGTGGTGAGAAATCAAGTCCCCCCGGGAATCATGTCTCCTTTAGGACCCACAATGATCCTTTTAATGGGTAGTGTTCAGGGTTGGGGAGTAACGAAATACAAGTAACTTAGTTACGTATTTAAAATACAAAATTTGAGTAACTGTATTTCATTACAGTTACATTTTAAATGGGTGGTAATCAGATTACAGTTACATCTGAAAAGTGTTTTAGATTACCAAAGTGATTACTTTGAGTTTTAATGTCATTTAAACAGCAATTGGTGATTCTCTGACTCTGACTCATGTTTTGTGATCGTTGTTTGTGAGTCATTGTATAATTCACTCGTCACTGCAACTTTTTCTCACAATTTGTTTTCCCCTCACAATCATGAGTTTGCATTTCACAATTCTGACTTCTTTTTCTCAGAATTGCGAGATTTAAACTCACAATTGCAAGTTATAAAGTCAGAATTGGGAGATATAAACTTGCAATACTGACTTTTTTTCTTGCAATTGTGAATTTAGTATGTGAGTTTATATCTCATCATTTTGACTTTATAACTCACAATTGCAACTTTATATCAAGCAATTCTGAGGGAAAAAGTCAGAATTGTGAGATAAAAACTTGCAATGACCTTTTTTGTGTTTGTTCCACACTTATTAGTATTCCAAAGTATTCTAAAGTATTTAGATTAAGTTACTAAACTTGAGTAATGTAACAAAATACGTTACAAATGACTTTTTAAAGCATGTATTTTGTAATCTGTAGTGAAATACATTTTAAAAGTAATCTACCCAGCCCTGGTAGTATTTTAATTCCTGCAAAATCATGATTTACATCATTTAAAATGCATTATAATGACCATTAATGTATTATAAATGACATGGTTCACACACTGGTGTATAACTGAAGCTATCGGTTGTGAAATCAAGCATTTCTCGTTCGTACCGTTTTTTTTTTTTTTTAGTTTAGTTAACTTATGTAATAGCATAGCATATATCTACCCCGATTAGCCTGCTAGCTTAGCTTATATTAGGTGTTTGTTGCTTCAAATATCGGTTTCCAGTTTGTTTTATTATGCAATACATAGGCATTCACTTCATCGTTCAAGCACTTAATGTAATAAACATCATACAATAGTAAAATAGGATATCAAAGAATCAGATTTAACAGTGTAATTTGTGGTGAAAAACTACATATCCCAACTACTACTACCCATGATGCTGCACAGAAAATTGTTACTAGTGTGAAAATTGTTAATAGTGCTCATAAACGGCTGTTGTGACTGTATTCTCTAGTGAAACGAGTAGCCCTGGACCCGGAAACAGCATTAACAAGCGGATAAACAAATCATACCACCAAAATAAAACTCAAAACAGCAGTTCATAATGTCACCTCGAGGATGACGACGTCATAGTCGCTGAAGGAACAGAACTGGGAGCCCCATTCAGCATCGTTCCTGATGACCTCGTTGATGAGATACTCGAAATCCAGCGTCAGCTGCTCGATACACACACACTGAGAGACACACGAGAGTTCACACACCACATCCTGCAGCATTTGACATGTGCAGTATCATGGTAACGTCTCAGACACACACCTGACCGCTGTACTGCCCCGTCACCAGCTGTAAGTTTCGTCCCTTCAGGTCCGTCACAGTGAAAGGAAGCTGGACTTTATCATCCTCCTCTCCTGAAGACAAGAGACAGACAGACTATAGATTGGACTTGTTCAGGTGAGCTGTCTGGTGTAGATCTCTTTATACGATGTAAACACATGTGACCCTGGAGCACAAAACCAGTCGTAAGTCGCACGGGTATATTTGTAGCAATAGCCAACAATACATTGTTTATAGGCAAAATTATCGATTTTTATTTTATGCCAAAAATCATTAAGATCATGTTCCATGAAGATATTTTGTAAATGTCCTTTATTTGGCGATTTTCTCAATATTTAGATTTTTTTGTACCCTCAGATTCCAGATATCTCGGCCTAATATTGTCCTATCCTAACAAATCAATGGAAAGCTTATTTATTCAGCTTTTTAAGATGATGTATTAATCTCAATTTCAAGAAATTGACTGGTTTTGTGGTCACATATATTATTTAATCAGATGCACATTTAGCTGAAACAAATACTTTCTTCATCACATGAACCAGCTCTATTTAGTGAATCAAAAATATACACCAATGGCAGAGTAGACTGATTCACGAACAAATGAGTCTTTGCCCTTTAAGTGAATCATAAGCATAGAGTGCAAATGGTGTAGTCTGATTCACAAAACAAATAAAAGATTTATTTGAGTCATTTCTTTTTTAGTGATTCACACATAAATGACTCTTTTAATGAGGTTCTTTTTAGTGAATCAAAAACATACAGTGTAGTATGATTCATGAACAAATGGAGCGACCAGTGTAGTCTGATTCACAAATTAGTTATTTTTATACGAATCAGTTCATAAAATAAGGCACGACAGGTGCAGCCTGGTTGGCGAATAAATTAATTTTAGTGAATCAAAAATAAATACAATGCAACCACTGCAGTCTGATTCACTAACAAATGAATCTTATGAGCCGGTTCTTTTCAGTGAGTCAAAAACATACAGAACCAACAGAGTGGACTGAATCACGAACAAATAACTCTTAAGAGTCATTTGTTGTTATAAACAGTTTAAAAATACAAGTTACAGTTTTGAATCAGTCCGATGAATCCGTCTCTGAACTGAATTGATCAGAGCGGTTCCTGAATCAACATCTGACTCACTGAACTGCAAGTTGTCTTATCATTCTTAGTGATGCCCAAGTTCTCTATTATTATCATTACTGACAGATTGCTCTTATGACAAAGTGTAATTAAAGATACACATTTTTACCGGTCAGCTGCTCTGCCGCCCCGGCCTGAGGTAGTCTGTATCTGAGAGTGGTGTAGTTGACGTAAGAAGGTTCTGAGGAGGAAGAGGAGGATGAAGGCTCATGAGCATGTGGAGACAGAGAGGAGATGGAGGAAGTGGATCCAGGAGACATGACTGTGTTACACACAGCGCTTTCCTCTGCGTCTGTGGGCGGCACTGAACTTTGGTTCCCTCCCGAGGAGGAAGACGAAGGTCCCGGGACTTCGGCGTCTCGTTCATGTCCCTCTCTCGTTCGGTCTTCCTCGCTGGGGAATCTCTGGGTTTCGATCTCTTCTTTCTCTTTGGCTTTGCACCTGTCATGCTCTCTCGTTCCGGCCTGAGCTCGGCGGAAAATGTCTGCTGCAAACTCTCTGGCCCGCACAGCAGCCTGTGATTGGCTGGGGGAGAGCGGGGTGAAATGGGGCTTTGACTGTCTGAGGTCAGGTGACTCCTCAGATGAGGTTGATGAGGATGAGGATGGTGATGTAGGTGCAGCAGGAGGAGGAGAAGATGAAGAAGCTTCTCTCTTTCGGTACAGAATCTGATTGTTTTGACAATCCTGCTGCCCGTCTCCTAGAGACGCAGAGAGAGAATAATGCAGCAAAAATGAAAGATCATTAAATCATAATAATAATTTCACACTAAAATACAACTGTAAAATTGTGAAATATAATTACAAGTTAAAATAACTGTTTTCAATAGTATATATGTTAAATGTCATTTATTCCTGTGATCAAAACTGAATTTTCAGCATCATTACTCCATTCATCGGTGTCACATGACCCTTCAGAAATCATTCTGATATGAGGATTTGCTGCTCAAGAAAAATTTCTGCATGTTTTCAGTATTCTTTGATGAATAGAAATTTTAAAAGAACACTTTATTTGAAATAGAAATACTTTGTTACATTATAAATGTCTTACTGTCACTTTTGATCAATTTAATGTGTCCTTGCTGAATAAGTATGAATTTATTTAAAAAAATATATATATTTGAAATGAATTAGAAACAGTGTTAAAAAGCATAATTTATATTTGAAAATACTTCTCTAAATTAAGAAAAAACAAATAAATTAATAAATAAGCAATATAAAACATAAAATATAAATATACAACATAAAAAGCTTTTATTATTATTTATACATGATAAATATATATTATAAATAATAAACTATATAAAAATATTAAATATACAACATAAAAGCGATTATTATTATTATTTATACATAATAAATATAAATTATAAATATAAATAATAAACTATATAAAAATATTAAATATAAATATACAACATAAAAGCTATTTTTATTATTTATACATAATAAATATAAATTATAAATAATAAACTATATAAAATATATAAATATACAACATAAAAGCTTATTATTATTATTATTATTTATACATAATAAATATAAATTATAAATATAAATAATAAACTATATAAAAATATTAAATATAAATATACAACATAAAAGCTATTATTGTTATTTATACATAATAAATATAAATAATAAACTATATGAAATATTAAATATAAATATACAACATAAAAGCTATTTTTATTATTTATACATAATAAATATAAATTATAAATATAAATAATAAACTATATAAAATATATAAATATACAACATAAAAGCTTATTATTATTATTATTTATACATAATAAATATAAATTATAAATATAAATAATAAACTATATAAAAATATTAAATATACAATATACAACATAAAAGCTATTATTGTTATTATTTATACATAATAAATATAAATATTTAATTATAAATATAAATAATAAACTATATAAAATATATAAATATACAACATAAAAGCTTATTATTGTTATTATTTATACATAATAAATATAAATAATAAGCTATATAAAAATATCAAATATACAATATAAAAAGCTTCTTTATTTTTTATTTTATACAAATGACTCTCAAAGAGTCAGTTCTTTGAATGAAAAAGTAAATTCATGAGTTATCAGTTTGACGAAAACTAATACTGAGTGATGAATCAAATTAATTCTTTCATTCGCTTAAAATGAACTGTCCTAACAAACAATTTTCTAAAACGAATAGTAATGCTACCTGAGAGAGAGCACAAGAGCACACACGTGAACCGTGTCTGTGTGTGTACCTGGGCAGAGGGAGATGGCGCAGGCCACCAGAGAGTAGCTGGTGTTGAGCAGAATCACCTGGTCCTTCTTCAGCTGCAGCGCCGGCTGGAAGGTCGGGAACGGATAAACCACTTGATAGCGAGCGTTCAGAACGTAACCGTGCTGTAGACACTCGCCACCTGTACCGGAGAAAGGCGTTCAATTTCTCTGCTCCAATCCCTAGTGAACGGTCAATAAGGCGGCGTGCGTACCTGTGCGTATGGTGGATACGGAGGACGTGGGGCAGCACTGTTTGCACGGCTGTGCTGGAGGCATTGAGGTGATGGTGATGTAGATGTCTCTGTTGTTCTCGTCACTCATCATCATGTTCATTAGGGCTGAACTGGAGCTGCGTGTGCTGACAGATCACAGAGAGCACATGTTTAGATATACAGCTCTTATTTTAGTATTTACAGTGAATTAGTTTTATTTTTATGTTTTCCAAGAGCCTGCTCCGCTCTGAATGGACATTGCTTGTGGACGGCCAATGAAGACAACAGGCTGATATTATGCAAATTTGTTAACCCTGTTATGTAGGTTCAAGCAGGAAGTGAGTTGTTGACGACACTGTATTTATCGTGTACTTTGATCTTTAAAACTTTGCAGACCTTTTACATACATAAACAGCTTTATTGCACACTGCATGAAAGGGTGCATAATAGGGCACTTTTTGTTGTGCGTTCATTTTTTTTAATAAAAGATATTGCAACTGTTATACAAAACAGGGCATCTGACAGGAAGTAAAATGATAAAGCATTGCACAAAACATTAAAACAGTCAATTCTCCTTCCACTGATCTCAGCCACTTACAAAAAAAAGCATAAAATGTACATAGAGAAAGAAAGAAAGGAAGAATTGTAATTGTCATTATTAGTTTTATTTATTTTATTTAAAATTTGAGTTTTAGTTATTTTAGTACATCAAGTTAAATGAAAATGAGAAACGTTTCTTTAGCAACTAGCTGACATAAAAAAAAATTTTTATATTCTCAGTTAACGCTCATTTTATTTCAAGTAACAAAATGTTTAGTTTTAGTTCAAATCAAGTTTTTAATGTTGTCCTAACTCATAAGTCAACACCACTGCAGAGTATTTTTTACATTAAAAACGCAGTGAACCAAAGACAGTCTCAAAAACGCACGTCACAAATATGTTGTAATCACTCATGCCAGTGCGCTTCACTATATCCAGGGGTTTTCTACTGTTTGTGTGGACACCACCGAAAACCAATTCTGACCCAAGAAAAACCCTGATATCATCATTACTACGCTCTGAAGCAGGGGAGTATCAAGAGAAACCAGGTTATCCTGGCATATTTTTCTGTTGATATAAAAGAATTGGGTACATTTAGCAATATAGAGGGTGAATTTTGTATACGATATATATGATGATGATGGTAAGATGAACTATATGCCTTTCTCCACCGACGTTCTGAGTTAAGGCAGACTGAGACGGTGAACGGGAAGACTTTCTTCAAATACAGCAGTAAACCAGTATTTCCACTTGCTATTGTGCAGCGTTTACTACAGTTGGGCGAGAGGATCAGGTGTTCTGAGCTGGTGTGATTGGGTGAAGGCGGGGACTAATTTGAATATTCATGGGTGGGTGTATACTACATGAAACAATGGTGTAGTTCCATTTAAAAAAAAAAAATTCAAAAGAAATTTTTTTTTTTAAATGTGTAATTTTGGTGATCACAGATGAGTTAAGTAATAAAATTATTGATTTAAACTAAATATTCCTTGCTAAAACAACACCGCCACTGACCCGTTATAGACAGCATAGAGGAGGAAGACGGGCTCTTACTTAAAGCCGAACACAACCAGCTTAGAATGATCATTGTGCCACTCGCAGACGGTCAGATAGAGATCTGTGTAGATGTCCTCACCCGCAAACAAACGCACATGATGCACCTGCAAAGAGAAAGAAACAGATCAGGTGTCACTTCAGAGCGTTCAAACCGTCTCACCCTCACTCAGAGCTCGTACTCGTGACCCTCGGCGGTCAAAACAGACATGTTTTTAACAAAATGAATGTGCTTTATTCATATGTATTCTTTAATGTTTTTTGAGGGGATTTCATGGCACTATATAATATTCAGCACTGATTCTCCTTCTGATCCTAAATAAGGCACAATTTATTTTCAAATTATTTTCTATAATATTGTCTTATATTAAAATGTATTCCCTAGTTGTATAAAAGAGTATTTTCAGACATAATTGCTTAGACATAATTGCATTATATAAATAAACACATTATCAATACATAATAGATTTGCAGATTGTACTCCTAACATTTTTTTTTTCATATTTTCCATTCTTTCCATTCATTTTCTATGGAAGCGTGAAGATCACAAGTGTGACTACATTTTTAAGAGCCCCTTTTCTAATCAATCCACGATTGTTTTTGTTTATATAGCAAGTGCCACACAAGTCACAAAGTTGGTGAAAATTTACATTTTTCTGCCTAAAACGACCAAAGACCACCAGAAGCTTAAAGGGTCAGTTCACCCTAAAATTAAAACTCAGTCATTAATTCCTCACCCTCATGTCGTTCTACACCCGTAAGACTTTCGCTCATCTTCAGAACACAAATGAAGATATTTTTGATGAAATCTGATGGTTCAGTGAGTCTCTATTGACAGCAAGACAATAAACACTTTCAGATGTTCAGAAAGATACTAAAACATATTTAAAACTGTTCATGTGAGTACAGTGGTTAAACTTTAATATTATAAAGCAACAAGAATACTTTTTGTGCAAAAAAATAACGACTTTTCAAAAATATCTAGTGATGGCTGATTTCAAAACACTGCTTTACGAATCTTTTGTTTCGATTCAGTGGTTCAGAGCGCCAAAGTCACATGATTTCAGTAAACAAGGCTTTGTTACGTCATAAGTGTTTCAAAATTTCATTAGTTCATGTGACTTTAGTTTAATACCTGAACCGAACCACTGATTCGAAACAAAAGATTCATAAAGCAGTGTTTTGAAATTGACCATCAATAGATATTTTTAAGTCATTATTTTGCTTTTTTAGCGCCGCTTTATGATATTAAGATTGAACCACTGTACTCACATGAACTGTTTTAAATATGTTTTAGTATCTTTATGGGCATCTGAAAGTGTTCATTATCTTGATGTCAATAGAGACTCACTGAACCATCAGAATTCATCAGAAATATCTTCATTTGTGTTCTGAAGATGAACGAAGGTCTTACGGGTGTAGAACGACATGAGGGAGAGGAATTAATGAACTAACCCTTTAACGTCAGCATGAAACAGAAGATGTGACAGTCTTTTCTTCCCTATTGTGACGTAAAACCAAGTGAAATGGCTTCTGGAATACGAAGAAATGTTGGGTGGGACTTGATTTAGTCCACGGGGAATTGATTGGATGTGGTTTGCTATTGGTGGATCTCATGATCTCATGCACCGGCGAATACATCATCAGAGGGAGTTATTTTGATTAAAGAGGACACAGTGCACTGATAAATCATTTATAATAAATACTACTATATTCCATTTGTCAATTGTGAATTCATGGTCAAATCAGGGTCCAAACGAAGCTCTGATAGACTTCTGATAGTCGTTTCACCTGTTTGAGGCGGCTGTGCAGGTTAAACTCCCACCAGTACAGGTGATACGTGTAGAAGGAGAAGTCATCGTCCTCTCCACAGTCACTGGTGTAGGACAGCACGTACCGGCCACACTTGGTGAAGCCCAGGAAGATGTGCCTGTGATAGCAGAGAGACAGAAGAATCAGATCCAGCACTCCCATCGCTCCGACACGGACCGCACGTTCTCCTCACCCTGCTCTGAGGAACTCCTCACTGACGATGGTCTTCAGCGGGACGCAGACGCGTGGAGGGAGTTTTCGGAAGAGCCGCTGAGAGAGCTGCCCATTCAGCTGACAGACAGACAGAGACTTTAATACAGTAATACAACTAAAACATTAGCTACAGTAAAATGAGCTTTCAGACTGACTAAACTACTTAATCAAGGGTGTTTTGAATATGTTCATTCATATATATATATATATATATATATATATATATATATATATATATTTATTTATTATTATTTTTTTTTTTCATTAAATGAGATTGGGCTAAGGATAGAGTATATTATTTCAATGTGAACGATAGATATCAGTGTATATTAATGAATAATAATGTACTTATTGATGGACATCTCAATTATGACAGATTCCTAAACATGATCATTGTTTGTAGTTGTTGCTCCAAAGAACCATATAATGCAAAGAAATATTTTTCCATTGCTTTTTTTTTTGTAGATGTGCCCATTAAAAGCTTCACATACACAAATAATGAACTCAGAGAGACACATAAAGGCGTTTAAATAGGCTACAGCTAAACATGCTAATCACACACACATTATTATCTACGTAATGCTGTTGAAGCATTTCACGACATAAACGCGAAAAGTGCCTCTTTCTGCCTACCCGCCCGCGCGTGAGGAGTTTGATGATGTGCTCTTTGTGTTTTCTCTGTTGTTTTTGTTTGTTGTCATCTTTCTCAGATTTCGAGCTGGGCGCCATTTTTGATTTTTTCCAGTTCTTTGGATTTGCCCTCAGTCCAGCCCGAGCAGCTCGCCGATTGGCTCTGCGGTCTCCGATGAGAGCTTTGATTGGTCACAAAAGCCGTCAATCAAAGAAATCAAGGCGGGCTCTTTGCTACATTCAGAATATTATTTAACCAATCAACCGCTGTCAAAATTAATTATTTGCTAATAAGTTTATGTAGTTTCTAATAAATCAGCTAACCACAACATTATAATGCCAAAGTCGTCTCAATCGATGCACATTCTATATGTTAATATTTTATTTT